>JAJJWW010003299.1:0-176231 GCA_023531295.1 Papaver armeniacum | reverse complement strand
CAAGTCTCCTTTACTGCCTTCTGATCCTTACCAGCGTGCCCAGGCAAGGTTTTGGGCCGATTATGTCGACAAGAAGGTAGATATTTTCTTTTTTCTTTTTCTTTTCTTTTTGTCTAATGAAATACTCATTCTAAATCTTACTAGAGGCTGGCATTTCAGTATCTATCAGAGGACGACTACCTTCCTTGTGGAAGGCAACAGAAACATATAGCTTCACCATCCACTACTTTAAAGATCAACCAAAAATCATTAAATTTCCAATCGTTTAAATTAAGATTAGTGGACGGTGATGTTTAAGTATAATTGGAGATAGTTTAGGGCCAATTCTTGTTTTTATTTTTGCCGCGCAAGTGAATCCCCTATGGATAAAAATCTAAACGGATCTTTGCATGAGTTTTTAACACCCATTATTGGAGATGATTTAATCATGTTTCAGTCTTTATTTACAGATGTACGATCATAGGTAATCCCAATCCTGCTTTTCGTAAAACTATATTTCAATAGGAGCCATTCTACTTAGATGGAGGAAGAAAAAACATTTCCAACCATATGATATATTGGTTGGAATCTTTGTAAACAAATATATTTTAAAACTAATTATTATTTATAAAAAAGAGTATTTACATCCCTAAAATAATTAAAAAAAAATCCCCTAAAACAATTTTAAAATTAGAGGACAACTTAACGGACTTTATGTAACAGTTGTGCATGTCGCCTTACATTTAAAGAATTTGTTGGAAAAGAATTTTTTATTGAAAACTAGATAAATCTTACTCCATCCGTCTCTAAAAGATAGGCGGAGATGACTTAATATATATAGAAAAATAGGGATGACTTCATCATGTGTGAGTCTTTATTCCTACAGACATTTCACCCAAACCATTCTACTTAAATTGAGTAAAAAGAAACATTTCCCATACTCGGATAAAGTTCTGAAGAGCCAATTGAAAGACAGAACCCTTTTTTGATGAGAATAAGTTACCAAGAATAATCTTCTACACTGAAGCAGTCTGACTCTGAGAAGCAATGTAACAGTAGGCACGAGTGTCAGCCATAGTGTAAATGCCGAGACCACCCTCCTTGATGGGCAAGGTGGCTAATCTTTGTTGCGGAGGGCCAAACCCGGACCATCTCCGTGATGAGTAATCGTAAATAATTGAGTAAATGTTCATCAAAGAGATCCGTGGGGTTGCAAGTAGGCACTGGGTTGGTAGTACGCATTGCAAAATAAAGTCGAAATACACGATGAAATTACGAAGTAACAACATCTCGCTATGTGGGTCCTTGAGCTTTTTGATCGTGCGACATTAGTTGAACCGTCTTATTTACCCCAATCAACATCATCTCACTAATAAAGTCCAAATATAAACTCACTGACCCAAAAGTTTAACACCCTTGCAAGGTCTACCAATATCGGGAGGGAAAACACCATCACTAGTGTTGGATCAAAAGAAGTGCCGGAAAACTTAAATCTTCTTTACATTAAGATGCAGCCATCTACTTGGACCTTCAGTTTCTATTATATTCAAAGCCTTTGCCACCTCCAAAGTGTCACCAATAATAGTGCCATCATCAAGGTACCAAGCATGTAAATCAAGTGTGCACCGAGAAAAATGAACTTCACTAGGGGGTGAAGTGTTAGTGCAAACAACAAAGGACCGAGGGGTCCCCTTGTTGAACTTCTAGTGTTGACGACATAATATATTGATCATAATAGAGCTTAGCAGACGCAAGTAACAAAATTCTACCCAAATGAGAAATACCCGACAATGAAAGCGAACTTCCTTGATAAGTCGAGTTACGCTCACCATGTTAAAGGCATTAGAAAAATAAATAAGCAAAGATTGACATTTTATCGTTGCCCTTTCATCTCCAACAAGCGTTAACAACATGAAGAATCCTTCCCCTCTAACAGCACACCAACACCAAATTTGTAGTCGCCTAAGTAAGAAGCCACTTCCTTTCCAACTGAGAAAGAAACAACTTTTGAGGCCAATCTGCGCCAAACCGTACCCACTGCAATAGGCCGAATACCCCCTCCAAGTTTAAGAAAAGGAGTTAAGGGCGCGCTGGCGATGAACTCACCTAAGATTCCAGGGCATCTACCGGCTAACCAAAGGTTAACAACCCCTGTAATCGAAGCGAGCAAGTTATCTGCTACTGCAGCATCAGAACCACTCATAACATCAACCAAATGTTGAGCATGAAGACCATCGCGACCACAAGACGTACCCTTGGGGAAGCTTTTATATCTCCCAAAACAGCACGCGAATCCACCGTGATAGGCTCAGACGGGACGGCATCAGTTGGAATTGTGGGTGGAGGGGCCGGTTGGTGTTTATCTAGAAAGTATAGATAGGTTTGCTCGCTGCGAGGAGCCACTCCAGAAGAGGAGAGCACGCGAATGGCAGCAGAAAAGTGACCACACTCCAGCTTCCTCTGATAGGCCATCAAGTTGCCAGCTCCTTGTTTTTTCAAATCAGACTCCAAATCCGTCTTCTTAGAACCACGGTGCACTAGCTGTTGAAGCAGCTTTTTAACCAGGGCGTAGCAGCCACCAGGCTCCTTCCAGACTGTAAGCGCATGGTTGATGGCAGCAACCTGCATTCTTTTCCTATTGCCATATTTTTCCTCGGCAGAGTTTCGTGGACGGAAAAGAGACAAGGTACAAATTGGAAGGAGCAATAACTGCAACCACATATGGATGTTACCTGGACTAGCAATGATTCTCACAACACAAGACTTAAGCTCCTTGAAAACTCAAGTCTGCACTTGGGGGATGCGGTGACAGGTAAACCGTCTCTCTGAACCGCATTGAGTAAGTCTCGTGGAAAGAACATCAACCTCACAACTCACATGCCGACAACCAATTACCTCGTGGTCTCAGTGAAACCAAAGGTTCTCAGAACCTTAGATGATGAACCACAACAAACTACACCCTTCAAATAGTCTATCACATCCATGGATGAGAAAATCAGCGTCACAAGAAGATCATTGAGAGGTCCCGAGATCACCTCTCCATGAACAGTCCCCTCCACTCCTTTGCACGGCAACTTCCAAGCGTGCATCTGCATACACTTACAGCCCAGCCACATTCAAGACCATATAAAACTTTCTCCCATGCAAGATAGACAGTAAGGTCATGATGTGTTTTTAAATTGTAGTAGTAAGTGGTAGTAAGATGTCGTTCACTCAGACTTGTAAAGATTCGATTTAAGAAAATACTAAAAACAAAGAAAATATATACACAAGTTTGTCACGATATCGAGAGATTACTGAGACTCAGGATTCCACCCATTCTTACATTCATGTGGTTCAATTAATAGTTCTAGACATTTATAACTCAAATTTATCGACTCTAATTCATTGCCGAAAGTAGATTTTGAAAGTAATGACTGTATATCTAAAGCATGAGACATCAAAACACTTAAGAAAGCATGACCCATCAATTGAAATCACAATCATTCAATAAAAATCATAAGATACGATTAAAAATCAATGCAATAAGTCATAAAAGAATTAATAGAATTACCACACGCATGAAAAAATGGCTTCCTCCATCGTCCCAGTGTTGGGGTTTAGCTCCTCATATTATTCACGTGCTCAAAATAATAGTTCATAGCTCAAATAGGTGAAAAACAAGAGAAAACTAATGACTCAGACAGCTTGCAACGCCGAAAAGGCGTTACAAACAGATACATTACGTAAGAATAAGTCTTCCTTATAAACGATACAAGTGTTCTCGTTGTTTAACAAAATGATAGTTTTCTCGCGACTGTTAGGCCGAGCGTCTTATGTTCTTCAGCCCTTCTTCTTCTCCGGCAGCACCAGCAGAGAAAATTCTCTGCAACCTCTTCGTTCTTCCTCTGCAACCTCCCTTAGGTCCCCCAAAGTCTCGACAGCCACCTTTGTAACTTCCCTCTCTATTTATACATATAACAGGGCTATTAAATCCCGAGAAATCATCATATTTCTTTCACCGGAAGTCACGGCTTCTTCTCTTTTATTCTTTACGTGTTTCCTTGTATCACCAAGACTCAACAGAATCTTCCCTTTATTTTCTCACGCGTATTTTGAGTTAACTTGTAAACTCAAACTTCCCATACTTGATAAACCTGCACGTAACTTCCAAACCCGATATTCTCCTCAGCTCTGTTTTGTCGAGAAACCATTATCCGACCCAATTTTTGCGAATCTAACAGACATACAAGTCCTGTTTAATCCAAACAGGCACATCCCAATCCAAAACAGAATCTAAATTCAATTAAAACTCGCTGAAACTTCTCCAAGAACTCGGTAATACTTTTCCTCCCCTGTTTTCTTCAAAACGATAATCAAGCCCAATCTAATCTATTCCAACGCCCATATCATGTCTGTTTAGGTCTTACAAAGCTATCCCAAAGAAATCAGTGATTGAATCTCTTCCTAGCAAACCCGGAAATCAAACCCTAATCTCATGCAATGGTTTCCCGCCCTTTTCCTGATTTTTGAATTGTTGAAGATGAGGCGCCCTATCCAGAGTAGGGGTGCCTTTAGCAGCTGCCTTGGGGTGTCCCGAGGGTGCCCCTTAGTAATTTGGTCACCCCTTATCCAAAATGAAAGTCCGAATAGTAATTTTCTCCCCACGAGCGCAAATACCACTTTTCGAGCCAATTTTCCCCGCAAAAGCTTATTTCTCCAAAATCACCTACAAAGACATAAAATACCAAAATAAATACAAAATCGAGCACTAATAATATATACAATTGAGATTATATTAAATACAAAAATGTGTCTATCAGGTCTTTGGAGGTCAGTTCTATGCAAAACTCTTTGCTATCTTCGGATGAAAAATGCCTGTCTAGTAAGTGCTTCACAAAGGATCCTTTAACATAACCTCTGCCATTCACACCATCGCCACAACTATGGAAGGACTTGAAGGGGCAGTGATAAAAGCCATCCCCTGATGTGATTGCAGCCGTGGAAGAATCAACAGCCTTAGCAGAAGGAGTTGCAGATGTTCGTGAGGGTCAAGAAGCTCTAGGCATGGCAACAAAAAGGAGCGAAAGAAAAACCCTAAAGGAAAGGAAAAATGGGAAGAAAAAATGTAACTGTACAAAGCAAAAAAAGGGTAATAATTACTGCATTTATGCTCATATAAAATTTACATACCAATTAACACAATTAAGGGAAACATAATTAGTAATTAAGACAAACATTATTAGTAATTAAGAAAAACGTTACAATTAACATAATTACAAACGTTACAGTCAACAAAGTTCTAACGAATATAGGGGAGCAAATGTAACGGCATATAAAATAAGCAGAAAAGGATAGTACAATTTTATTTTATTTTGGAATAATTGTCATAATAACAATCATAATGACATACAAAAGGAAACAAAACGGACATGCAATTATAAAACGTAGACATGGCGTACATCACTCAAGCACATAAACGGACAAACATGGATTTTTTTATTTTTCATTATTACTAAAATATGGGTTGATCAATCAATCAGGTCCTTATATAATATTTATATGTATGTATTAAAACTTAACGATCAAATATTCATAATGGAATATAGCAGACTCAGTAGTACACTACACAATATGCATTAGGCATTAGGCAAGCAAGTACATGGATCAGATAAAAGAAAAAAAAATGGGACACAAAGAAGATGTCAACATCCAATGATACACAAAAATGTATTTACAATGGATAGATCAAGAGAAACAAATAAATATTATAAGAAAAAAAAATTATGTCACAATCAAGCAACGAAAATGAATGGACCTGAAAAAATAGCATTTGAAGTTGTGAACTGACAACCACCGTGACATGTTCATGGGGATGAAGACTGATTTAGGTATTAATATGATACACATGGTTCCAAATCCATCATGGTAAACAACTAATCCTATAAAGTATAAACAAATGTTCCAGACAAAAAAAAAAAAAAAAGAGAAAACATGTGTACCATCATGGAATCACATAACATACATAAAAGAGTTCGTGCACAAATAAGGAAAAACGTTAGTGTTTGTGGGTGGAAACCGTTTCTGCTGATTTTGGTAATTTTGGATGTGTATGTGAGAAACGAATCTAAACCCTAAACAATGTACTGCACGGGAGTACTTTTGATTCGAGAGATCAATCTGTACAATCTTGGCCTAAACCAAGAAATGGTCGTTCCAGGCTTGCTTCGGTCACAAAGTGAAGGAGAAGGGTTGGTCTTAGGGAGGGAAGCGAAGAAAGTGTTGAGACCGAAATAGTTGATTCCGGAAGTGTGGGCGTTTTGTGACGTGTATCGAAAGTTGAACTAGGCTAGCGGATGAAAAGCTATCGATGATTTCGGATGTTGTATTGTTCTCCCGACCAAAACTTATTGTTTGGTGGAAATAGGTGAGACCTATTTATACAAGTCATAATGAAACGTGCCACTGTCTCGTAGGAAGTGGAAATGATTGAGTGGTGGAAGAAAAGAGTAACGTGTAATGTTAGACGTTATGCTTCCATGATGAAGGAAGTGAATTCGTAATCGCCATTCATTACGCTTCCGTGATGAAGGAAATGAATTGTTTACACTGTTACTTTTCACCACCACTAATTATCCCACTTCATGACACTTTCTTGTAACGGGCGCATTGCACGCCGCACGCCGTAAACCGCGACCAATACCCCGATGAGCATCCCCGCTTTATGACATATTTTGATGTCTCGAGTGTTTTCGTGGAAAACATGTAGCACTTTGCTACGTGTGGCAAGTTAAAATCGAAAGGCTTGCTGCAGGTAAATAGCATGTGATGCTAGGCTCGTTTTGGCTAGTCGCCTAAAACTTGTCGCGAGCTTACCGGTTTGGTGGCGAACTTCGATGGCCGAGATCGCATCTTATGAATAAGGGTAGCCGTTGATTGTGGCTACCTTGTGTTGGCGCTGAAAATGGCGCGCGTGGCATTGCGGCATGACTTGTGCATGCCAGTGGCACGATGGTGCAAGTGGCGTCGGCGTAGCCATGGTCGTTGGGTTTAGGTGGTTGGTCGCCTAAGAGTTGCCACAAGTCCATCAGTTCGGTAGCAAACTTGGATGGCTGAGATTGCATCTCATGAAGAAGGATGGTCATTTATTATGGCAAAATCTTGTTGTATAGTGAAGTGGCGTCAGCCACATGCTAATGGCATGCCAGTGGCATAGCCATGGAATAGCGGCATGCCAATGGCGTAGCCGTGGCATAGCGGTATGTCGGTGATGTTGCGGTATGGCCAAAGCTAAAAATTGGCTTCGTGGCCAAAGTTAGGGTTTGGCGCCGTGGAATAATTCGTCGTGGAAGAATTATCCGTGGAATAATTAGGACTTGGTGTGGCCAAGGTGTCGTGGAATAATTCGTCGTGGAAGAATTAGGGCTTGGCATGGACAAGGTGTCGTGGAAGAATTAGGGCTTGGCGTGGCCAAGGTGCCGTGGAAGAATTAGGGCTTGGTGTGGCCAAGGTGCCGTGGAAGAATTAGGGCTTGCCGTGGCCAAGGCTTGGTTTTGGCGCCGTGGAGTCGGACCCACATGTGGCGTGGAAACATTGGCCCTGTTGCCACGCCAATCCCTTTGCTCTGGGAAACGTTATTTGGCTTTGGTAGCAATTTGCCCAAATTAGGGTTTGGCATGTCGAAACCCTAATTAGTGCACGTGGCATGTGGCATGCGGCTGCGGCATGGCGCTACTTTTTGCAAATGGCGCCATGGATATTCCAAAGGAACTATGGCAAGGCCATAGTGGGGAAACGGCCACAGGAGTAGGAATTGTCGTGGGTGGCTATTTATGACAGGTTGCCACGAAGTGGCATGTTTGCGAGGTAGCATGTTGCGAAGTTGTCGCGGTAGAGTGGCATGTTGGCATGCTACCGCGGTAGAGTGGCATGTTGGCATGCCGACCAATATGTTGTTGTGGTAGGGCGCGTTTGGACTTTTATGTATGGTGGCAAGTTCAGAGAAACTTGATTGGCCCGAAAAGGGGGCCGGCCAAACATAAGGCGCGACTATACTTCTGGTGAGGATGTGGCGAGTTTAAAGCGATCTGATTGGTCGAGGAAATAGGGTCGGGGCATGGCCAATGGCGCTAGCTGGCCTTGGGCATGGCCACGCCTCTTTTTGTTGCTGCGGCTCCCTGTTTTTCCTTATTCTAAGCGAGGTTCTGCACCTTCTAATCCATTGTTGATTAATTACTTAGTTTGCTTAGGCTTAATTTTGACAAGCAAGGTCTGGTATACTGCGCGAGGCGCGAAACCCTAACTTCTGCAAGTTAGTCGGACGATTGACTAAATTCTATGTGTCGACACGAGCTCTCTTAAGTTCATTTACTGAGCAAAGATGCTTTTCCTCGTTGAATACCTTATGCAAAGATCTTATCCTTGATATTCGGAGATTCGTGCTACTATGTCATGAGTGAACACAAATCGTCATGCCATATCAATATTAAGAGTTCAAAGGAGAACATAGCATATAAGGCATTCAGATGAACTTATATTAAGTGAATATATGCGAGGCGCTGAAATTTACAGAACATCTGGGACGGTCGCTACATTCGCCAGTCTGGGTAAATTTCATGTAGGTATATTGAGCGGCTCAATAAATTTGCCAGTGGATAGGTTAGCACACATGGCTCTGTTTCCTTGCAGAGTGACGTCACATCAGATGCAAGGTTTTACGATTTTAACCCTAAGCTAAAAACCACCATCAACATTAAGTCCCCTGCTTAGCTCGTAACAGTGGCATTATTGCGGGGTAAGCATGAGATGGTGACAGACGAGGATAAAATTCATGAAGAGATTGTCAGGGACATTTGGCTAACCTTTGTCAGGAGGCACGAAGAATCCGCGATCCTTGTATCGGCGGTTTCGTATAAATTTGGTTTGGCCATGAGGTGTTGGCCTCAGCACTGCAACTTTGGCTACTAATTGGCAGAGGTGGTACTGCGACTTGGTCCGCTGTATGGACACAATTGGTCTGTCGTTCTATACTTGGTACTGCGACTTGGTCCGCCGTTCTATACTCCCAAAATTAATTTTAGGCACAAAACACAATTGTTTTGATGATGATGATGAAGAAATAAGACAACCATAAAAATAAATAATGAAGACAAGAATTTTACATGGTTCTAATAAGTAATGCCTACGTCCACGGATGAATCCCCTTGGGGAGAGAAGTTTTATTGATATAGGTATTACAATGATTTTTCTCTTGGTTAGAAAACATATCTAAGCAAATGAAATGTGGTGAAAATGGTAGCACCCTCTCCTCCAGTTGAGATTTTCTTCCTCCTCCTTTTGAGTTGGTATTTGGCCTCTATTTATAGGCAGAAAGTAGATCTAACTTTATGGGTCAATAGTTATCCTAATAACTTCCCCCATCTGTATAATTCCAAGAAAAGAACCAGATTCATGATAAAATTTGTGATTCCCTCTAATACTTATCATAATCTTAAATAATTATTATCTTGAATAATAATCATAACCATTTAAGATAATTATCCTCTTTCTGTTAGGATTTTGCAATTATCTTAAATAATTATTATCTTGAATAATAATTATAACCACCTAAGATAATTATCCTCTTTCTGTTAGGATTTATATGGGCTTCCGTAATAAGAAAAAATGGGTTTCCATAATAAACCAAATGGGCTTCAATAATAAGCCAAACTGACTTCCAAAATAAGACAGATATGTTTCCATAATAAACAAAATGGGCTTCAATAATAAGCCAACTGGGCTTCCAAAATAAGCCAACTAGGCTTCTTTAATAAGCCTTGGGTTTCTTTAATAAACCGGATGGGCTTCCAAAATAAGCCAACTGGGCTTCTATAATAAGACATGTGGGTTTCTTTAATTAACCGATAGGTTTCCATATTAAACCAAACGGGTTTGTCCAATAAACCGTGTTTCACCGGTATTGAATAGCTTGTGTAGTACGCACGTGCACCATTTTAATGGGGTACAAATACCGACCAAGGTTGGCTCTTTGGTTTGCAAGGGGCCGGTCCCTCATACTATCATCATTTGACCTAGCTAATTTGTTCACATTAGGTTCAACCTCTTCCAAACAATTTTGGAATTTCATAAAACGATCGTCATACGGTCCCGTGACCAACCAGGGCTGATTTCATGACCCCTTGGTCGGTCCCTCATCTCTTCATAATTAATTAGGTTTTATCACCCAAGGCTCATACGAGCATTATTTTAATAAATGATTAAACCAAAGATTTAATCATCCTTTCAGCAAGTCTTCAAGAGACTTTGGAATTTGCTCACTTGAGCATCTGGGCGCTACATGGTCGATCCATCATCCTATGTAGCCGGTCCCTCATTCACTCCGTGGTTGATTTTTAATAAACTATCAATTGATCAAATTAGGGTTTCGAGTCCAAGGTTCATAGTTCCATATTCAAACGCTAATAATTCATCAAACGAGCAACATTTGCTCAGATGAGCAATATTTGCTAAGACTAAGGGATATTGGTTCAACTATCAATATTCAACAATCCATCGAATGAGCAATATTTGCTCACCGTAACTATCAACATCTACTTGAGAATTATACCTTTGTCTCAACAGACACGTTCAATTCATGAGTCTCAAAACATTTGCAAATCACGTTCAACTCAGCAATACAAGGACTCATCGTCCCATGAAGTCAGCAACTGACTAACTAAATACACGTCTGCCTTGCAGACTCCACAATCACGAGACATCAATCGTGTTACATGGGGGGATATTAACTAGGGTTTTGGTCTGGCGGTCTACGGCACGTGTGTTTATACACACGATGAGAATGTGAGCAAGTCGTGCAATCAGTTGAAGGAGTTAGCAAAGTAGTGGATGGAAAATCAACCAAGTCTTCGCACGATGAGCAACTGGTTTTAACACGATTTCCACTTCCCCACTCTTTGACTCCAGCAACTATCACACTTCATGGGATCAAGGTGTTTCGCAATTCTAGCAATATAAATAAGTTTCTGAATCATGATTGAAAAGAGGACAATCTTACGTAAAATAGACAACAAGAGATTAGCATCTCAACGTCTGAATAATTACTCTCAACAGAGCAAATTCAATCAATCAGAGCTTATCTTATTTCTTCACGCAGAATACATAACACACCTACAATCTTCGATCACCATTGATCTCACACATTTCTCACTTCCTCCTACAGATCGACCCATCCTCTCTTGTGACCGAATTGACTCTGGAACGACCATTGTCTTGGTTTAGGCCGGAGTCCTACAGATTGATCTCTCGAATTCAAAGCATTCCCTTTTTGCAGTGCATCTATGTGAGGTTTGACAGTTCGCTCGGTTCAAGGAGTTTCCTCCGCACGGTCGTCTCCTCAATTCCGTAAAAACCAGCAACTCGTTTTGCCCCATCTACAGATTGGCGACCACAGTGGGAGATCATTCTCTCGGTTGCAACTCATAATTTCATCAAAGATGGTCGATTATGAGGAGGTCTCAGAAACATCCAATCTCAATTTATTATCTCCCAGTACTGGCGAATTTCTTCCAATTACTACTAAACTCGGCTGGCCTGGTCAAGCTCCCACAGAGGTTATGAACACTCAAAGCTCTACCACCGTTGTTGATATGATGAAAATCCTAAATGACGTAGTAACAAATCAACCGGAAATTTTCAAGATACAGAACGAGGTGTTCGCCCTTTTGAAAGTTCTTACAGTTCAGTTATCAAGGGAACCAACGTATGATCGCTCTAAAAAGAATGTTGCTGGTAATCCTTCCTATGTTACCACTGGTGTTAATTTCTCTTCTAAGATCCATACCTCCACCAACGACGAGGGAGACAAAGTCCACACCCATGCTAAGCGCAAAAGGCTCCACCAATCTAGCTTGGACGTTCGTGAAAGCTCGGAAAAATTCTCACGAATTCATAAAGAAGACCCGTCCGTTTTGGCACGCTTCAATCAAGGCTCTTACGATGAAGGGATAATGTCGTTTTATAAATCCCTTTTGGAGGATTTACATTCTCGGATCGTAGGCGAAGCAACTGATCGATCGGTTGGTGCTCTACTCAGCCAATCCGAGCCATTCCAGAATAAAGAAGTTTGCAAAGGTATAAAGAAAACGGGTATTCTTCCAATCCGAAACTCAACCTCCATCCTTCCATGAACGTTATTTCAAGGATGTAAAAGGAAAACCCGAGGCAAAACAACACAGTCATGCTTCTCCAAAGATCTCGGGCTCCTCCACAAAGGAAGGATAATCAAACCTGAAATGCACAAATGTCGACTCAACGTCAACAGAATGACCAGACAGACCCGGACTTCCCTCTTCCCATTGAAAAAGTGATCGAGTTGCTAGAAGTATGGATCCAAGATGGTGCAATCAAATTTCCATACGTCAGGAAAAAGCCAATCAAGAAGAAATGGAGAATCCTCGTTATTGTCGTTTTCATCCAACAAGGTTTTAAAGCGTATCTTCAAGGAAAAGTTTAGGTCAATCATCCAACAAGCGACTTTCTCTCCACCTCAATAACAAGGTTTTAAAGCGTATCTTCAAGGAAAAGGTCGAATTAGGAGAACTTAACCTGGGGACTGAAGGGGTGCACATGGATCCTCTCTCAATCAGGACTTTCTCTCTCTGAATAACCTGTCAAATAAGCGGTTCATGGTCGAACATATATGTGAAATGTTATATCCGTCGAAGGCACAAAGGAAATACATGTTCACAATACTGAATCGCGTCGTGCCAGGGAGACGACTGCCCATTTCCGGAAATACTCCTTGGGCCTTCACCACGACAAGGAGATGCACGACCGTGGACCGCTTGCCATAGTCGATCTCAAAGGAAACAAATTTGGAAGAATGTTGATCCGCCATCAACATAATTCCACTGAAGACTCTTAGAGCCGCAAGCATCACTCGAAAAGAAGATACGCATGTTCCCATCTCAATCAAGAATCATGAAGGAACGCTCAGAGATGCTTATGGATAAATTACTCTCAAGATGAAAATAGGCTCAACCTAGACAGAAGCCAAGTTTTTCATAGTCAAGGAAGATCCAGGATATGACTTGATACTCGGACATGGATCCATGCTGAAAAGATGGCTACTGACAAAACGCCTTTGGTTTCACATCTCTCCAATGAAGAAGGTTCGATCCAGGGGATTTGGTGAGCGCTCCGTCGTCATGGCACTGGGAGGAATTTCTGATGAGGTTGAAACAAGAACCCGAAGGAGGTGCATTGACATTTATCAAAATATTATGCACTCAGGCAAGTCTCATTCCTCCTATGTCCATATCATATATTCTCCTACATGCTCTCCTAGCATGGGGACTCAATTTTGCTAACAACTTAGCCATTGCAAGACGTCATGAATGGATATCTTCACCACAACAATATTTTACCAAGTGGTCGCACCTCTTCGAATCGAGCATCTCACTGGAATGTTCATTTTAGAGATGATATGCAATCATTACAAGGAATGTCTTGGATGTACTCCTGTTCCGCATTCAGGAATGTCCACCGCCAAATT
Source organism: Papaver armeniacum (assembly GCA_023531295.1). NCBI lineage: Eukaryota > Viridiplantae > Streptophyta > Magnoliopsida > Ranunculales > Papaveraceae > Papaver > Papaver armeniacum. Next base: position 162,721 of record JAJJWW010003299.1, on the reverse strand, counting down.
ATGGAAAAGTGCTGACGCCTGTACGAGCATGAAATCTCACAGGTTGGAAGACTAATGAAGGAAAAGCCGAACCGAAGATATTCAGGGCCAAGACGATCATGCCTAAGACATTCTCTTAAGGGATCTGATGCTTTGACCCTCAAGCATCTGAAGTTTGAAGCAATATTTTCTTAATTTACTCGTGTTTTGATCAATCCCTCCAAAACATATGCAATACTTGCATTCAGTAATTGAATCTCTTTCAGCAATCAACATCAGTTTATTTAAATGAAAATCTTTATAAAACCAAAAGAAAATCCCTACAACTATCAATCACCTACTTTTCCAAGGCCAATCGAAAATCAAAACCGTTCATCTCTCGGTGCCTTATTCTTAGAAGCCTTCAAATTGTACTCCCAATCAAAGAGTACATCTTACACCTCTAACTTCAGCACGAGTATTATTAACGGCACACTGATTCAACACCAAGACGATCAACAAAGATGAACTATAATTGATAAGTCTTCATTATCCCCATGATAAGACTTCCGGCGTATGCAACATCATTCATACATTGATGGCACTAACTCCTTCAACATACACTGGGAAACCTGAGTTGATCCCGTGAAACTTCATGAATGGGATTTCTCTACATCACAAGCCCCTGCACGATTGAGGAACTTCCTCTCTTCACCAATCACATCCAGTATGAAAATTGCTGCTACTATCTACCGCAACAACGACGACTAACTGACGAAGCCAGTTCATGGAAAGTTATGCTTTCAGGAGCATTCAGGTTGAACTCTCAGTACACCTTCATCTTAGGAATGCTCAACTCATTATCTAGTTCGTGAATGTAAAAGGCTCACTGGATGGAGGAGCAAAGATTATATCTATAATCATGGTTCAAGCCTTTTCGGTCTTTGAGCAACTTCAACCATGGTATTAGCATCAGCAATAATCTCTAGAGGAACACCATACATGATCTCAGCATCGACAAGGATCTTTGGAGCGTAATCATTCGTGATCTCAGCATCTACAACGGTTTTATGAGCAACATCCTGCTTCATCAACTATCTATTCTCTGAAGCGTTACTCGATGGATCGTATTTTTTCAAGCCCTAACGATTCACATCAAGATGTGTAGACATTAAAACATGTTAACATGTACGTATTCCCAAAGCTTGCACGACAGACGGGCACAAGCTAAAGTCTTCTACAAGATGTTCTCATCGCCTCTACAAAAAGAGATACAACACATTTCAGGCCATGGGTTTACAAAAACTTACCAATGGGTGAGGAATGGGATAATTCTTCCTCAACGAAAACTGTTCGTCTATGTCTCTTCTACAACATACCAAAAGGGCGCATCAATCGAACATACGAGCTGAAAGATATGGCCTTTATTGCCAGGACTATGAAATCTGAAAATTCTGTACGGGAGTACAAATTACAAATATGCATGCTTGGTTGGGTGACCTACATAACTACAAATTGAATGATTCTTTTCTCATATGATAACTCAGTCTCCTAGCTTCAAAATTTTGGGTCAAGCACCGAATTCCGATGTCGTATGAGGTTCCTACAGCTTCCAGAGCATACAGCATGCAAACAGAAAATCGTGGACGGGATTCATAACCTCTACAGTCGATCGATATCCACCAGGTCTTTTCGCTAAGTCCTTCATCAAGGTACCTCCAACTTCTACCACCTGGGTCTTTACATCGATTGTTCTACCCGGGTCCTCTATCTAGGTCTTGCCAGAAGAAGGGAAAACGAAAAGGAGAGATTTAACAAAATACTGGGGACTAACGGTCCACTGATCATGATGATCAATTTCACAATCCAATACTCGTGGCGCTGGGATCTCCAGTGCTAATCATTCATCTTAAAAGGAACTACTACCGGTACATGCAACCATGATCATTACATCATCCCCTCTTGAGAGCAACCTCAGTTATGGTCCTGTGACCATGGTTTCAGAAGTGATGTTTCTACGACTGACAGAAACAAGACGGCACTGCAAGCACCATGCTCATGTATCAATCAAGGGGTCTTGATATTAAATGAATCAATGACATTAAAATCCTTCACCGACCGTTCAAGACATAAGCTAATGATCTAAAGACACAACATGAGTGTTTTACAACAAGCTCGTCTGAGATGATTTTACACTGTCCCACACAAAGCAGCGAGCTGGAAGAAATGGTGAAGAATTTAGGGATGATTCATGTACCATTCTCTTCGTATGGATATCCTCTACAACATATCCAAAATTCACGGCAATTGGAGAAACAATCAAAAAGATGTGGCCAAAACTTTGGACTGCATGACAGCTGAAAATTTCCTGAAAACCTCCTGGAAATTTACTGCTTCGTCAATTTCGGCCCTTAAACGTTCTCAAAAGCCGAAAGATTCTATGTTAAAGCTTGGAAATTTTCTGGGGATGAAGAAACATGGGTAGATCACAAAAATCCGACATCGGACGAAGATTCTACAGCAATTTCAATGAAGACCTAACTTCTGAATTTTCTGATGACGAAATTCTTCATTCATCCACATCTCGAATCAGGAGCTACACAGTCAACACAAGGCCGAACTTCATCTTCAGCCGATAGTCTCACTTGCAAGTCGGCAGTGCTTCTGCTGATGAGATATGAGCTTTTTCATCTTCAACTCTTTTCTTCTGTGATATTTCATCATGCTTTCCCTCCGTATCTGCTAAGACCAAGAAAGCATATATCTTAGCATGAACCACTCTAAGAAGTATTCATCTTTGATTTGATATTTCTGTACCGTTCCTCGGAAGAGCCAGAAGGGTGGTTGTAACTGGAAGTCACCATTATCTGAGGCGAAAAACATGGACTCATGGATATACCAATAACACACACGCAACAAAAATGGTAACAATCCAACTCTTACCTATTTACAATTTCACTAGCTGTAGTGATTATAACGTCAGAATTTCGAAAACTTGCTCGTTCCTTCAAACCTGCAAAGAAGAGCAAAATTCATTATTCAAAATCATGACTTGATTTTCATAAAACCGTGAACAACCCATGTGAATTTTAACATCCACTGGTTTTTCAAAAATTGGACAGACGTCCATTCTACAATTGTGAAAACTCACATACAAACATTATTTCACCATGCATAATTGTCTACTTTCTACAGTTGTTCAAAATCAAAACATTGATTTTACAAAAAATATGTTTTGACGTGAATTTGAAAAACATATATATATATATATATTATTTTAGCTCCCTCGAGAGTATATTTTCAAAAATTTGTGAAATCTTACATATCGAAAATAAATTTTTTCATGAAAGCTCGTAGACAATTTTTTTACTAACAGACGCACGTCTATTCAAAAAAAAAAAAAAACTTTTTTTCTCTCGTACAAGCATCCACTTTTGTAACGAGAGTTTATTAAAATCTCACATATTTAAAAAAAAAAAAAAAATCTCTCCTACATTTGGGATTATTGCTAGTTTCTTAAACTAACGATCGAACGAACGTCTGTTCCTAAAACAAGGGTTTTTACAAAACTCACGTCTATACATGCATATGTATATATTTTTTTAACATGAACAACTCGTGAACAAGTTATCAACTTCTGAAAAAGAAATAAAAAAAAGGCGGTGCTACACCACTTTATGCTCGTTAGATGACACTCTATCATGCCATTGGGATCTTCGTTCAAGCCACGGTTCGCTTGCGCAATCGAAAATATGGTAACATCTTATCTTACGACTAAGTTCAATTACTTATTTTGTTTGTAACTGGAAAATCATCATCCAAAGTCTTGATCGAGGAACATGACTGTCCCTCACTAAGCGGGGACTTAATGTAAATGGTGGATTTTCGACAAAGGCTAAAATCGTAAAACCATAATTGTACATGCTCCCGACCAAAATCGGATGAAGCATGAAAGATCATGCCACAAGAATCTCTGACTGTGCATATTGTCTCTCAGAGCATACGTGAATATTCAGTCTCTCAACTGGAGCAACGGCATATCTCATGAATACTGAGCAATTTCAGTAATTACTTTTATATAGAATCGAACGATTGGACGGCTCTTAGACAGCTTGCCTGCTAGTATAGAGCAATAACGTCTTCAGGATGTAACAATGTTTTCCCTGACTATATAAAAGACATGTGTATAGAATCATTATGATTGGACGGCTCCTAGACAGCTTGCCTACTAGTATAGAGCGATAACATCTTCAGGATGCAACAACGTGTTTTCCCTGACTATATTATACATAATAAATATGACGCTTCAACAAGCTCATATCACTCAATTCTCAAACAAATAATGCTCCTAGACAAAGATGCCCGCTAGTATAGAGCCATCAATTAATTATTTCTAATCCTTAAATTCATTAACTGAATATTCGGAAATATTCTACGTTCTTCATAATATTTCATTACTTCAATTCGTGGTTCTTCCCAGCAGAATTCCATGAGTTAGTGATAAATATTCAACGTACGGGCATCTGAGCCACTATCGAGTAAGCCCCGACCAAAATGGTGCAAGTGTATTCAGCAATAACGCACAAACGAGCACTTGGATGCACGAACGAGCATTCCAAAATACGAAGGAACGATGAACCTATGCAAAATAGGAAGAAAAATAATAAATAGTAAAATATTAGCTAAGGCGCAAGGGGACTGGACCCACCGGCCGGCCGGTCATGCCATGGCCAGTCCCACGTCCAATTCTATATTTTATCATATTTTTATTATTTTCCTTGATCTCATGAAAATCCTTTCATTTGAACAAATATCCTTCATTTTAAGGAAACTCCTCAATTTCATGGTGTTTCCTCCGTATCAAAGAAATAATAAAATTAGGAAAGGTATCGCGGGACCGAGCCTACTAGCCGTCCCGGTCATGCCCTAGTTGTGGCCGGTCCCACACCTTGCATTCCTTATTATTTTATTATTATTTCCTTCATCCCATGAAATTCCTTGATTTCATGATATTTCCTTAAAATCATGAAAATAATATAAAATTAGGGAAGACTCACGGGACCGGGCCCTAGCCGGACGACCATGCCAAAGCCGGTCCCACACGCCCTTTATTTTTTATAATTAATATTATTTGTTTCCTTCATCTCATGGAAACTCATTCACTTCAAGGAAAACTCCTTAGTTTCAACAAACTCCTTGATTTCATGATTTTTCCTTAAAATCATGAAAATAATATAAAATTAGGGAAGACTCACGGGACCGGGCCCTAGCCAGCCGACCATGCCCTAGTCGGTCACACACGCCCCTTATTTTATTATTATTAATATTATTTCCTTCGTCTCATGGAAACTCCTTCACTTCAAGGAAATTCCTTGGTTTCAACAAATTCATTGATTTCATGATATTTCCTTAAAATCATGAAAACAACATAAAATTAGGAAAAGTGTCATGGGACCGGGCTCATTGGCCGGTCGGCCATGCCTTGGCCATAGCCGGTCCCAAACTTCATGATTCCCTCATTTTATTATTATTATTATTTCCTTCATCTCATGAAGTTTCCTCAGTTTGAGCAAAACCTTGATTTCTTCATATTTTCTCAAATGATTGCTCAAATGCACGCCAGAAAATATCAAAATTCTCAGGACTGAGACGCGGACACTTTGGTGACATGAGCATATTACCTTGACCGACCAAGGTTGGCTCTTTGGCTTGCAAGGGGCCGGTCCCTCATACTTTCATCATTTGACCTAATTTGTTCACATTAGGTTCAAACTCTTCCAAACAATTTTGGAATTTCATAAAACGATCGTCATACGGTCCCGTGACCAACCAGGGATGATTTCATGACCCCTTGGTCGGTCCCTCATCTCTTCATAATTAATTAGGTTTTATCACCTAAGGCTCAGACGAGCATTATTTTAATAAATGATTAAACCAGCATTTAATCATACTTTCAGCAAGTCTTCAAGAGACTTTGGAATTTTCTCACTTGAGCATCTGGGCGCTACATGGTCGATCCATCATCCTATGTAGCCGGTCCCTCCTTCACTCCATGGTTGATTTTTAATAAACTATCAATTGATCAAATTAGGGTTTCGAGTCCAAGGTTCGTAGTTCCAGATACAAACGCTAATAATTTTGCGTTGATCCCATGATCAACATTTTATTAATTATACTCGGTTCAGTTGCCAGTATTTTAATTTAATATTTTATTTGGTCCTGCTACCAATAATTCATCAAATGAGCAACATTTGCTCAGACTAAGGGATATTGGTTCAATTATCAATATTCAACAATCCATCGAATGAGCAATATTTGCTCACCTTAACTATCAACATCTACTTGAGAATTATACCTTTGTCTCAACAGACACGTTCAATTCATGAGTCTCAAAACATTTGCAAATCACTTTCAACTCAGCAATACAAGGACTCATCGTCCCATGAAGTCAGCAACTGACTAACTAAATACACATCTGCCTTGCAGACTCCACAATCACGAGACATCAATCGTGTTACATGGGGGGGGATATTAACTAGGGTTTTGGTCTGGCGGTATATGATACGTGTGTTCATACACACGACGAGAATGTGACCAAGGTGTGCAATCAGTTGAAAGAGTTAGCAAAGTAGTGGATGGAAAATCAACCAAGTCTTCGCACGATGAGCAACCTGGTTTTAACACGATTTCCACTTCCTCACTCTTTGACTCCAAAGAATCGTCACACTTCATGGGATCAAGGTGTTTCACAATTCTAGCACTATAAATAAGTTTCTCGAATCATGATTCAAAAGAGGACAATCTTACGTAAAATGCATAAACAAGAAATTAACATCTCAACGTCTGAGCAATTACTCTCAACAGAGCAAATTCAATCAAAGCTTATCTTATTTCTTTACGCATAATACATAACACACCTACAATCTTCGATCACCATTGATCTCACACATTTCTCAGCTTCCCTCATACAGATCGACTCATCCTCTCTTGTGACCGAATTGACTCTGGAACGGCCATTGTCTTGGTTTAGGCCGGAGTCCTACAGATTGATCTCTCGAATTCAAAGCACTCCCTTCTTGCAGTGTATCTGTGTGAGGTTTGACAGTTCACTCGGTTCAAGGAGTTTCCTCCGCACGGTCGTCTCCTTAATTCCGTAAAAACCAGCAACTCGTTTTGCCTCATATACACTTGGCTTGTGGAGATGGCGCTGCTTTGAACGACTAAGATGGCGCCACTTTGGTGATGTCCGTGGAACGGTAGAAAAAACACTTTGAATTTTGGCTACCGAACATCGAAGATGGAGCCATCGCAGAAAGGGCAGAGATGATTCTTGGCTTGGAAGGGTGAAGGTGGCGCTGCTTTGAATGGCGGAGATTGCTGTGGAGCGGGCGGAGATCGTGCGGCTTGTATGGTGGAGCGCGCAGAGGTTGTGCTGCTTTGAGCGGTGAAGAAGGCGTTCCTTTGGATATCTGACCATTTTCTCCCGTTCCACATTAGGGTTTCGACGAGGGAATTCATCTGGTCGAGGTCGATTTTTGGCCGCCGTGTAAACCCATTGTGTTTGCTCGGCATCCGTTTCTCTTTAGGGTTTCTGCAGTATATATGCTGGTGCAATTAGGTTATCTTAGTTCAAGACAAAGACTTTCTCTGTTGAATCCATATTTCCTTCATCATGTCGAGCATAAGTGAATCATCTTCGAGCCAGCTAGATTCTTCAGTCAAACGCAGGCAGCCTGATTCTGGCGACAACTCCTCCATCCGGATCATCCGAGTTAAGAAGATCATACCGGTACATTTTTATTGACCAATAGATATTTGTTTGTTACCATCAACGAGTGAGACAAGAGTTCCTTTTGTGCAGAGATATCTATCTGGAACATGCGTGACCGTTGTCGATGATGATGATATAACCACCCCCATTTCTTCGAATCTGAGCACACCAATCGCTGCAGATCTGGAAAATGCTAATTTGGGTATATCTTTCCATGAATATCCTAATGCATGTTTTTCATTCGAAGTCCGCATGAAGTGTTTATCTTCTAGCTATCGAAGCGTTGGTAAATTCTTAGTGCGAAAGGAATTTGTGACTCTGTACACTAGAATATGGAGAAGATATGGCCATATTGCTACCAGGGACGTGGTGAAGCATTGCTCGTCTGCTTTGGTTACCACAATGAACTGTCTCCTACCCATGATTGTTGAAATGGAAGGCACATCCATCCGCGATGTCACATAATCAACTATTGAAAAGTGGGAAAACATGGTGTCTACTGATAGACACATTTTTGTGTCTGATATAATCTCAATTGTATATATTATTAGTGCTTGTTTTTGTATTTATTATGGCTTTTTGTGTCTTTGTAGGTGTTTTTGGAGAAATAGGATTATGCGGCAAAATTGGCTCAAAAAGTGAACCATAAGATGTGTTAAAGGTACCCCGGGAATACATTGGAGGCACCCCAGAAAAGTCATATTTGCATCCCAAGAGGAATTGCTAAAGGCACCCCTCGGATGGATAAGGGGCATCCATTTCCATGGCAACTACTATTGGCAGACCCGAACTGGATAGAGGGAGGTCTTCTTCAACATTACAAATCCGGAATTTGGCGGGAAAAGTTCACAGTTCACGGGCATAATTTAGGGTTCGAATTTGGCAGAGTTCTCACGAGATTCAATCTCGGATTTGTGTTGGGCTGGACTCAAGTTGACCAAACAGGGTTGGTACATGTGTTTGGATCGAGTACATTTGGCTGGATAATCGGTTCACGGCAAACAGGGGTGGAGGAATATTCTCGGCTTTTATGGAAAAGTTTCAAAGAGATTTAGTCGGAGTTTTTCCGTGATTTGGATTGCTACGTACCTGTCTCGACAAAACAGGGAGGCTATATGGTTCGTGCACGTAAAAAAGGAAAGATCACCGGACTTTCATCAACACAGGGAAAGAGATAACTTATCGGGACTATGGTGATATCTTTGGAAGTTACGTGAACTGGGAAAGGTACATTCTTGTTATATTTGGTTCTATCAGATTTGGAAAGAGTTTTTACAACTCTTGAACGCGTAAATAAGCCAACAGAGAATAAAAACCCACGTGACTTCCGCTGAAAGTTGAAAGAAATATTCTCGGATTTGTTCGGGGATTTAGGGGCATGTTGTGGATAAATAGAGGTTCTGGGAGTTGTCAAGGAGTGGGTCGAGAGTTTTGGGGACCTAAGGGAGGTTGTAGAGGAAGAAAGAAGAAGTTGCAGAGAATCTTCTCTGCTGGTGAAGAAGAAGACAAGCTGAAGAACATTGGGTGGACGAGAACATTCGCAGAGGCAGTCGTATTCAAACAGCACAAAAGAAGTATCGTTGTTCAACAATATTAGATCACATATATCATAAGCTTGTCATCTTTTCTCTGTAATTTCACCACCCGTTGTAAGAGCTGTTTGTAACGTCGTTACAGCGTTGCAAACTGTCTGCTTTATTAGTTTTCTCTTGTTTTTCACCTATTTGAGCTATGAACAATTATTTTGAGCACGTGAATAATATGAGGAACTAAACCCCAAACACTGGGATGACGGAGCTGAACCTGACTTAGAAGAATCAATTGACCATTTTCAGGAATCAGATGACCTTGAAATTAGGAAAGTTGTGACTAGTCTTTCTAGAGACACTGAAAACTCTAAGTTTGGGGGTGATTATCATTCTCCATGTGCCTTAACTCTTAGAAAGGTCCCTCACTTGGGACTTGACATATGTGCCTCAACCATTTTAAAATATTATCTTCATACACGTTTTCCTGAACCTAGTGATGTCCATAGGGAAGTTCGGTTGTTAGAAACCCATCCTCTGGTTGATGTGGTTAGCCCAGGATATGATACCCAGATTGATTTTGGTTTCCCACCAAATATTTTTCAACCAATTGTGGGAATGTATGAGTTCAAAATGTGTCAGTTATTAAGTTCTGAGACCAAACCTAATTATTTTAGGAGAATAGAAACGACACATTTGCTTAAGAATGACCACTACTCTCATTGTGGTCAACTGTGTGAGTCAAAACTGATTGACTTAGAGGATCCTCAATTATTCAAGTTATTATTATGTGCTTCTAAGTTCTTATTTGAGTTTTTACAGACTTTACAACCTGAACCGGATCTTAGCTTTGAGGAATTCCAGCACATGAAAATATTTTATCTCGACCCAGTTATAGAGCTGAACCTGAACCACAGCTAGATGTAGTTGTCTTAAACAGGAAACTAGACAAGGGTGTGCTTTATTTGTTAATTTTCTTGGCATGTTGCAGATTCCTTTTACTTGTGATAGCTCTATTTGGTTTTGATGACCCACAGATATTTCGGCTATTAATTTATGATTTTATAAGGTGACTAATCCTTTCTTAGTCTGGCTGAAGACTTTAAACTTATCACTTCTTTGGAGGTAACCCAATATTCATGCGACACGGTAATATCTTTCCTTAACTCTTTTACTTCAAATGGTAACATTTTCTCCTTGTTCATGCTTTTAATTTTATCTTTAGAACATTGAGGACAATGTTAGATTTAAGTTTGGGGGTATGGGAGAAACATTTTAGTTGCATTATTAAACTCCATAGCCTAGAAATTTATGCTTATTAAGGATGGTACTAACCAATCTAAGTGGATGGAAGCATCTTGGTTGTAGGATTTGAGGAACCAATCTGATTAGATGGAAACATCTAAAGAGTCTATTCATAAAAGCACAGAGCTCAGGTGTTAGAATTAAAGAAAAAATATGGTAGTTTCGCCATATCTCGTTGAATCCTTTTCACTTCTATTTTTATTTTGTTTTCTTTAAAATATGTTTTTCTAAGTGATTAGGTGGGGCTCACGAATCAAGTTGTTACCACTGCTAGGGTGAAATAGAGTGATTGAGATACAAAAAAAAAATGGAAAATGTGAAAAAGAAAAAAAAACAAAAGAATTATTATGAAATGTGGAAAAAAAAATTGAGACCAGAAATTTAATAAAGTTGACCACTGGTACCCTTGTATATGCCAGTTGTGTTGACCTAGAGTTAGGATTATTGACCATTGGTTCCCTTGTATATGCCAGTGTGTTGATATTAGTCCGACCAATATCTCACCATTAGGATAGGTTTATTTTGGCAGTGGCCTTCTTACAGATATGGGAAACACCGTTCACCTTAGTCAACATCAAAACCATCTACGTTTTCTCTACATCCATCTTCTTAATCTAGCCATGTGATTGGTTGACTCGGTTATGATGTCCAAACTATCCGAGTAGAGCTCTGTGTGACTTATATATGAATTTTAGTATGCTTGAGTGCAAACTCGTGTACATCAATTGGAATTTCGCATCAGGGTACTTCCTCCTGTAGTCAATAAGTACGCCAACCAAGGAGATTCTTTAGTGCCTTCCAAGGTTCTGCGTAGATAGCTAGGGTCTGGAGTGTAAAGGTTTTGTGGGTATATCTCTTATAAGCCCTCCCGAGACTATAACTCGGCCACTAGGGCCACCTAGGGGTTTAAAGGCTTGTTGCATACGCTAAATGCAACTGAAGTTGCCTGCGACAGTGAGTTAGGATTTTATTTTTTAGATTTGATTTGCTCGAGGACTAGCAAGTAATAAGTTTGGGGGTATTTGATAGACAAATTTTTGTGTCTGATATAATCTCAATTGTATATATTGTTAGTGCTCGATTTTGTATTTATTATGGCTTTTTGTGTCTTTGTAGGTGTTTTTGGAGAAATAGGATTATGCGGCAAAATTGGCTCAAAAAGTGAACCCATAAGATGTGTTAAAGGTACCCCGAGAATACATTGGAGGCACCCCTGAAAAGTCATATTTGCACCCCAAGAGGAATTGCTAAAGGCACCCCTCGGATGGATAATGGGCATCCATTTCTAGGGCAACTACTATTGGCAGACCCGAACTGGATAGGGGGAGGTTTTCTTCAACATTTCAAATCCAGAATTTGGCGGGAAAAGTTCACACACGGGCATAATTTAGGGTTCGAATTTGGCAGAGTTCTCACGAGATTCAATCTCGGATTTGTGTTGGGCTGGACTCAAGTTGACCAAACAGGGTTGGTACATGTGTTTGGATCGAGTACATTTGGCTGGATAATCGGTTCACGGCAAACAGGGGTGGAGGAATTTTCTCGACTTTTATGGGAAAGTTTCAAAGAGATTTAGTCGGAGTTTTTCAGTGATTTGGATTGCTACGTACCTGTCTCGACAAAACAGGGAGGCTATATGGTTCGTGCACGTAAAAAAGGGAAGATCACCGGACTTTCATCAACACGGGGAAAGAGATAACTTATCGGGATTATGGTGATATCTTTGGAAGTTACGTGAACTGGGAAAGGTACATTCTTGTTATATTTGGTTCTATCAGATTTGGAAAGAGTTTTTACAACTCTTGAACGCGTAAATAAGCCAACAGAGAAGAAAAACCCACGTGACTTCCGCTGAAAGTTGAAAGAAATATTCTCGGATTTGTTCGGGGATTTAGGGGCATGTTGTGGATAAATAGAGGTTCTGGGAGTTGTCAAGGAGTGGGTCGAGAGTTTTGGGGACCTAAGGGAGGTTGTAGAGGAAGAAAGAAGAAGTTGCAGAGAATCTTCTCTGCTGATGAAGAAGAAGACGAGCTGAAGAACATTGGGCGGACGGGAACATTCGCAGAGGCAGTCGTATTCAAACAGCACAAAAGAAGTATCGTTGTTCAACAATATTAGATCACATATATCATAAGCTTGTCATCTTTTCTCTGTAACAGTTCACCACCCGTTGTAAGAGCTGTTTGTAACGCCGTTACAGCGTTGCAAACTGTCTGTTTTATTAGTTTTCTCTTGTTTTTCACCTATTTGAGCTATGAACAATTATTTTGAGCACGTGAATAATATGAGGAGCTAAACCCCAACAATGGGATGACGGAGGAATCCATAATTCATGCGTGTGGTAATTATATTTAATTCTTTCATGACTTTTTGCATGGATTGTTAATTGTTTTAAGGTTTTTATTGAATGGTTGTGATTTCAATTGATGGGTTATACTTAGGTTAAGTCTTTTGATATCCCATGCTTTAGATATACAGTCGTTGCTTTTCAAAAATCTACCTTGGCAAAGAAACAAAGTCAATATTTTATTTGAGCTATAATTGTTTGGAATAAATATATGAATCGCATGAATGAGTTTATGGTGGAATCCCGAGTCTCAAAGATCTCTCGAAATTGTGACAAACCTTGTATATATATATTTTCTTTATTTTTAGTATTTTCTTAAATCAAACCTTTACAAGCCCGAGTTGAACGAATCTCTTATTTACCACTTCTACAATCACATCATCTACCTGTGAATCCCTTGAGTTTAACGTAAGTTGGTTGCGGCATCATCTTGACATCGTGAAGGTTGATAGAGCCGGTATCCTTGCCAAAGTTGTTCCTGCCTCAAAAGCCATTTTGGAAGAGAAGAAGGCTCTGATCGTGGAATCCCAAAAGGTGGAAAAGGCAATCCAAGATTTGAAGAGTATGACTGAAAGATATCAAAACAGGTTGAAGATGATGCTTTCAAGGAACTAAAATCTATTGGATGGGATTTTCTGAGTTATGCAATTGTGAAACACCTGGTTTTCCTTCTGAGTTTCGAACTTTTTTTTTTTTTGGGTATTGGATTTGGGGAAATAAGAGAATTTTCATTAATGTGCTTTGATTAAATGAAATTTGATAACTGGGATGTGAAGGAAACGGAAAAAATGCTTGGCTAGACGTGCTATGAGATGGCGAGGGGTGAGGCAATAGTTAAGCATAGTATGCTTTGAGCCATTTTCCATTGATGATTGTTTCCAATTTGCCTCCATCTTCCTTGATGACCTTGTAGTATCCACTGTTGTACGCTTTGGTGACCACATAAGGCCCTTCCCATTTTTGGGAGAATTTTGGTGCTGATATGTCTCGTTGGATGTGTTTGGCAGTCTTCAACACCAGATCTCCTACTTGAAAAACTCGAGGTTTCACCGCTTTGTCATATGCTCGGGAAATTCTATTTTTGTATGCTTGCGCGTGATCTTCTGCTTTAGCCCTTCTAGAATCCAAAGTGTCTAGCTCCGCTACCCTGGCATTCGATGTTTCGGCTTCATTTCATTGGACTCCACTTGCCTCGGAAATCCTGGCTGACGGGATTTTATTTTCTGCTGGGAGAATGTCGTCTGCGCTGTAGACGAGAGAGTAAGGGGAGGCACCAGTAGAGCTCCTTGGTGATGTTCGATATGCCCAAAGTGCCATGGATAACTGTTCATGCCATGTTCGAGGGTTATCGTGCATTGTCCGGCTGAGGATTCGAATCAAAGTCTTGTTGTTGCTTTCGGCCTGCCCATTCCCTTGGGGGTAGTAAATGGTGGAGAAAACTTGTTTAATTCCATATTCTTCAAGTAACTCCCGTACTTGCTTGTTGGCGAAAGGAGTGCCATTGTCGGTGATGATGTGTATAGGCACACCAAAATGGCAAATGATATATTCCTTGATGAACGCTGCAATTGTGGCTCCAGTAGTCCCTCGTAAAGGAATGGCTTCAACCCATTTGGTGAAATATTCCGTTGCGGTTATTATATACTCATGTTATTTTGATGATGACGGGTTGATCTTCCCGATGATGTCGAGTCCCCAGATATAAAACGGACACGGACTACTTATCGAATGCAGTGGAGTAGAGGGTGCGTGAATAATATTTCCGTAAATTTGACATTTGTGGCATCTCTGAACAAAAGCACCTGCGTCGTCTTCCATGGTCGTCCAGTAGTATCGCTCGTGTATTTGGAGAAACAACTTCCTTTTCCCTTGGTGCTCACCCTCGTGCATTTCTTTCGGCATAATTGGGATTTCTGTCTCGCCCAGGCATCGTAATAAGTCTCCCCCAAAGCTTTTACGATACAGGATTCCTTCGTGGAGTATGAATCTCTTGGATATTTGCTTTACCATGGTTGCATCTCTCTTGCTGGTAGGAAGTACGACGTCGCGAAGATAACTGACGTACGGCTTCTGCCAGTCCCCAGCGTGGTTAATATTGAAAACTTCCAGTTGATGCGGCGGTGTTTGGCAATTGGAACAAGATCCTTGGAGCAAACGAGATTGAGTCTCCATTTCTGGCCAGTAGTAGCCAAGGCGTTGCAGACGACAGTAAAGTGTTACCACCAACATTTGCCCGCAAACTTCGTTATGAATATGGTTAAGCTGCTGCTGCGCCTCTTCATCTCCGAGGCATCTTGACAGGGAACCATCTGGGTTACGGTGGTACAGCATCCCGTGAAGCATGAAGAAGTTTTGTAAGGTTTTGAGACTGACCTTCCCTTGAGTAAGAGAGTTGTTAATTTCTTGAACAATTGGTGTTCTCCAGTCGTTGGCCTTAGTCTCCTTAGATCGCGAAAGCCATGTATGGTTCGTCTTTTCACCGTCAAGGTTTCTTCTATACCTTCGAACTGCAGCTTTGATGCTAATATGGCTAGGCAATCAGCATGTCTGTTGCTGCTACGGTCAACATGCGTTATGGTTGTGTCAGCGAAGTAATTTAGCAGCTTTTGCGCTTCGGATCTATACGGGGCCAGTGTCACCTCTTTCAGCGCGGATACTCCATTCAACTGGTTAACCAACAATTTAGAATCACCCATTATTTCCAGACGCGTAGCTCCAGCTTGCTTGGCTAATGATAACCCTATGAGGAAAGCTTCATATTCTGCTGAATTATTGGTGCAGTGAAAGTCTAGCTTGAAATAATGCGAGAAAACTTCACCGGTTGGGGATACTAGAACCACGCCTGCTCCTCCGGTATTATTGCTAGGGGTAGCGGAGCCATCGAAATATAGTAGCCACGCCTCTTCTTTGACAAAAGAGATTTCTGGAAACTCTCCAGAAAGATCTTTGTGCAGTGATGTGGTACCCTCTCCTGGGAAAGCTGCTAGTAAATCTGCGACCGCTTGTCCTTTGATAGCTTTTAGGGAAGCGCACGTTATATCAAACTCTGACATTTGGAGGAGCCAATTGGCTGGCCTTCCTATCAGGGCCGGCTTTGAAAGCAAGAACTTCACAAGATCGGACCTGGATATCAACACCACTTTGTTTGAAAGCAAATAATGCCTAAACTTCAGAATGGAATGAATCAGAGCTAGGCATGCTTTTTCCGCTTTAGGGTATCTGAGTTCAGCATCCCTCAAAGTCCGACTGAAGTAGTATATAGGGTGCTCAATTCTTTCATCATCTTCTTTGGCGAGAAGAGCTCCGACAGCAGTATCACTAAAAGCAGTGTAGAGACACAACAGTCTTCCTTGTACAGGAGATTTCATGATGGCTGGAGATGACAGTATCTGTTGAATCTTCCGAAAAGACTCTTGTTGCAACAGCGTCCAAACAAAACTTGCCCCTTTCTTCATCAAGGGGGTGAATGAGGAAACAAGCTGAGCTAAATCCGGTATAAAACGCCGGATGTAGTTTACCCTACCCATGAAGCTCTGGAGTTCTTTCACAGTCTGTGGAGGTGGCTTGGGTTTTGGCTGGGTCGACTTTGATTCCCTCGGCGGTCACTTGGAAACCTAGAAATTTGCCCGAAGAGACGCCAAAGGCACATTTCAAAGGATTCATCTTTAGTTTGTATTCACGACACCTTTCAAACACATGTCGTAGAACTTCTGTATGGGCCGCCCGGGTTTTGGATTTAACCACTAGTTCATCCACGTAGTCTTCAACTTGTTTATGCATCATATCATGGAAAATTGCTGTCATGGCGCGTTGCTAGGTGGCGCCAGCATTTTTCAAACCGAAAGGCATCACGGTATAGTAAAAGTTTCCGAGAGGAGTACGAAAAGTTGTCTTACTTGCGTCGTGCTCGTACATCTTTATTTGATTGTAGCCACTGTATCCGTCCATGAAAGAGAACATGTCGTGCCCACTGGTGGCGTCTACCAGCATATCGATGTTAGGGAGAGGAAAATCATCCTTGGGGCAGCAATTATTCAGATCCCTAAAATCAACGCAGCACCTGATTTGGCCGCTCTTCTTCTTTACTGGAACCACATTGGCTAACCAGGTGGGATGGTGAATGGGTTTGATGAAACCAGCGACTAGTAATTTTGAACTTCAGTCTTGATCTGTCCTTGGGGATTGTTTGACCGGTTTGGATCCGGGTATTACATGTAGATGGTGAGTGACTAGTTTTTCATCCAGGCCAGGCATTTCCTCGTACGTACACGCGAATACATCTTGATATTCCTTAAGAAGGTCCATAAGTTTTTCACGTTCGTCAGCACATAGAGTTGAGCTGATGGAGACAGGCCGTGGAGATTCCTCACTTCCGATGTTGACAACTTCGAGTTCATCCGTGGTGGAGTTGGTTCCGTCCTGCAGTTGTCGTGGTGCATCCGACACTTCCTCTTGTGGCTCGCTGCTGTGATTGCATTACATTGGGCGGAGAGACTGGGTGGCAGTCTCCCCTGCTAATTGCTAACAGCGGCGCCGATATACGGTTTCCCCTTTTTCGTCATGACTTGAAATAAAAGCCCGCTCCCGCTTGGTATGAGTGTGGGCTATATTTCCGTTTGATGAGGGGAAATTGGCGTGCTTTTCTTTTGGAGGGAGAGCATGAGATTAGGTCTCTTGGTACATCGATGTGAGCCTGTCCTCTTCTTCGATTGATGTCCACGTCGGGAGCGGAGCGCAGTGGAATTCGCCTGACGAGTCTCGCGAATTTTCCCTTGGTTCGAACATCTCCATACCACAGTCTGGTGCATAAGGAGATAATGACGCGGGAATACGAATAACTTCTTCATTCAACGTGGTCTTTAGGCACTGGTGATATGTTGAAGGAATGATCATGTTGTCGTGGAGCCACGGTCTCCCCAGTATCATGTGGTAGTCTGGCTCCTTTTCGATTACCTGGAACTTTACCTTCGGCTGGATTGGTCTTACCGATAGATTCAGGTTGATGTATCCATACGTGCTGGTTAGGTTGCCTTCGAAATCTGTCATCATGGTAGATTGTCGTACAATTTTGCTTGGCCGCACCTTGGCTATCCTGAGAGTTCTGAGAGTAATAATATTGGAGGACGCCTCTGTGTCGATGAGGGCCCTTTTGAACTCCGAATCCTTGATGCGAGCAGTGACGTGTAGAGCCCGGTTATGTCCCTCTTCTGCCATCATGTCGTCTTCAGTAAATGTAATATTATTGACGGATATTCTTGGAGTCTCCGAGCGTAAAGGAACCAAACACGCGTCTAGGGCTATTTGATTGATAGCAGCAAATGTTTCTGCTTGCTGGTCTTTTGAAAGGTGTATAATTTCACATAAGATTTCCACCAACGCGGCTGCCTCCTAGTTTACCGGTTTCTGATTAGTGGTGAAGCTGTTAATTTGAGAGCGATCATCCGAGACGTCAGTCCCCAGTCTTGGAGTTTCCGGGATGGGAGAATCACTCAGATCTGATGTCAGGCTGATAAGAAAGTTGAGTATGTTGTTGATCGCTTGCTTCATCAGGTCCATGTTCCTTGCGTGGATCGCCTGAACCCGTGCCAACTCGGCCAACCTTGGAATTTCTCCATCGGTTGTGCCATTAGGTGTCGTGTTGGGAAAGGAAACATTGCCATTCTCCAGAGTTTGAGCGGAATTTGGGATCATGGACTCAGCTCTAAGACCAACCATCTTCTGAAAATTGGGGTCAAAAAAGTGAAATTGGGAATTAAAAATTGATATTGCAACCGAGAGATTAATCTCCCACTGTGGTCGCCAATTATTTGTGGGTGAAAACCGTTTCTGCTGATTTTGGTAATTTTGGGTGTGTAGGTGAGAAACGAATCTAAACCTTAAACAATGTACTGCATGGGAGTACTTTTGATTCGAGAGATCAATCAGTACAATCCTGGCCTAAACCAAGAAATGGCCGTTCCATGCTTGCTTCGGTCACAAAGTGAAGGAGAAGGGTTGGTCTTAGGGAGGGAAGCGAGGAAAGTGTTGAGACCAGAATAGTTGATTCTGGAAGTGTGGGCGTTTTGTGACTTGTATCAGAAAGTTAAACTGGATAGCTGGATGAAAAGCTATCAGATGATTTCTGGATGTTGTATTGTTCTCCCAACCAAAACTTGTTGTTTGGTGGAAATAGGTGAGACCTATTTATACAAGTCATAGTGAAACGTACCTTGGTCTCGTAGGAAGTGGAAACGATTGAGTGGTGGAAGAAAAGAGTAACGTGTAACTGTTAGACGTTATGCTTCCATGATGAAGGAAGTGAATTCGTGTAACCGCCAGTCATTACACTTCCGCGATGAAGGAAATGAACTGTTTACACCGTTACTTTTCACCACCACTAATTATCCCACTTCATGACACTTTCTTGTAACGGGCGCATTGCACACCGCACGTTGTAAACCGCCAGACCAATACCCTGATGAGTATCCCCCAGTTTATGACATATTTTGATGTCTCGAGTGTTTTCGTGGAAAACATGTAGCACTTTGCTACGTGTGGCAAGTTAAAATCGAGAGGCTTGCCGCAGGTAAATAGCATATGATGCTAGAATCGTTTTGGCTAGTCGCCTAGAACTTGTCGCGAGCTTACCGGTTTGGTGGAAAACTTCGATGGCCGAGATCGCATCTTATAAATAAGGGTAGCCGTTGATTGTGGCTACCTTGTGTTGGCGCCTGACAATGGCGCAGTGGCATTGCGGCATGACTTGTGCATGCCAGTTGCACGATGGTGCAAGTGGCGCCTGGCGTAGCCATGGTCGTTTGTTTTAGGTGGTTGGTCGTCTAGAGTTGCCACAAGTCCATCAGTTCGGTAGCGAACTTGGATGGCTGAGATTGCATCTCATGAAGAAGGGTGGACATTGATTATGGCCACATCTTGTTGTATAGCGAAGTGGCGTCAGCCACATGCTAACAGCATGCCAGTGGCGTAGCCATGGCATAGCGGCATGCCAATGGCGTAGCCGTGGCATAGCGGTATGCCGGTGATGTTGCGGTATGGCCAAAGCTAAAAATTGGCTCCGTGGCCAAAGTTAGGGTTTGGCGCCGTGGAAGAATTAGCCGTGGAAGAATTAGGGCTTGGCGTGGCCAAGGCTTGGTTTTGGCGCCGTGGAGTCGGACCCACATGTGGCGTGGCAACATTGGCCCCGTTGCCACGCCAATCCCTTTGCTCTGGGAAACATTTTTGGCTTTGGTAGCAATTTGCCCAAATTAGGGTTTGGCATGTCGAAACCCTAATTAGTGCACGTGGCATGCGGCTGCAGCATGGCGCTACTTTTGTGCAAATGGCGCCATGGCTATGCCAAAGGAACTATGGCAAGTCTATAGTGTGGAAACGGCCACAAGAGTAGGATTTGCCATGGGTGGCTATTTATGACAAGTTGCCACGAAGTGGCATGTTTGCGAGGTAGCATGTTGCGAAGTTGTCGCGGTAGAGTGGCATGTTGGCATGCTACCGCGTTAGAGTGGCATGTTGGCATGCCGACCAATATGTTGTTGTGGTAGGGCGCGTTTGGCCTTTAATGTATGGTGGAAAGTTTAGAGCAACTTGATTGGCCCAAAAAGGGGTCCGGCCAAACATAAGGCGCGACTATACCTCTGGTGAGGATGTGGCGAGTTTAAAGCGATCTGATTGGTCGAGGAAATAGGGTCGGGGCATGGCCAATGGCGCTATCTGGCCTTGGGCATGGACACGCCTCTTTTTGCTGTTGCGGATCCCTGTTTTTCCTTATTTTGAGCTAGGTTCTGCACCTGCTAATCCATGGCGGATTAATTACTTAGTTTGCTTAGGCTTAATTTTGACAAGCAAGGTCTGGTATATTGCGCGAGGCACGAAACCCTAACTTCTGCAAGTTAGTCAGGATGATTGACTGAATTCTATGTGTCGACACAGAGCTCTCTTAAGTTCATTGCCAGAGAGCAGCATGCTTTTCTGGTTGAATACCTTATGCAAAGATCTTATCCTTGATATTCGGATATTCGTGCTACTTGCTGCGAGTGAACACAGATCGTCATGCCATATCAACATTAAGAGTTCAACCGGAGAACATAGCATAGAAGGCATTCAGAGGAACTTATATTGAGTGAATATACGCCACGGCGCTGAAATTTATAGAACATCTGGGACGGTCGCTACATTCGCCAGTCTGGGTAAATTTCATGTAGGTATATTGAGCGGCTCAATAAATTTGCCAGTGGATAGGTTAGCACACGTGGCTCTGTTTCCTTGCAAAGTGATGTCACATCAGATGCAAGGTTTTACGATTTTAACCCTAAGCTAAAAACCACCATCAACAATTAGTAACAACATACGGTCCAATCCATCTGGACCTTAGCTTCCCAGTAAATAATCGAAGACGAGTATTAAATAAAAGAACTTTTTGACCCACAACAAAACTCTTCCGAGAAATCATCTTGTCATGGAAAAGTTTCGCCTTTTCCTTGTATATACGAGAACTCTCGTAAGCATCATTACGTATTTCTTCTAGCTCGTTTAGTTATAACTTCCTTTGTTTCCCCGCATTGTCATAATCCATGTTGCACATCTTTATCGCCCAATATGCCTTGTGTTCAAGTTCAAACGGAATATGACAAGCTTTTCCATAAACCAACCGATATGGATACATACCAATCGGTGTTTTGTACGCCATTCTATACTCCCAAAGTGCATCGTTAAGCCTATAACTCCAATATTTTCGTGTAGTGTTTACGGTTTTCTCAAGAATGGATTTAATCTCACGGTTTGAGATTTCGGCTTGCCCACTAGTTTGTGGGTGATACGGCGTACCAACCTTGTGTGTTATGTTGTACTTCTTGAGTAGAGCATGGAAGGATTTCTGAAAATGTGAGCCTCCGTCACTGATAACCACTCTTGGTGTACCATGTCTAGAGAAAATATTTTCCTTCACAAACTCACAAACAACTTGAGCATCATTAGTAGGGGTGGCTTTAGCTTCCACCCATTTCGAAACATAATCCACAACAAGAAGTATATAAAATTTTCCGTTAGAATTGACAAAAGGACCCATAAAATCAATTCCCCACACATCAAATACTTCAACAACAAGAATTGGTGTGAGTGGCATTTGATTTCGAGCACCTAGATTGCCCGTTCTTTGACACCTATCACAAGATTTGCAAAAAATATATGTTAGAGTATGGCTCGTTTGAACCCACCAAGCGTTGGTATGTCAAGTTTGGTTGTTATATTTTAGTGAATCAAAACTCATGTTAAGAGTCGCTTGATTATTACTAGAGTTAAACTTCGTATAGGTTAGCTTGAGTATTAGGATATGAGACAGTACAAGTATTGCGAAGACTTGAAGATGTGAAGAAGCAAGGAGCTACAACGACAACAATCATCCTTCCACTTGAGGTTAGTGATATTTGACTTGAACTGTTTCATTCCCTAACGTATCTTTCAAGTCGTGCATATTGAAAACATAATCTGCAAGCATATTTGAACTCTAGATATACATAGTATTAAGGAATACAATACGAGGTTTATTGCTTAACCATTAAACTTCGTAGATAAGACATCGCCATAATCATTTGAATGCTATTGTGATTATGTATGGGTATGAGGTGAGGATTTCATCCTAGGGAACAATGTTTACATGTGTTCTAAGGAAGTAAGTTCATAAACTTGTTTGTGAACCGAAAAGGAAATTTCCAGGTGTTATTGGTTTTGTTATTCATTGCATATCTTATGAACAACCAATATGTGTGATAGAGTATAACCGCTCACAACTTGTTGTGTTCTTGGTAGAACTGTTCACAAAGGCCTGACTTATGTATTGGTATAACTTTTATTAGTAAAAAACGATATTAAGTAATCACCTGTGGTATGATCGGATTTTGTATGTCTGACCTTGTAAGGGAAAGGGAACCTATCCTAGTAAGGGGTGCAGTACATCAAAGGGAACCGATCCTTGTATGGGGTGCAGCAAGGTTTATAGCACAAAGGGGAACCGATCCTATGGACATGTGCAACACATATAAGTTAGATACCATATATATATCAGGGGAACTGATCCTAGTACCTAGTCAACCGAACTTTTGGGAAGCTAGTGTGACTATGCACAGTACTCACATGGAGGTAGAACCGAAACTTGTTTTGGTAGAACCGTAAACCCATGATTGTGATTGAATGTTGGTTTGATCAATCACATAGTTCTTGAAAGTCAGATGAACCAATTCTAAACTTGTTTGGAAGTGTGGCAAATCGGTTTCAAGATTGTAAGTGTGAAAGAGAACTTACAAAGTTAAGATGTTGACAAACTTTGAACACGTGCTGTGAATGTTTATTTCTATAATTGTTCAAAGATATTCCTTAACGGCTAAGGGAAGAGAATCCCAGGATCGAAACATAAGTAAGTTAAGAATCTTTTAATTAAGGTTATTAATTTCATTTTGTAGGGAAATTACAGAATTAGTAATGTGCATTTACTAATTAGATTTTCCTGAGATTTCGATCGTTATTTTTGGACAGCATTTCCAGAATTATGAAAACCGAATCTGTGCTTTTATGAATATCTTGAGAATATTTTCGGTTTTGGAAATTCCTTGGTGTCCAAACTTCCTTGTCTATAAATACACGAAGTTTGCCTTTCTAGCAAACTAATCCTTCGTAACAACAGATTTACTCTTTTGTTGGTGTTACTTGTGTAGCCGCCTATTCGGAGAGGAGAGTAACCTAATTAAGCGAAATCTCTTACGGCCGCTTAATTTAAAGTCTTCTTTGGGATTGAGAAGCTCTAGCGCGACCCGTTGGTGGGAAACTAGATACTTGCAGTTTATCTTTTGTTTTCGATTGATTTGATTGACTAACGGTTGTTGAATCTTTGATTGCACCTAGTTTGTTTATTCTTGAGAACCTTCTCTTCTGATATAAGGCTCACTCAAACTACATCAAAGATCAACGTTTCTATGGATCTAAGTCTTTCTAGTTCCGTAAGATAGATTCACTGATTTTCCATTGTTAACAGACTCCGTTCTGTGCGAAAAATCAATAAGGAATCAAGTTTGTTTTTCCAGATTGTTACTTTGAAGATTAAATCAAAGATTGAAGAATTTGAAGAATTGAAGAAGAAGTTGTTGTGAATCATTAAGAAGATATACTAGATCTACTCCTAAAGAGAACGCCTGCATTCGCTAGGATATTGGGTATCAAATATCTATTGAGAACTTCGGTTATGCTAGATATTATCAAATCAAGAATACTTTGGAAAGTTTGAGTAACTAGGATCTTAGTTTTCTTAGTAATGTCTACACGAAGTTGCAGGTTTACTTTTTGTAGCGTCTTAATTCATTGAGTATTCAAATCTGGACTAGGTCCCGGGGTATTTCTACAAGATTGTAGTTCTCCTCATTAACAAAATTATGGTGTGTGCTTTACTTTATTTCCGCATTATAATTGTTGTTATACTATAATTAAAGTAATTACACTTGTACGTTAACTAGGCACTTGATATTTATCTTATAAGGTTTCGGTTATCAAGTGAACACTTTGTCGTAGTATTGTCTCGATTCATATCCATAGACGATCACACAAAGTGTATTGGATTTCTCCACTTGTATGATATAATTATTCACGTGTTAGACCAGTTCGGACTAACCCTATTTCAAGTGGACACTGTGTTGAAATATTCCTTGAGTGATCGTTGCTCCAAGAGGTTTATACACGGTAGAGATTGAATAGGTTGTGATCAAATAAAAAGATTATGGTGTATTTGGGTACCCTCGTATTTTCAATATATGCATCCTCGAATAGGGTAGGCCAATAAAAGCCACTTTCAAGTACTTTGAAAGCGGTACGTTTAGAACCAAAGTGACCACCACATGCATAAGTATGACAAAAAGTAAGAATAGACTGAAATTCAGAATTAGGTACGCACCTGCGGATGATTTGATCAGAACCGTATTTCCACAAGTAGGGCTCATCCCACACATACTGCTTGGATATTTTCTTAAGCTTAAGCTTTTGAAAATTAGACATTGTACTAGGTACTTGTCTTGTAACCAAGTAGTTAACTATATCCGCGTACCAAGGTGTTGAATCTTCAATTGAGAAAAGTTGTTCGTCTGGAAAACGATCTTGTAAAGGAATTTCTTCTTCGGAAACAACAAGTCTACTGAGATGATCCGCAACAGTATTTTCAACACCTCTTTTATCCTTAATTTTATAATCAAATTCTTGCAGTAGTAGAATCCACAGTATAAGTCTTGGCTTAGCTTCTTTCTTCTTTAGTAGGTACCTAAGTAATGCATGATCACAGCTGATTTCTCACTATAAATTGATATTAACCAAACGTAGACGGTGGGTAGAGCTCGTGCTTGATAACGTTTTGTAGTGGAAATGTAGGGAAGACAAAGAGGCAAAGAGTTTCTATTGATTAGCATCAGTAGTGTTACATGGACTCCAATAACATATATATACATGGAAAAGCAAACCCTAGTTGGGCCGCACATCTATGGGTCGTAGGCCCTACAACACCTTTTTAAATTTAAACACTTGGGTAAAAGTTCTCTAGCCCAGGAATATTTTCATGTGTATTAAAAACCACTAATAAGATTCTATGATAAAAAAAAAACATATAATTAGTTAAGATTAGTTTTCTTTTCTTTTTATCAATCACAAATTTCAATTCATTCAAATCAAAATATCAAAATAATGATGACATGTTTACTTACACGATTAACAAAAACATCTAAATACATAAAAGACATCAAGATAATTAATATATATAAGGATATCAACTACAAGTATATCACGAAGAGAAAGAGCAATAAACAGTATAGATACCCAATTTTTGATTATGTATGAGGGAGAGATGATGGTATTTTCGGAAATAATTCCGACCATTTGATTTGATTGTATTCTTCCATGATAAGAGATGCTCCTGAAAGGAAGGAGTATTTTTTCCCGTAAATTGCTAGATCCAAACGAACTTGGATGCCCTAAATCCCTAGAGTATAGATTTAAAGTGAATTCGTGTTGAATCGTCGATGTTTTTGAACAAGCCACAAACCAGCCATCAAAGTTTGAAGAACTCGCCCCACGGCAACGAAGAAAAATCACCAAAAACGGCGAAGAATCATGTCGAAAGACACAAAAACAATGTAGAAGCATTTTATTCAATAAATAATAACCTAAAACTAGAAAAGAAAAAGAAATTCTTGCTCATATATGGTCTAAAAGGACCAAATCCGAGCAATATATATGTGACGGCTCTAGGTTTTTTTTTCGAAGAAAGAACAAAGCGTATGTGATTGAACAAAGCGTATCTGATAAAAGGCTCACTCAAACTAGATCAAAGATCAACATTTCTACGGATCTAAGTCTTTCTAGATCCGTAAGATAGATTCATTGATTTGCCATTGTTAACAGACTCCGTTTTGTGCGACAAATCAATAAGGAATCAAGTTTGTTTTTGCATATTGTTACTTTGAAGATTAAATTGAAGATTAAATCGAAGATTGAAGAATTTGAAGAATTGAAGAACAAGTTGTTGTGAATCATTAAGAAGATATACTAGATCTACTCCTAAAGAGAACGTCTGTTCTGCTAGGATATTGGGTATCAAATATCTATTGAGAACTTCGGTTCTGCTAGATATTATCAAATCAAGAATACTGCTGAAGCTGAGTAACTAGGATCTTAGTTTTCTTAGTAATGTCTACACGAAGTTGCAGGTTTACTTTTTGTAGCGTCTTAATTCACTGAGTATTCAAATCTGGACTAGGTCCCGGGGTTTTTCTACAAGATTGTAGTTTTCCTCGTTAACAAAATTCTGGTGTGTACTTTACTTTATTTCCGCATTATAATTGTTTTTATACTATAATTAAAGTAATTAAACTTGTACGTTAACTAGGCACTTGATATTTATCTTATAAGGTTTCGGTTATCAAGTGAACACTTTGTCGTAGTATTGTCTCGATTCACATCCATAGACGATCACACAAAGTGTATTGGATTTCTCCACTTGTATGATATAATTATTCACGTGTTAGACCAGTTCGAACTAACCCTATTTCAAGTGGACATTGTGTTGAAATATTCCTTGAGTGATCGTTGCTCCAAGAGGTTTATACACGGTAGAGATTGAATAGGTTGTGATCAAATAAAAAGATTGTGGTGTATTTGGGTACCCTCGTCTTTTCAATTGGTATCAGAGCAGGCAAACACGAAAAGATCTAACAATCTGTGTTTGGTGTGATCCAACCTATAAAGTTTTGAATCAAATGATAATTGATTCGGTTAACGTACCTCCAGGGTTTGATGGCTCAAACTATCTATGGTGGAAAATGGCTATGCAGTCTTTTCTTCAAGCTCATGACTTTAACACTTGGGTTTTAGTTATTGATGGGTATGTACACCCAAAAGTACTGGTCGACAACTCAACCACTGAGTTTAGACTAAAGGAATTGAAAGAATTCAGTAATAAAGAAAAATTGCTTTCGAAGAAAAATTCTTATGGATTAAATGCCATTATACATGCTGTAACTCGAGACCTTCATCATCATGTAACCAAGTGTAAAACATCAAAGGAGGCTTGCGATATTATTAATATCGTATTTAAAGGGAATTCCTATGAAAAAGAAGCTAGGCTTCTAACCCTATCTTCTAGATGGGAAAATCTTCGTATGGATGAAGACGATACCTTTGATGAGTTTGATGAAAAACTTTCTAAAATAGTGAATGCCTCTTATGCTTTAGGAAAAACTATTTCGGATAAATATATTGTGTGTAAAATTCTAAGGTCTTTACCACCAAGATATGAATCTAAAAAGCATGATCATGGAAGCTAATGATCTTTCTACACTATATAGAAGTGCTCTAGTTGGTAAATTAAAGATCTTTGACCTTGAATATCAATTCAATAATGAAGTGGGTATTACCCTCAAAGCTGTAACCAAGACTTGTTCTTCGGATACAAAAACTGAGAATTGCAAAGGATACGATCGCACGAAAATTTAGAAAGTTATTAAGACAAAAGAAAAGGAATTCTTCTCCTTCTCAAAAATCACAGAAGTGTGTAGAGAATAAAGAAAAAAATAATTCTGATAGCTCTAATTGTTCCGAGGATCAAGAGAACAAAGTTTTCCATGCAACTGTTGAATGCACATCTGGAAAGGATATTGAAATAACTTTAGAATCAAAAACACTTGAATGTGATAAACTCTGCAAATAAAATGAAAATCTTAAAAGGGAACTTGATATTCTATATAAGGATATAGAACGTGTAAGCAATGGTGGGACTTATCTTGAAGTCTCGGAAAAATACACAAAAAAAAGGTGATGATCGAGAAGCCCCAGAGCCAAAGGCACTCGACTGTGATCTTCGTAAAGAAAATGAAAGATTGAAAAGGGAACTTGATGATCTGTATAATGATATAGAGATTATTGGTGGTGGTCATTATCGTGAATGCGTGAAATATTACAGAGAGCAAATCGAAGAAAGTCATGATCGAGAAGTGAAGCTATACACAGAGTTGGAAAACTTGAAGAACACTAAGGTAAGTAATTCTACCGAATCTGAAATATGTTATAAAGTTCAAATTGATAAATTTAAGGTTGATCTAGATAATGTTGAAGTCAACTAGAGTTCCGCGTGACACGCGAGGATTGGGATACAAAGGTAAACACACTTTGAATGCTAAACAGGAGACAAAGTTTGTAAAGCCTAAAGACTCTGCTGAAGAAATTGCTTCAAAAGTTGCCACAAAAGATTGCTCTTCCATAAAAAAAAATCTGTAGCACCTTCATCCTCAGCAAAAGATGGAAAACGTAAATTTCGTCAAACTCCAATAAAAGATAATCCACAACAAGGTAACACTAAGCCTCATGTTTCGTGTGTTACTAAGCATTGCTATTATTGTGGAAATAAAGGACACTTGGAAAGGAGCTGCAGATTCCGTAAAAGGAATGAGAAAGCCACATATGCACGCATTACCGCAAAATTGGCTGAACTCAATAATGCTTCTCGTGCTAAATTATGACATCATTGTCCTAAAAATTAACAAAAGAATTATTGTAATGATAGTTCAAAGTTTGCTTATCAGGCTTCTACAAAGTTTTCTCAGAATCACTCAAACTACAAAAGGAGAGATAACTTTGTAAAGACCAGATCTGATGTTCCAAATTGGAGAAAGGCTAACTCTTAGAGTTTTCAACATTTCAGTTACCCTAATGTTTCTTCAAGAGATTCATCTTGGATTTCAGGAAGAAATAATGGGAAGAACAAAGCTGCTTTAGCAAAACCCATTTCTAAATGGAGTCCAAAGTCTTCTCTAAAGACAACCAGGATGGTATCAAAATATAGTCACAATGATGACACTCGAATGATAAGTTTCAATACTCATGACATTCAGAATATTGTGTTAAACGTTCTTGAACAAATGAATGTATCTCCATGTTGTCGTCGTTATATGAGATATGTCTCATAATCGTTACCTTTTTATGATTTTGTGACTTTTGATTTAGCGGATTTCATACCTAACTTGTTGGGTTGCTTAATCAAATAATCATAAAAGGATGATGACAATTAATCCCATATGTGAGTCACGATTATACTATTATCAATTTATTTCTCATAAGTTGTGTATATAGTATACATATGATTCTTTGGTATTAGCTTATTAATATTGGCACGTAATAGTTAAAACCACTTCAACCTTTCTCTGGTAAAGATTGCTTTTGTTGTTCTTACGTCTTTGCGAAAGGATGAGAAGAACAATGAGGAAAAGAGGATGCGAAAATTTGAGGTAACAAATTTGTTAGTTAATCATTTTTCTGTTTAAGAAAAACATGATTTTATTGCATATATTTTGCTTTTGCTTAACAAATTTTCGGTATAATTGATGTTTATTCCATGATGTGTGTGATTCAATTGGTTCCGGTTAAGAAAAACTATTGTTATCTTGCTTTATTGTGTGGAATCAATTGTTTAGGCTTACGAAATTTCGGTGCAATTGCGGTGCTTATATTGTCTATGTTGTTTCAATTGCTTCCGGTTGAGGTGAATAATTATGCAAGATGATTTATTTTGGTTTGTATGAATTATTTATGGATTAACAAAATAATATGTGTACGGGATGAGTTGTTTAGTCCAATTCGATTCCGGATAAGAAACTAAGTTAATTCTGATCTTAGTTAGACTTATCGAAGTGAGGTTTCGGTTATTCAAGTCTAATCCAATGCTTAAAAAAGAAATGCTAGTTAACTAACCTAGTACTTGTCTTATTTAAAATTGAAAGGTCTAAGTTTATGGATAATTAGAACCTGATGAAAAAAATGGAGTTTATCTTTATTTTGGTCTTATCGAATTAAGCGGTTGTTTTTGCAGAATCGGTTTAGCAAAGGGACTAATATGCTTACTTGTTTTTGGTTTGCTAAACTAAATTGGAAAAAAAATATTCGGGCAATTGTTTCCTTGGTAACATATCAAAATAAGACTACTTGTAGTTTCAGTTTTGATATTTGTTATCAGAACATGATGTGTGGAACCCTCGTGCCTAACTCTACAGGTTTGCAAGTCTATTCTGAGATTTGTAAGATTCTTTTGTTGTTGTCCTTTATTTTTTCGTTTCTTTGTCATTTTTGTGACAAAAAGGGGGAGAAATATATGGAGTAAACAGGTGATGTTGGCATTGATATTTATATTGATTGGCATCGCTAGGGAAAAGAACATTGGTACTTGAATGTTTTTATCTAACGAAAGAGTGAAAGCACAGACAAAGGGGGAGTAACATGTCATATGATTGGTATAACAAATACGTGCGGATTGAATATATACCTATCTTCCTTAGGGGGAGTAATAGCTTTGTTATTATAATGTCAACAACGACATTTTCAAGGATTGAATGTAAGCAGTTTCACTGTGCTGTTGAATCGGGAATCAAGCGGATTGTAATGAATTATTGTAATTTGTTTATCCATATGATGTAAGAGTTTTGTCACGAAAATTGACAAAGGGGGAGATTGTTAGAGCATGGCTCGGTTGAACCCACCAAGCGTTAGTATGTCAAGTTTGGTTGTCATATTTTAGTGAATCAAAACTCATGTTAAGAGTCGCTTGATTATGTACTAGAGTTAAACTTCGTATAGGTTAGCTTAAAAGTATTAGGATATGAGACATTACAAGTATTGAGAAGACTTGAAGATGTGAAGAAGCAAGGAGCTACAACGACAACAATCATCCTTCCACTTGAGGTTAATGATATTTGACTTGAACTGTTTCATTCCCTAACGTATCTTTCAAGTCGTGCATATTGAAAACATAACTGCGAAGCATATTTGAACTCTAGATAGACATAGTATTAAGTAATAAATACGAGGTTTATTGCTTAACCATTAAACTTTGTAGATAAGACATCGCCATAATCATTTGAATGTTATTGTGATTATGTATGGGTATGAGGTGAGGATTTCATCCTAGGGAATAATGTTTACATGTGTTCTAAGGAAGTAAGTTCATAAACTTGTTTGTGAACCGAAAAGGAAATTTCCAGGTGTTATTGGTTTTGTTATTCATTGCATATCTTATGAACAACCAATATGTGTGATAGAGTATAACCGCTCACAACTTGTTGTGTTCTTGGTAGAACTGTTCACAAAGGCCTGACTTATGTATTGGTATAACTTTTATTAGTAAAACCGATCTTAAGTAATCACCCGTGGTATGATCGGATTTTGTATGTCTGACCTTGTAAGGGAAAGGGAACCTATCCTAGTAAGGGAAAGGGAACCGATCCTAGTAAGGGGTGTGGTACATCAAAGGGAACCGATCCTTGTATGGGGTGCAGCAAGGTTTATAGCAGAAAGGGGAATCGATCCTATGGACATGTTCAACACATATAAGTTAGATACCATATATATATGGGGAACCGATCCTAGTACCTAGTCAACCGAACTTTTGGGAAGCTAGTGTGACTATGCACAATACTCACATGGAGGTAGAACCGAAACTTGTTTTGGTAGAACCGTAAACCCATGATTGTGATTGAATGTTGGTTTGATCAAGTGTGGCAAATCGGTTTCAAGGTTGTAAGTGTGAAAGAGAACTTACAAAGTTAAGATGTCGACAAACTTTGAACACGTGCTGTGAATGTTTATTTCTATAATTGTTCAAAGATATTTCTTAACGGCTAAGGGAAGAGAATCCCAGGATCGAAACATAAGTAAGTTAAGAATCTTTTAATTAAGGTTATTAATTTCATCATTTTGTAATGAAATTACAGAATTAGTAATGTGCATTTACTAATTAGATTTTCTGGGAGATTTCGATCGTTATTTTTGGACAGAGCATTTCCAGGAATTATGAAAACCGAATCTGTGCTTTTATGAATATCTTGAAAATATTTTCCTGTTTTGGAAATTCCTTGGTGTCCAAACTTCCTTGTCTATAAATACACGAAGTTTGCCTTTCTAGCAAACTAATCCTTCGTAACAACAGATTTACTCTTTTGTTGTTGTTACTGGTGTAGCCGCCTATTCAGAGAGGAGAGTAACCTAATTAGGCGAAATCTCTTACGGACGCTCAATTTAAAGTCTTCTTTGGGATTGAGAAGCTCTAGCGCGACCCGTTGGTGGGAAACTAGATACTTGCAATTTATCTTTTGTTTTCGATTGATTTGATTGACTAACAGTTGTTGAATCTTTGATTGCACCTAGTTTGTTTATTCTTGAGAACCTTCTCTTCTGATATAAGGCTCACTCAAACTACATCAAAGATCAACGTTTCTATGGATCTAAGTCTTTCTAGTTCCTTAAGATAGATTCACTGATTTTCCATTGTTAACAGACTCCGTTCTGTGCGAAAAATCAATAAGGAATCAAGTTTGTTTTTGCAGATTGTTACTTTGAAGATTAAATCAAAGATTGAAGAATTTGAAGAATTGAAGAAGAAGTTGTTGTGAATCATTAAGAAGATATACTAGATCTACTCCTAAAGAGAACGTCTGTTCTGCTAGGATATTGGGTATCAAATATCTATTGAGAACTTCGGTTCTGCTAGATATTATCAAATCAAGAATACTGCTGAAGCTGAGTAACTAGGATCTTAGTTTTCTTAGTAATGTCTACACGAAGTTGCAGGTTTACTTTTTGTATCGTCTTAATTCATTGAGTATTCAAATCTGGACTAGGTCCCGGGGTATTTCTACAAGATTGTAGTTCTCCTCATTAACAAAATTATGGTGTGTGCTTTACTTTATTTCCGCATTATAATTGTTTTTATACTATAATTAAAGTAATTACACTTGTACGTTAACTAGGCACTTGATATTTATCTTATAAGGTTTCGGTTATCAAGTGAACACTTTGTCGTAGTATTGTCTCGATTCATATCCATAGACGATCACACAAAGTGTATTGGATTTCTCCACTTGTCTGATATAATTATTCACGTGTTAGACCAAGAAAATCATTTGGACTAACCCTATTTCAAGTGGACACTTTTGTGTTTGAAATATTCCTTGAGTGATCGTTGCTCCAAAGAGGTTTATACACGGTAGAGATTGAATAGGTTGTGATCAAATAAAAATATTGTGGTGTATTTGGGTACCCTCGTATTTTCAATATATGCATCCTCGAATAGGGTAGGCCAATAAAAGCCACTTTCAAGTACTTTGAAAGCGGTACGTTTAGAACCAAAGTGACCACCACATGCATAAGTATGACAAAAAGTAAGAATAGACTGAAATTCAGAATTAGGTACGCACCTGCGGATGATTTGATCAGAACCGTATTTCCACAAGTAGGGCTCATCCCAAACATACTGCTTGGCTATTTTCTTAAGCTTAAGCTTTTGAAAATTAGACATTGTACTAGGTACTTGTCTTGTAACCAAGTAGTTAACTATATCCGCGTACCAAGGTGTTGAATCTTCAATTGAGAAAAGTTGTTCGTCTGGAAAACGATCTTGTAAAGGAATTTCTTCTTCGGAAACAACAAGTCTACTGAGATGATCCGCAACAGTATTTTCAACACCTCTTTTATCCTTAATTTTATAATCAAATTCTTGCAGTAGTAGAATCCACAGTATAAGTCTTGGCTTAGCTTCTTTCTTCTTTAGTAGGTACCTAAGTGATGCATGATCACAACTGATTTCTCACTATAAATTGATATTAACCAAACGTAGACGGTGGGTAGAGCTCGTGCTTGATAACGTTTTGTAGTGGAAATGTAGGGAAGACAAAGAGGCAAAGAGTTTCTATTGATTAGCATCGTGAGTGTTACATGGACTCCAATAACATATATATACATGGAAAAGCAAACCCTAGTTGGGCCGCACATCTATGGGTCGTAGGCCCTACAACACCTTTTTAAATTTAAACACTTGGGTAAAAGTTCTCTAGCCCAGGAATATTTTCATGTGTATTAAAAACCACTAATAAGATTCTATGATAAAAAAAAACATATAATTAGTTAAGATTAGTTTTTTTTTTTTTTTGATCAATCACAAATTTCAATTCATTCAAATCAAAATATCAAAATAATGATGACATGTTTACTTACACGATTAACAAAAACATCTAAATACATAAAAGACATCAAGATAATTAATATATATAAGGATATCAACTACAAGTATATCACGAAGAGAAAGAGCAATAAACAGTAGAGATACCCAATTTTTGATTATGTATGAGGGAGAGATGATGGTATTTTCGGAAATAATTCCGACCATTTGATTTGATTGTATTCTTCCATGATAAGAGATGCTCCTGAAAGGAAGGAGTATTTTTTCCCGTAAATTGCTAGATCCAAACGAACTTGGATGCCCTAAATCCCTAGAGTATAGATTTAAAGTGAATTCGTGTTGAATCGTCGATGTTTTTGAACAAGCCACAAACCAGCCATCAAAGATTGAAGAACTCGCCCCACGGCAACGAAGAAAAATCGCCCAAAACGGCGAAGAATCATGTCGAAAGACACAAAAACAATGTAGAAGCATTTTATTCAATAAACAATAACCTAAAACTAGAAAATAAAAAGAAATTCTTGCTCATATATGGTCTAAAAGGACCAAATCCGAGCAATAAATATGTGATGGCTCTAGGTTTTTTTTTTCCGAAGAAAGAACAAAGCGTATGTGATTGAAGAAAGAAGATCACACAAACAACCTTCTACTGAGAATAAGAAAAAAAGTTTATTAATTTATTTAATCCAAAAGCACCCGCGAAAAGACCTTAAATATCTTCGCTCTAAAAACAACCCTTTAAAATATATTTTTTATTTTTTTATCTTACACAAACAACCTTCTACTGGAAATAAGAAAAAAAAATCCCAAAAACACCTGTGAAAAGATCTTAAATATCTTAGTTTAAAAAACAACTCATCAAAATATATTTTAATTTTTTTTATCTTACCATAAATCTTTTTAAGTTCACTTTTTAACCTCTTCAAAATTTACAGCTATTACTCAACTGTAGATGGTGAAATTTGGGTAAGGGACTAAAGTGTCATTTCAAGACCATGGAAAAAATTCCACTCTCACGAAAGATTAAGCCATTGGACCTTAAGGCATTCTTAGCCACGATTTCTAGTATACGTCCCCGCGAGACACTGCTGGTCGTGATGTCGTGACTCCTAGCGCACATCCTCGACGAGATACTACTGGTCACGTAGGTTCTGTAGAGCGTAAAACGTCCCCAGTAGACTTATGAACCAGAACAACCACAATTCCAGCATGTCTTCGCGAGACGCAGCTGATTGTGATGCCATGATTCCTAGTATACATCCTCGACGAGATACTGCTGGTCATGTAGGCTCTGTAGATGCGTAAAGACGTCCTCGTCGGACTTATGACCCAGAGCGGAGATATGCATATATCCTGTAAGCACGACTCACCTTATTTGAGATCAAAGACTGATTCCTAGTACATCATCGCGAGATACACTGGTCATGTATACTCTAGGCTCTGGCTCGACTTACCGAGGCTTCAGAATAATTCCTAGGACATCCCCGCGAGATACGCTGGTTATTCTGCCTTTGGCCCTTTCGACAGACTCCTAGAACATTCTTCTGAGATACACTGGTCATGTCATCCCCAAAATACGGACTCAATTGATTCCTAGCACATCTCTGCAAGATATGCTGGTCAAAGACAAGTGAGCAAAAGTCTCGCAGAGACATTAATCGGGCATACAAAGCCCTTTCTCTATCTTCTGGACGAGTCCCAGCTAACCAAAGAGAGATTCTGATCCATCAGTATAATCTCAGAGAGATTCACATCTCTCCACGAAATTTCAAAGAGATTCACATCTCTTCTCAAAATCCCTGAGAGATTCACATCTCTCTGCAAAATCTCGGAGAGATTCACATCTCTTCTCAAAATCTCGGAGAGATTCAAATCTCTCTGCAAAATCTCGGAGAGATTCAAATCTCTTCGCAAAATCTCGGAGGGATTCTAATCTCTCTGCAAATTCTCGGAGAGATTTAAATCTCTTCGCAAAATCTCGGAGGGATTTTAATCTCTCTGCAAAATCAGAGATTCAAATCTCTTCGCAAAATCTCTCTGCAAAATTTCGGAGAGATTCAAATCTCTCGGGAAATCTCAAACAAAGTTAAATATTCCCCATGATAGGCACGAGCCTCATGTAAGAATCGAGTCTCCTTTTCAGACTCGACACACGAATTCTGGGGCATCTCATGGATTTTCACGTGACTCATCCTAGTCGTTCTTACAGATCGGAAAATATCTCTCTATCTTGGCCAACTCGGCTAAAGAGAATATTTCTCTCTCTCAACACATCATCACAAAGGCTGACTCAGCTTTACACAAATGGGGGATAAAAATTAGGGTCTTGGTCTGGCGGTCTACAACACGTGTGAGAAATACCCGGCTTATTTCTTACCGCAGAAGAGAGTAAAGGCGGTGGAATAATGAGTTAAACTCAACCTAGTTTATCTCTATCTATTCTTGAAGAGACAGGAGAATTTCTTTGCACGGCACGAAAAGCAATCCTTATCTTCACCGACCTGAGATTAGAGAATTCAGCTATAAATAGGTCCTCTATTTCTCCAAGCTATTACGATTTTTCTCATAACCTCTCAGAGTAATTCTTCTTCAAACCCTAGAATTCTCTGATCTCTCTCTTCATCTGCTTCCCTCCCTATGACCAGCCCTAAATATCTTCCCTGTGACTGAAGCAGCCTTTGAACGGCCACTATGCGTGGTTTAGGCGAAGACTGTTCGTGCTCAACCTCCCGTAACTCACTTTCAGAAACCCTAGAATCCCACTTCTAACCTCTCTCAGATTTTAGGTAACTACATTTTGGCGACCACGGTGGGAGGTTGTTCACTCAGTTACAGATCTCAATCATGGTAACCATTAGGAAGGAAGCCGATTCCACCAATCCAAACACAAAAACGTTCCATAGATTTAGTCTTCGTAAATCCATTACAGACTTTGTCGAGAGAGTTATCCCTACCAGCACTTTCTCTCTCTTTCGAGTTTGACCTTAGTGAATAGGTTAGTGCGTTCCAGATCACCTGGATCTCTTCCTGCATAAATGTCCCATTAACCTACTTCTGCAAAAAAACCTACTACCAACCCTAAAAACATTGGCTTAAGACCTGAGGACTACTGGAGACCCAAAAAATCTTGAAAAATCTCAGATCGATATACAGACTTGTCTGAAAACGCCTTTAAAGTTACCAGTAGGGATAAATCCAATAAATATACATCGAGTACATGTTCCCTAGATAAGGAATACTAAGAGCAACTGCAGTGGGCGACTAAACCCATTTATTTGGTCTCTGAACCAGGCATAGCGGGACGTACCATCGACCAAATACCAGACTAAATGAACAGGTGGCGATTATATTTGGTCTGGGACCAAAGACCAAAATACTAAACCCAAATATAAAACCAGACGTTAAAGTTTACGCCCCACATAATGTTTACGCCCCACCTTTTTTTTTTTTTTTTTTTTTTGTTGAGGCGAACATATAAAGTTCGCCTGGTGTGGGGCGAACATTATATGTGATCCCCACACCAGGCGGACATTATATGTTCGCCCCCTTTTTTTTTTTTTTTTTTTTTTTTTTTCGGGGGGATAAAATGTTCGCCCACACCAGGCGAACTTATATGTTCCGCCCCACCAAATTTAGTCGGCACCCACTGCGTCACACTGCGGACCAAACTAAAATTTGGTCTTTTTTTTTGGTCTTTGATCTTTGGTAATAGTCGCGCCACTGGAGTTGCTCTAAAAACTGTTGGGAATAGCACGGACGGATCCAGTCTGTCCGCAATCGGCCTCACCAGAGAAGATGTAGCTCATTAAGAACGCGACTGAGTAAAGGAGCAACCATCTAATGGGCCCCATCTCTCTCCAGGACCAGATGGTGATCTAAACTTGGAGATTCTAACGAATATTTGCTCCAAAATTCTTTTAGGTCAAGGGCCCTCAACCTGATCATAGGGGACTCGGGACGTTTACTTCATTTTACTATTTTACTTATAACTCTTTCATTCGGTATCAGATTGACCTAGTTCTTTTTCTGTCGGATTTGTCTTTTCGTCGTTAACAGAATAAACTTAGCGAAAAATTGGAAAGGTTCCAAAAAAATCGTGACCTAGATAAAAGCTTTGCAGAGCCACATAAGGTCATAAATATCCAGCCGAGATGCATCTTGTTGTTTTCATGTTTCAAAGGATCATGACCAGAACGCGACAAAGTATAGGATGAGACTAGCTTCCAAGACATTGCTCGGCCAAATCTCATACTTATCTGAAGATTCAAAGCCGCCGGTCGATATGCTATCTCAACACTCATCCCGTTAAAAAGAAAATGAGTCCTAGCGATTGTACGACCAAGTCTCAATGAGCCTCCATCTCGGCTATACCAACAATTATCCAGTATCATTTTCCGATGGGACCTCAATTCACCCAAGAAGAAGAAGGAGAATATCTTCGCACCTGAACCTACCAATTGAAAAGAAATCCAAAGTGAGGCCAACAATTCAGATAAAATTTCGTTACTCGACATACAACTACAACCAGCTACTGTCATTGAAGTAAAACAAGAGAAAGATCCGAGACCATAGCTTCAGGATACAAGTTACTCATTCAGACGCATACCAGCAGTTCCTTCAGTCAAAGTCTCTTCTATCAAGAAAATCCACTTGAAAGGTTAATCCATGAGTCAGGTTCAGACGCGATGAGAGAAGGACAAGATATAACGATCACTAACAACTTCATCTTGTCCACAAAGACACATGCGGAAGTATCTCGACATGACTCACCACAGACATCTCCAACCCACAGATTATCGCTTGCCCGCCTTGAAGACTCAATCTTGTACGCTACAAGGGTCTTACTTCATTTTCCAAACGTCCCGAGTCAATGGGAATCCCTAGTCTTATATCAAACTGGGGACTAACGAGGAATCGTACGTCACACACTTGCATGGCCAATAGGAGGTGGCCCATACATCCAGTTTTCATATAACATATTTAGAAACAATCAACGCAAGAGTCTCTAAAGATAGGAACACATCAAAACCATTCAACTCCTCAAACCCACATCACAACCTGTTATTAATTTGGACTATGAAAATAGAGATCGGACTTTAAAATCGTGAAGGGGACTTATCTCGAGAAATCTCGCATCTCTCTGGTCTCGTCGAATTCTTCTGCGTCAGCATCTGTACTCAGCAATTACAACCATGCCCCGGATCCTGACTGAAGATAAGATGTTTTATAGGCATGCACCAGAACTATATCAAGTAGAAGAAGCATTCAAATTATCCCTCAATAATAAACACATGCAGGAGCAAAATAGGGTTCACAATCGTTTTGAAGAGGAATCTATAGTTTTCACTCTACTCAGACACGACTCATACTTTAGTCACATAACTCGACAAACTAATACAAATGGGTAGAGAATTCAACAACGCGCCATTGATAAAAGTATCCGTCCATGTCTCTCCTACCATGTGTCAAAAGGGCATGATGTCTCAATACACGATCCAAGATATATCATCAAAACACTTGAAGGAATTGTTGCTAAATAGATCTGGATTCTGTATTCAACTTAATATGGATATATCACCGAAAAAACAAGCTCCAAATCCTAATTTTTCTCCACTAGATGAAGGTTGGGTCTTTTATGTTCGATAGTTGGGGTCAACCACTGAAATCGGATGTCAAACGAAGCTTTTACAGCCTCTGGAGTCAGGATCGCGCAAGGAAGGAACTTCTATTACGAATTTAACTTAGGGTTTCAACCTACTCGCATACCCGACGGAAAAATCTAGGGTTTGCATCAAGTTCGAACTCATGAGGGTCTCATTCCTTTACCAGATGCATATGGAAAAGGTTCAAAGAAAATATCAACCCTGTAGAAATCTTCCGACAGAGCCCCTAAATAAAATCTCTTGCTCCACGTTCAGCTGCTTCACTTTAGCCTCTGCATATCGATACACATGCACGCTCTTCATTTACCATATGCTCTTCCAGATTAAGAACCTCTCTAAAAACGAGGACATGAACTCAACTCACTCCAACAGACTTTGACAGAGTCGAGTCATTCTAGCAGTCACGTCACATTGAAGCGAAGATTCTCGGCAAGTCTCCCAGAAAGAAGACCAGGAGGGGTGATGTTAAAAGTTATATACTTACTTCACTGAGAACCGATAACAAGTCATTAACTAGAGGGATGAATGACATAATTTATCTTCTTCATAGCAACATGGTCGTACCTTTGCCGTATATCCTTATACAACTCTGCAGATCCAGCATCAACACCGAGTTCCTCTATGAGTACATCATCTGAGTCTAGGATTGCTTTAGGACCAACGAAAAAAACGACCACCAATAGGATATTCCGTGACATTCAGCGGCAGTGCTTCATCTCTTCGAGTTTCTTCAATGTGAGAAGTACTCATAACTGGGGACTGATAGACGCCTGAGTCATCATTGAAGGAAGATCTTTCTGATCCATTCTCAACAGGAATATTGAGGTATTTATATATCTTAAGTATACAAAAAGTCAAATGAATTTCACGGAATATGACGGTTTGAAGACATATATACGAAGCAAATTAGGGTTTCTTTTTAACGAATATATATATATCAAGCCTCACGAGCAAAAAATGAAATATATCCCCATTCTTAGAGATCTTACCCTTATTTAAATCCTAAGAAAGCTAATCCATGTCCCCAAGGATACTCATAGGTTTTATTCAAACCCGTATTCCTCAAGAGACACAGAAAGTACGTTTTGTATAACAAAGGATAAAACATATAAGCACGCCACAGACACTTTTTGTCTCAAGGGGATCAAATTCACGACCTATGACAATATAAGGAATGTTAATTAGGTCATTACACTCCAAGGGGTATTTTCCTAAGAATCTCAATGCATCAAGGGTTCAAACGCAACAAAGACTCCTTTGGAAAGGAGATATCCGCACATTCCAGCGTAAAGACTTGAAAACTGATGAAAATGCATAAGCAATTTCAGGGTGCTTCCTAAGGAAAATATGTTCCCATATGTCTTCTCAACAACATATCAAAAGGGAGCCTAAAACGGACAAACGAGCTAGGAGATGTGGTCCCAACACCGAAGTAAGTGCAATTTGAAGAAAAAAACTCCTGAAATTTTATACGGGATTTTTGAAGTCAAAAGTATACACGGATTTGATTGGCCAAACGAACTCGGAATCAAGTCATTCCCTTTGCATTAGAAATCCTATTCTCTTTTCTTTCAAATTTGGGGCCGACGACTCAAATCAGAGTCCGTATGAAGAGTTTACATCCATTCTCCCTAAGTGCCTCAAATCTGAAGTTTTTTGACGAATACCTAAACAAAGTGAATCCTTGACAAATACGAATACTTCTATTCATTTAATGGTCGAAGGAATATGAATATATGATCAAGGAGGGATAAATATCAAGACTTAAAGAAGATGACTCTATGGAGAACGAAGGATGGGTATCTACATCAGCAAACTCAAGATGATAAGTACTTTTGTTAACTTCTATGTCATCGGTTTGAAGATTAGTATCGTTTTGAAAGAAGAACAAGGTTACCATATATGCAAAAGAAAGATGCTATCACTTAGCACGGCATTATTAAGAACTCAATTCAAGCACACCAAGCATTAAAAGTTAGCACGCAAATTTCCTTCAGAGTGCAATATAAATCCTACTTCAAATAAAAGGATGAATCTCACTTGAACAAGGAAACCAACTTCCAAAAAGAGTCCAGGACGTGTTCTACTTGTTTATATCCTTACCCAAGTAAATCACAATTCATGCCGAAGTTTCTCCACCTCCTTGAACACAAACTAAACAAAAAAAAAGGCAGAAGTAAACACAGAAGTGCC
The DNA here is from genome assembly GCA_023531295.1 of Papaver armeniacum. NCBI lineage: Eukaryota > Viridiplantae > Streptophyta > Magnoliopsida > Ranunculales > Papaveraceae > Papaver > Papaver armeniacum. Next base: position 120,441 of record JAJJWW010003299.1, on the reverse strand, counting down.
CCTAGTTCGATATTTTGGCTATTTTGAAGAAAAGGGGATTTGGCTAAGAGAAGTGATCAAGTTCTTATCCAATCATGGAACCAGACCCATACACACGGTTTTCAAGTTGCCTCAGCCTCCAATGCTCCCAACTAGAGTTCAAGCCAAGCAAGGAAAGGAGTTTTAAGAGAAGGTAACGGAATTCAACTTAAACAAGGAATTCTACTGTGAATAAAATTCGTGGAACATACTGGACCGGTTTCTAAACCTAGTACATGTCCAAAATACTTCTCTTTTCAATTTGATTTCAAAAGGGAAGCCCTGAAGCAAAAGGAAAAAGATTTAGAGTTAAAAAGAGGAAATTAAAGGAATGTGGATCAAATAAGGAAACTGAGGGTTCGAAGAAGAATGGAATTGAAACGGAATCCAGGGAGGCAGAATTTCAGAGAAACTAAAGGGAATCTGGCTCAAAACAGGTAATTCGGATTCATGATTTCCAAAACCAGGACCAGAGACGCGCCAATACCTCTTTCAAGACGTGACTATGCCTAGGGGGCTCCATGTTTCTCTCATGCCAATGAAAAATCAAGCTCATAGTAGTTTTTGACGAAAATACCCTTAAGTTTCAAAAGTATGTATTTTCTCTAATAAGAGGTGTCTGATTGGTACAAGGGATTAAACAAACTCTCATCACACAAGGTGCCGACTCCACAACATATAAACACACATTCCAGGCCTCATCAAGCCTCTCCAGAGTGTCTGAAGGAGTCAAAAAAAAAAAAAATTAGGGTTTAGGCAAAATACAAGTCTGAATTCAGAACTTCTCTGGGACAAAGATTCTACATTTCCGAAAATGGGGTCCATATTTTCTCATCATGTCTCACCAATATCACGGCTATCCAAGGATTCGCTCAGGTCTCTTATTCCTCTAGAGAGTCGAAGCTCAATATTTAGCCAGAAGAGAACAATTAGGTTTTTTAACAATTATGCAAGTAATGCTCAGACGCAATCAAGACAACATGAAAAACTGGTTCATCAAATCCTAATTCAAAGTGTTGGCATATTTCATAACATAACTACAAGTCATCATTAACTTTTGACCAAGTTTCAACTATATCAAGCATTTTGACGCAAGGTGGATCTTCCAATTAGACAACGAGATATGCCATGACTTGCAGTTTTCATCAGCTCAAGATATTGTCTCCTTTCTACAATCCCAGCCCAGCTTCGCGGCTCATATTGAAGCATCACAACATTCGTCTACACGATCAAGAGCTATGCTGAAAATTAGGGTTTTAATTAGATAAATCCTAAATCGCAAATATATACGCCTAAGGCATGGATTTCGCAATGACAACACTACAACACTCGGATAAAAAACTGCCCAGCATTAATATTCACGAGAAATTCCAAGTCCCGAGTCGATTTCAAGTTCAAAATCAGAACAAACGAAGACTAAGCATCGGGGACTCCGCAAAATTTTTTTTGAAATTTCGCGTCTGAACGATTCGTAACCATCTATATACTCATCATAGAACAATCAAGAATCTACTCTGAGTAGGGGGACTTAATTTAGATTGTGAAATTTGGGTAAGGGGCTAAAGTGTCATTTCAAGACCATGGACAAAATTTCACTCTCACGAAAGATTAATCCCTTGGACCTCAAGGCTTTTTTAGCCACGATTTCTAGTATACGTCCCCACGAGACACTGCTGGTCGTGATGTCATGACTCCTAGCGCACATCCTCGACGAGATACTACTTGTCACGTAGGTTTTGTAGAGCGTAAAACGTCCCCAGTAGAATTATGAACCAGAACAGCCACAATTCCAACATGTTTTCGCGAGACGCATCTGATTGTGATGCCATGATTCCTAGTATACATCCTCGACGAGATACTGCTGGTCATGTAGGCTCTGTAGATGCGTAAAGACGTCCTCGTCTGACTTATGACCCAGGGCGGAGATATGCATATCTCTTGTAAGCACGACTCACCCAATTTGAGATCAAAGACTGATTCCTAGTACATCATCGTGGGATACACTGGTCATGTCTACTCTAGGCTCTGACTCGACTTACCGAGGCTTCGGAATAATTCCTAGGACTCCCACGAGATACGCTAGTTATTCTGCCTCTGGCCCTTTCGAAAGACTCCTAGAACATCCTTATGATATACACTGGTCATGTCAGCCCCATAAATACGAATTCAATTGATTCCTAGCACATCTCTGCAAGATACACTGGTCAAAGACAAGTGAGCCAAAGTCTCACAGAGACATTAATCGGGCATACAAAGCCCTATGTCTCTTTTCAGGACGAGTCTCAGCTGACCAAAGAGAGATTCCGATCCATCAGTAAAATCTCGGAGAGATTCACATCTCTTATCAAAATCCCAGAGAGATTCACATCTCTCTGCAAAATATCGGAGAGATTCACATCTCTTCTCAAAATATCGGAGAGATTCAAATCTTTATGCAAAATCTCAGAGAGATTCAAATCTCTTCGCAAAATCTCGGAGGGATTCTAATCTCTCTGTAAAATCTCGGAGGGATTCAAATCTCTCTGCAAAATCTCGGAGAGATTCAAATCTCTAGGGAAATCTCAAACAAAGCTAAATATTCCCCATGATAGGCACGAGCCGCATGTAAGAATCGAGTTACCTTTGCAGACTCTACACACGAATTCTGGGGCATCTCATGCCTTTTCACGTGACTCATCCTAGTCATTCTTACATATCGGAAAATATCTCTCTATCTTGGCCAACTCGGCTAAAGAGAATATTTTTCTCTGTCAACACATCATCACAAAGGCTGACTCAGCTTCACACAAATGGGGGGATAACAATTAGGGTTTTGGTCTGGCGGTCTATAACACGTGTGAGAAATGCCCGGCTTATTTCTCACCACCGAAGAGAGTAAAGGCGGTGGAATAATGAGATAAACTCAACCTAGTTTATCTCTATCTATTCTTGAAGAGACGGAAGAATTGCTCTGCACGACACGGAAAGCGATCCTTATCTTCACCGACACCGAGATTAGAGAATTCATTTATAAATAGGTCCTCTATTTCTCCAAGCTATTACGATTTTTCTCATAACCTCTCAGAGTAATTCTTCTTCAAACCCTAGAATTCTCTGATCTCTCTCTTCATATGCTTCCCTCCCTAAGACCAGCCCTAAATCTCTTCCATGTGACTGAAGTAGCCTTTGAACGGCCACTGTGCGTGATTTAGGCGAAGACTGTTCGTGCTAAACCTCCCGTAACTCACTTTCAGAAACCCTAGAATCCCACTTCTAACCTCTTTCAGATTTTAGGTAACTATAGCAACTTACTTTCATTCCATGTGAAACAACTAGAAATATGGGAGATTTATAAATACCATTATTAATGCGATTTTTACCAAAAAAACAACCGCATGTGCTATAAGGTGAATGGTATAATGCACACGTAAGAGCCAATGCAAGTGCTTCATTGCCTCTCCAGCACAACAAGCACCATTAGATCGCTGGTGCGACGCGCACCATCGCCTACCTCTCCAGCGTATGCAAGCCAGAGCTGGAATTCTCCTCTAAACACTAGTGCATACTGTGACAACGCATCACCTTCCGAGTGCTGGAGCACCCTCACGATTTCAGTGATGAGCTCTTGATGATTCGTGAAACTCGTACCTTCACAGATTGTGATCGATGTCCTTGATTATGGAACGTGATCATCATTATCACTTTATTCTCTGATCTCCGATCAGGATTCCGGCGGTGTTAAGTCTCGATTTCTGATTATCTTCTCAGTTGGTTATGGTTAAAGGCGGTTTAGAAGAGAATCAGAAAGATATGAGAGAAAATTACCTGAAGTCTATTTTCTATTATCAGAATGAACTTTCTTACATCATTAGCCTTTTTGGCTACTTATACATGATATGAGCACGACAATTACATGTAGATGACTAAGCATGTGACAGTCTGGACTTCAATAGTTTCATGCCTCGTGCGTGTACCGACTTGGGATAGGTTTCCAGATTTATCCTCAGCTGACAGCATCGAGAATCTTCTTAGCTTCGCATCTGGACTCAGGTCGTCCACGACTAACTCCGTGTCTCTGTCTTGTTTAGTCGTATGTGGCTCTATCCTTGGACATCTGGTTCAGGTCTTCTACGCCTGACCTTGAGTTTTATTTCATATCTCAGTTGTATTACTCTTCAACTGCCAGTTCTTGGGTAGATGCTATCTTTTATCTACATATTTTCCCCCAGTTTAATTAAAGTAAGTAATTATGTAGACTTCTTTTATTAAACTCTAGCTAGTTCATTTTTTGCTTTAATAGCTTAGCTGGTTTGATGTCTTTAGTTGTTGCCTACCCCTTTTGGTGGCTTATAACTTTCTGTGTTGACTTGTGTGGTTTGACTTCTCATGTGAATGGGGCACTTGGGCATTTTTTAGGTGCTACTCCCCCATTTTTGAGTTACTTCAGATGGGGTGGAGTACATGAGTGCCTCTCCAGGTGCGCATTCCCTTAAGTTGTTATTGGATGGGTCATATGGCATCTCTTTAAGTATTTACCCCAAATTGCTTCAGATGGGTTGGCATGCCTGAGCACATCTTCAGGTGTTATTCCCCTTTTTAAGTTGCTCTTGGATGGGTCACCTGGGCATCTCTTTAGGTATTGCCCCAAAATGCTTCAGATGGGGTAGCATACCTGAGCGTCTCTTCAAGTGTGTATTCCCTTTTTAAGTTACTTATGAGAATTCTGGGTTTTTCTAGGCGATATAGCCGTCCTCTTTTCCCTTCAAAATGTAAGTATCTTTTCAAAGATACTCAAGATATGATTGTCTGCTCATTGATATTTCATCTTTTCATGTCAGACTAGGTTTCTTGTACCGCCATAAAGGCTTGGTTGCTTTTTGCACCATGCTTTATCTTTGAGTTGTATTTTGTTTAGTAATCGAGCTAATCAAATTAGTTCTGACCCGTTGAACTACGTACAAATTAGTCCTTTATTTATTTAAATAAATATGGAAAGTACATAAATAACCTTCATGATTTACAATTTAGTCCAAATATTTACAGTTTAGTCCAAAGTGACTCATAATGATGTTAGCAATTTTAAATAATATAAAAATAATTTGTCTTTCGAATTGCTAATCCAAAATCCGCATACTTTATACACTGGGAAAAAAATTACAAAACGAGTACCCATATGACTATAAAATTTTAATTTCCGCTTCATCGTTATCTATTGTCAAAAAAGTACACATGCAAAAATTTCTCGTAAGATTGTGCAATCATTTTTTTCACATGTGATTATGCACCACTTTGTATACCCCTTAAATGAATAAAATCGATCGTTCATACACCTACACACAAACCTACTTTCATGGAAAACACACTGGTGCACCAATATGTACACACCTAAAAAACATGGAACAACTCAACCATTAATCATACCCCATAAATAGACTTATTTCATGGGAATTACATAGGTGTACAACTGTGTACACATCTATAAAAATCTAGATCCAACATCCATACCCATAAAACATGTCATGAGACAGGACAATGATGTACAACTATGTATACATCTAAAAATATTCAGAAAATCCTACATTCATGCCCACAAAACAAGCAATATATTCATGAGAATGGACAATGGTGTACAACTGTGTACGTATATATAAAAATCTAGCAAATTCAACATCCGTACCCATACATATATACATGATACATGGTGTACAAATATGTACATATCTACGAAAATTCAGAAAATCCAACATCTATACCCACAAAATAGGCAATATACTCATGAGACATGACACTGATGTACAACTATGTACACATATACAAAAACATAGCAAATCTAACATCCACCCCGACAAAGCATGCCATATATCTATGAGACAATACAATGGTGTATAACTATGTATTCATCTACCATACCCACAAAACATGCCATATATTCATGGGACGAGACAATAGTGTACAAGTATGTATACATCTACAAAAATCCAGAAAATATAACATCATACCCACAAAACAAGCCATATATTCATGAGACAAGACAATGGTGTACAACTTTGTATACATCTATAAAAATCCATAAAATCCAACATACATACCCACAAAACAAACCATATATTCATGAAATGGGATAATGGTGTACAACTATGTACATATATACAAAAACCTAGCAAATCCAAGGAAATGAAGTATCGTTAAGAGCATAAGACTCACCAGAGTTGTATTTCAGGAGTTTATGGTAGGATTGAGTTGTAAAGTCCCCATGCGGCGTGAGATTCCAGACAAACTTATCTGCTCTAGCTTCTTTATTGATGTGGATATATAGGGAAGCTTCAAGAGGCTCAAATATTTCTTGAAAAAAGTTGAGCATTCCATCTTCTTTCATGGGGGATCAACAAGTCATTAACCCTATGAATGTTATTGGGGAGATGACTTGGGAGAACATGCTTGAAACCTTGCAGCGTAGGTATCAAGGGATCAACCCAAATATCAAACCATCACCAACAATCCAAACACATCCATCAACAAGAATATTCCTTGAATTTAATATAGCTTGCCATGTAGTGAAGCACTTCTAAGGCTGTTTGACACACTAGAAATTTGTCTTGGGACATTTTGCCTTCAATAATTAACACCAGAGAGCATTGAGATTATTGAGGAATGTCCATGCAAGTTTCACGATAAGAGTTTTATTTAAATCCTCCAAAGATCTCATCCCCGGACCTCATTTCTCTTTAAAAACTGAAAACCAATCCTATTTAATATAATGCATTTTCTTCTTGTATTATGCATGACCCCACCATAAATTCCTTAAAATTTGATTGAGCCTGTTGAGAATTCTCTTTGGGACCAATGTAGTAGCCATGTTGAAAAGAGGTAACAAGGAAAAAACACACTGAACAAGGATTGTTCTCCCAGGATGGCTTATAAGATGTTTCTTCCACCCTATCATTTATTTTTCAAATTTATTAACAAGGAAATCATGGTGAGCACATTTGTTACCTTGTTTCAGAATCTGAATACCCAAATATTTATCATCCACCACCATTCTTTCAACGCCCAAGAACCGTTGCACCTCATCTTGCCTCACTGGATTCACCCTTTTACTGAAATAAATATCAGATTTTCCATAATTTACTTGTTGGCCAGACCAACTATCATAGTCATTCAACATGGATTTAACTGCAGTTATATTATCATTAGAAAGAACCACAAAAATCAAAATATCATCAGCAAATATTAAGTGCCTGACTGCCGGAGCCCATCTTTTAAATCTATACCCTTAATAGTTACATATATTATTTGAAAATGACAAATCAAATAATAAATTGATAGGGAAACAATAATTTTTTTCTTTGGTGTGTGTTTTATAATTAAACAGAATTTTAATCTAAGATTTATAGTGTTTAATGATTTTTTCATGAAAATTGAGATTAATGAAGAAGACGAAGACAAATATGAGTACTAATAGTTAGTCAAATTTAATTGAGTTTTATAGGTGGTAAGTATAGGAAAAAGCAGAATTAAAAGTAGAATTTCGAGGGAGGTGGCAAATAGGTGAAACCTTTTATATCTCTGACTATAAATCAAAATCATTAATCTAATTTAATAATTAATAGTACTATATTAGTTAATCTAAGTAAATGATTCACACAATTAAATGAGGATTGTTTAGTCATTATAAAAATATATTAGATAATGGGCTTTTGAAACCTGGCTAGTTTGGGGCCTATCAAAATTTGCCTCCCAACTAGAAGAATACTAAGGGGTGTCTAAAATGGGGAAGTTACAAATCTAGACTCTAATTACCCGTAATCCTAAAAACATATAAATAGAAAACATTTTTATTAAGGTTATTTGGTTTTTGGTACTTACTTTTTGACTTAAACGCGGGTTTTGTCTAACATTTATCCAACCTTTGTGTTTGGTCTAAAGACCAACGTTGACCCGCGTAGACCGTCTCAAGTGGTGACGTGTATTGTTTTCCGTCAACTAAATGAGTAATGGCTAAAATGTTTTAAACTTTACTAACAATGATAGACAAAGTCCTAAACCTTACACCTGTCGAGTCCACAATCGATCTCTAAGAAAATGAGATTAATGTCGAGTCCAGTAGATATGATTTGTTAAGCATGGTTTTTAGGATTTCCGGAATTTGAAGTATAACATCATTATAGGTCGTTCAAGAAGATGATTTAGTGTTATTGTTAGGATTTTTAGCTAAACTTAAAATTGAGAGAAATCAATTTCTCTCAATCATTATTCACCTGAAACTGAGACGAGAAAAAATAGCGGTTGCTGCAGTTAAATTAGAGAGATGCAATTGAATAAATCAGGAAATATAAAGGTCGTGATATGAAGAACAAAAGAAGAAGATTCTGATGCTGCCTAGAACAAGAAAATATGAAATTAAAGTAGGGTTTGCCATTTCTGTAATGAAAAAGGGGATCTGGCAGCTGATACTGTTGATTGAATCGAGAGTATCAAGGGTATGAAGGTGTTGCTCATATACCGATTCTAGGGTTTGATTTCTCTGTAGAGTTTTATACCCATAATCGGATTACATAAATTGTCATATGTGCCGATTCTAGTTTTTTATTTTTTTATTTTTATTTTTATTTTTTTTCTAAAGAAGTTTGATAAGTGCAGAATCGGTGGCTTTGAAGTTGTCTAATATACCGATTATGTTTTTTTTTTATTTTTAGATATGGACTTCAGTCATCTGAGCTTCTTTGGTCGGCCCATGGAGAAAGATTATGGTGCCAGGAAATCAAAGATCATGGAAAATAGCACGTACAAGTTCGCCTCTGGAAGGGAGACCAAGTTGGAGCACGCATTGCATCACGGAGGGCAGAGGACGCTGAAGATGATACTCTTTGGGCTAAAATGTATGTTGTTGCTAATGAAGTTGCTGCCAGTGCAGGTGGTGGTGGTGCTGCCAATACCGATGATGTTGTTGCAGCTGCTAATGCCGGTGGTGCTGGAGATGAAAATGATAGTGATGCTGCTGATCCTTGATAACTTTATATTTTATCATGACTATTTAAGTTTGAATTATTAAAAGACATATTTGTAAGTTCGGATAATGATGTTTCTTGTTTGGATTGTTATGTTTTAAGTTTGGATGATTATGTTTATGTTTTGGATTATTATGTTTATGGTATGCAATGGATCTACGGTACAATTATGTTTATGGTTTGTTCTAAGTTTTTTGTAAACACAAGCTTAGAATCAGTTTATATAGGTGTTATGTATGGTCTGATTCTGTAAGCCTTGGAGAAGTCAGTTTCTTGTATCTTTTTTTTTGTTTTCACACAATTGATTACGTATGCGATAATATAATCCGGTTATGGTCGGTAGAACTTCAGAATTTGTTGTTTCTTTTCAATCCACAATCAGTCAAATTGGACAACCAAGCACAATCGGTCAAATTGGGCAATCACAAAGACCGATTCCTTTAAAATCGATTTTTATGAACATCTACGAATACCGATTGTGCTCAATTATCTCACTTTTTTCGAGAAAACTAGCCATTTGGGTCTTTCTTTATATAAAGATACCTCATAATCAGACCCAATTTGACCGAAGCTTGCTAATTATATTCACTCTTACTCCATATACGCTGCAACTACTCATTTCATATCTCTACATACAAGCATGGCATCATTTGATTCCGCCGAAGATTTATCCATAGTCAAAATATGGTACAATGAAACCCGACATGAAGATGTCTTAGCCGAAAAGGTAACCCCTAAAATCTTTTGGGGCAGGGTGTATCTCAAATTTGTGGCAAATTATGAAAATACAAGGGGAAGAACTTGGCGACAAATGTACGAAAGGTTCCAACTTATCCAAAAAGGGATTACTGATTATGTAGGCATACAAGAGAAGATATTTTGTCGTAGCCATTTAGGTTTGTCGATCCGAGAATTTGTAAGTATTTGCTGATTTATATTGCATGACCTCGATTGTTTAATCTTCCACTTGAATATTAAAAAAATAAGTATGTGATTTGTTTGTGTAGGAGGAAGTCGCAAAAATGCACTACTTGGAGGAAATAGGTGAATAATTTATATTTCTGAAAGCTGTGAATTCAAGAAGTCCAAAATTCCAGAGTTCAACACGGACTATATGTCATTCAATGTACATGAGGAAGATTCTTTCGATGAAGATTAAGAGTTTTAGAAGTTTTTTTTTTTTTTTTGTAGATTTTGTGGGTAGATCTCAATGTAAACCCTCACGAGACCATAACTCGTCCACTAGGGTCGCCTAGGGGTTTAAATGTTTGATACACGTGCTAAGTGCATCCGTGATGCCCACGAAAGTGGCTAGTTGATTTGAAATGAATATATATTGTATCTTGAAAGTATAAACAATTGTTTTCCTTATTCGCAACAATCGGTTTATATGAGTTTGATAACTCACTGATTGTTGGAATAGGTATATAACCTTACCTACGTTAACCGATTCTTTGCGTCCTTTGTGAATGAGGAACATCAACCCCGAATCGGTCCACAAATGCATTAACATACACCGATTCTGGTGGTGATTTTGGAAAAAAAAAGGTCAAATTTTTTCACTTGTTTTATGTTTGGAAGTTCAATTAACATTAGTTGGTTTTACATCTAAAACCGATAATTTTCACCTAAAATGATAATAATATTAATCAGGGTTAAACTAGACATTAGTGAAAATAGTTGGCCAAGGGGTTTTCGAATTTACTTCATAATGACCCGTTTTTATCATCTAGTGTTATCAAATAAACTCCCTAGGCCCCAAACTAGCTGGTTCTTGTTAGAGCATAGCTCGGTTGAACCCACCAAGCATTGGTATGCCAAGTTTGGTTGTCATACTTTAGTATCAAAACTCATCTAGAGTCGCTTGATTAAATACTAGAGTCAACTTCGTTTAGGTTAAACTATAAAGTCTAGGAATGTTGAGATATACAAGTATTACTCTGAAGACCTGAAGAATGAGAAGAAGTAACGACTACCACGACGACATCATCCTTCCACTTGAGGTTAGTAATATTGACCTGAACTTGTTTCCATTCTTAACGTATCTTTCAAGTCGTGCTATATTGAAAACATAACAGGCGAAGCTTTTATATAAATAATGCTCTAGTGGATAGACATGATCATAATAGAATGGTCATAATATTAAGGAATTATATTACGAAGTATAACGCTTATCGTTTGAACTTCGTAGATATGACATCGACATAATATTGTATATAGTTTTATGATTATGTGTATGAGATTATGATGAAGATTTCATCTTAGGAAATTTTTTTTTACATTTGTTTAAATCAAGTAAGTTCGTGAACTTGTTTCATGAATTGAAAGGAAAATCAATAGGTATATTGGTCCGGGTATTCATTGCATATTCTTTGGGTGACCGATATGTGTGAGTTGGTAGAACCGATCTTAACTCAGGTTATGTATCTTGGTATAACCGATCAAAATACTTAGACTTATGATTTGGTATGACCGAGCCTGGTAATTGGTGTAACCGATCCTAAGTAATCACCATGAGATGGTATGATCGATCCTTGTAACTGGTGTGACCGATCATAAGAGGTTGTGTGACCGATCCTTGTGATGGGTATGACAGATCACAAGTAGGTACCATGTTTAGGTAGAACCGATCCGAACCCATGTATGTGACTTGGTAGGACCGATCACAACTAACATTGTGACTCGGTATGACCGATCACATAATAGCCTTATAATTTTGGTAGAACCAATTCTAAACTTGTTTGGAAGTGTGGTAGAATCGATTCCAAGATGCAAATCCGTTTTTCCATGAATTACGTATTTTCTTCATGAACTTGTGTAGTTTCAGAATTAGGGTTTGTTGTTGTTTATAGGTGAAAATCGTTTCTGCCGATTTCGGTAAATGCGGTAGGTGAGTGAGAAACTGGTTTAAACCCTAAACAAATGTGCTGCACGTGAGCACTTTATAGATTCGAGAGATCAATCTGTACAAGTCCGGCCTAAACCAAGAAATGGCCGTTCCAGACTTGCTTCGGTCACAAAGTGGAGGAGAAGGGTTGATTTGGGGAGGGAAGCAGAGAAAGGTGTCGAGGAGAGTAGTATCTCGACTTGTATCAGAAAGTGAAAGCTTAGGAAGCTTGCAAGAGATGAAATCTTTTTGGAGAGCTTGCAAAGTTGCCTTTCTGAGAGTGTAAGTGTAGTATATTTCTCCTGACCGAGACTTGTTGTCTGGTGGAAATAGGTAAGACCTATTTATACAAGTCGAGATTTGAAACGTACCCTGACCTCATGAAGGAAGAGAGTAAAGGGTGAAATAATGGGAGGAGGTGGTAACCGCATGGCGTTAATGGGTGAAAACGTTTTCACCATTATTTCCTCTTTTATTTGACCACTTTATTCCTTTTCACGCTTTCTTAATGTGAGCGTAGTGTACGCGCATCTTTGTGACCGCCAAACCAAAACCCTAGAAAGCATCCCCCAGTTTGTGTTGATGTCTCGAGTGTTGGTTGCATCTTGCGTGCAAGTGGTGCTGCTAGGGACGCATGTGGCATGTGCCAATGGCATGTGCGGAATGCCTTCGTTGCGAGTTGCACCTCGAGTGTAAGTGGTAATGCCAGAGCTGCTAGTGGCGTGTGTGGCATGTGCCAACGGCATGTGCGGAATGCCTTGGTGGTAGGTTGCACGGTTTGCAAGTTAGGCTACCAGCGTGTGTGTTTGGCATGTGCCAATGGCATGTGCGGAATGCCTTGGTGGTAGGTTGCACGGTTTGCAAGTTAGGCTACCAGCGTGTGTGTTTGGCATGTGCGGCATGTGCGGCCATGTTGACCTAGTTGCAAGTCTTGCAAGCCTAGGGCGCTATGTTTGGCGTGGGCCAAAGGCATAGTGGCTTGGAAGTATGGTTTGCGACACGTGTTGGCATGTGCCAATGGCACGTGCGGCCATGTTGACCTAGTTGCAAGTCTTGCAAGCCTAGGGGCGCTATGTTTGACGTGGGCCAAAAGCTTGGCGGCTTGGAAGTATGGCTTGCGACACGTGTTGGCATGTGCCAATGGCACGTGCGGCCATGTTGACCTAGTTGCAAGTCTTGCAAGCCTAGGGCGCTATGTTGGGCGTGAGCCAAAGGCATAGCGGCTTAGAAATATGGCTTGCGACACGTGTTAGCATGTGCCAATGGTACGTGCGGCCATGTTGACCTAGTTGCAAGTCTTGCAAGCCTAGGGCACTATGTTGGCGTGGGCCAAAAGCTTAGCGGCTTGGAAGTATGGCTTGCGACACGTGTTGGCATGTGCCAATGGCACGTGCGGCCATGTTGACCTAGTTGCAAGTCTTGCAAGCCTAGGGCGCTATGTTGGGCGTGAGCCAAAGGCATATCGGCTTAGAAATATGGCTTGCGACACGTGTTGGCATGTGCCAATGGCACGTGCGGCCATGTTGACCTAGTTGCAAGTCTTGCAAGCCTAGGGCGCTATGTTTGGCGTGGGCCAAAGGCTTAGCGGCTTGGAAGTATGGCTTGCGACACGTGTTGGCATGTGCCAATGGCACGTGCGGCCATGTTGACCTAGTTGCAAGTCTTGCAAACCTAGGGCGCTATGTTGGGCGTGAGCCAAAGGCATAGCGGCTTAGAAATATGGCTTGCGACACGTGTTGGCATGTGCCAATGGCACGTGCGGCCATGTTGACCTAGTTGCAAGTCTTGCAACCCTAGGGCGCTTTGTTGGCGTGAGCCAAAGGCATAGCGGCTTAGAATTATGGCTTGCGACACGTGTTGGCATGTGCCAATGGTACGTGCGGCCATGTTGACCTAGTTGCAAGTCTTGCAAGCCTAGGGCGCTATGTTGGGCGTGAGCCAAAGGCATAGCGGCTTAGAAATATGGCTTGCGACACGTGTTGGCATGTGCCAATGGTACGTGCGGCCATGTTGACCTAGTTGCAAGTCTTGCAAGCCTAGGGCGCTATGTTGGGCGTGAGCCAAAGGCATAGCGGCTTAGAAATATGGCTTGCGACACGTGTTGGCATGTGCCAATGGCACGGGGCGCTATGTTTGGCGTGGGCCAAAGGCTTAGCGGCTTGGAAGTATGGCTTGCGACACGTGTTGGCATGTGCCAATGGCACGTGCGGCCATGTTGACCTAGTTGCAAGTCTTGCAATTCTAGGGCGCTATGTTGGCGTGAGCCAAAGGCATAGCGGCTTAGAAATATGGCTTGCGGCACGTGTTGGCATGTGCCAATGGCACGTGCGGCCATGTTGACCTAGTTGCAAGTCTTGCAAACCTAGGGGCGCTATGTTGGCGTGAGCCAAAGGCATAGCGGCTTGGAAATATGGCTTGCGGCACGTGTTGGCATGTGCCAATGGCACGTGCGGCCATGTTGACCTAGTTGCAAGTCTTGCAAACCTAGGGCGCTATGTTGGGCGCGAGCCAAAGGCATAGCGGCTTGGAGATTTGGCATTGTTGCCATGGTGCGCAGTATGCGGCTTGGTTTGGCATTGCTTGCCATGGTGCGCGATATGCGGCTTAGTTTGGCATTGCTTTGCCATGGTGCGCGATATGCGATTTGGTTTGGCATTGCTGCCATGGGTGCGCGGTATGCGGCTTGGTTTGGCATTCTTTGCCATGGTGCGCAGATATGCGGTTTGGTTTAGCATTCTTCTTGCATGCGGTCATGATATGCGGCTTGTTTAACATTCGCCATGGTGCTGATGTGCGGCTTGGTTTGGCATTGCTTGCCATGGTGCGCGATATGCGGCTTGGTTTGGCATTCTTTGCCATGGTGCGCGATATGCGGCTTTGTTTGGCATTGCTTGCCATGGTGCGCGATATGCGGCTTGGTTTTTGCATTGTTGCCATGGTGCGCGATATGCGGCTTGGTTTTGGTCATTGTTTTAACATTGGCCATGGTGCGCGATATGCGGCTTGGTTTTGGAATTAGGGTTACGTATGAAAACCTAATCTGGTATTTTGAAAAAATACCCCTATTAATTATTTACACCTGCGTTAAATGCTCTTAGTTAATGTGTTGCGGGTAACACTAGGTCATGGGGTTTTACGATTTTACCCCTTGTTTAAAAACCACCATCAACATTAAGTCCCCTGCTTAGCTCGGAACAGGGGCTTTGTTGCGAGGTAAGCATAAGATGGTGACAAACTATCAACAACAAACCGTAAAGAGAATTGGGGAGGCTTGTCTGACCTTTTATAAATAGGATTTGGAATCCTCGCCTCTGGTAGTTTTGCACAAATCGGGAGGCTGGCACAATTAGTGGGGCCGGTGCAACTTGGGAGACGTTGTGAAGTTGGCGTGAGTTGGGAAACTGAGTGTGCTAGCTGGTGGGACCGGCGCAATGTGGAAGCTGTGCGTGCTTGCAGGCGCGACTTGGGAAACTGAGTGTGCTAGCTGGTGGGACCGGAGCAATATGGAAGCTGTGCGTGCTTGCTGGCGTGACTTGGGAAACTGAGTGTGCTAGCTGGTGGGACCGGCGCAATGTGGAAGCTGTGCGTGCTTGCTGGCGTGACCGATGTAAATAAGGAGGGAGTTTCTTCAGATAGCAAAGTTTCCTTATTTTGCCTTTCCTTCACGCGCGGCTTCAATTAGGGCATCGTCCATGCCAAAAATCTGCAGGCGTTATGTCCCTCATTGCTTCCTTTCCTTTTTAAGGTTCCGTATTCATACCCAACGCAATCTGCATCATCTCCCTCGTTTGAGAAAGGTTCTTCTTGTTGAATTTCTCTCTTTGTCATGTCACGCAGATTCGAATCATCTTCTAACCAATCGGGTTCTCCCGGATGAAGACGCGAGGTCGACTCTTGCATGAGCATCCCAACAAAGGTTATTCGGGTTAAGAAAATCATACTTAGGTATGTTTTCTTCTTCTTTAGTGGACTGTCGTACACTTTACCGCCGCTTGTTGTATAAATGGAAAATTTCCCTTTTGTGCGGAGATATCCTGTTGGAGCATGCGTCGGTGTTATCGGCGAGGATGACCTAGTCGTTCCCCTTCCTTGAATCGTCCTTGTTGACTGCTGAGACTTGGAGGACGCCGATTTAGGGATCTATCTTACGAAATGGGATGCGGCGAAAGTCCCGGTCATACTTCGGTTTGATATGATGGAATGTATGAATACGTGAATGTAACCTTCTGGCGTGCTTTTGGAGTTTTAGGTGCATATGTACGGATTCATGTTGAGAAATTCCAGTGGCTCGTAAAACCTCGATAGTGATGATGTTGAAATCAGTAATAACCTGGTTGAGGGGAGTGAAAGCATCTTACGCTGGTAGTCTCCATGCATGACCTACTTTCATTATATCGCCTTGAATCCCCCCTCCACAGGATTTGATATAAGCCTATCGTACTCTTCTGGATGTGACACTGGGATGCTCAGAAATTACATGATGACATATTTTGGATAGTGCAGGCTCGGGATCCTCCGCGGCCTCGTAAAGTGTTGAAGGCATCTTCTATACGGAGAGGTGATGATGTTCTTGCGCTGCACCCTTGAAGAGTAGAGGACCTTGTTGTGGGTACGGATTTTTGGTGGACTGTTCTTCGTAGCTTTGACAGTGAAGGGGTCCCATGTATATCTTCCGTTCTCAAGTATGGTTTACGTGTTTCCATCCTTGTAGTAATTGCTCTTTGCGGTGAAGCTCTGGGCCGGGAGTGTGGCGGCATGACCCTTTGCAGGAAGGAGTGGCGTTGAAGCGAACGTTGATGCGAAGGCTTGCTGGAGAACGTTGATGTATAGCTACTTCGGAGAGAACGTTGATGTGTAGCTACTTCGGAGAGAACGTTGATGCGGAGCTACTTCGGAGAGAACATTGAAACAACGTCTTGCAACTCTCGAGCCTTGACGGTTACCATTTTGAAGTCGGAGACCGCGTCACGTTCACAAACTCGACATCCCTCAAGAGAACAGAGGTTAGGAGTCCCCGGTTCCATCTATCGATCGTGCTTCCTATGAGAGGTTGGGGTTTGGGAACGGCTTCCCCACAGATGGAAACGCCTTTGCTTTTTACGATGTAGTGCGGTTGAGGGTGCAAACATGTCTTGACGCTACGCCTTGGAGAAACATAGAATCTCACACAAGCTGTTTCATCATAGGCCATGCGACTTTGTGGGCGAAGTTCCCATTGTGCGGGTCTTGACGAGGGAAGGGTCTCCGTGAACTCGGGAGAGTTGTTGATTTCCATTGCTTTCAATTTTGGAGAAGTCTTTGCTGATCTTCACGTGTGACGAAATTGGATTGCTTATCCCCTTCTACTGGTCGCTCAAGAGCAACGCGAGCCTCTTCATCTATAAACGCGCGTCCTGCTGAAGTATCTTTTGTCCTTTCATCAAATCAACAGCGCTACAAGGAGGTCGGCTTCTTCCGTATCTTCTAGTATCTTGCCCTGATGGTGGAGTAGCGTCTCTGGTGACGGTTGGAGCTGCCATGCTTGAAGAACCGTTGGGGTGGCGGAAGTGGCTCTGGTTCTGGTGATCGTAAGTGTATCGTGCAGAGATGACACGGTTTTGATCACGAAGTGCTGGAGCCATGGCGTTGTTTCGAAGGGAGAGGATGGTGCTGGAAGGGCGCAAGATGTTAGCGTTTGGAAGGATGTGAAGCTGTTAGCACAGAGTGTGGTGCTGCGGCTGGCATGTGCGTGCGGCATGTGTGCCTGGCAAGCGCGTCACGGCAAGCGCGTCGGCAAGCGATCGGCAAGCGCCGGCGTGCGCGTCACGGCAAGCGCGTCGGGTAAAGCGCATCCGGAAACGCGTCCGGTAGGCGCTGGATCGTCTCGGAATGGGGCGCTGACTTGGTGTGGACGCTGGCTTGGATTTCGGTATGGTGTGGACCATTGGCTTGGCAGTCTTTGGCTTGGCGTGGCTTGGACTTGTTCTGCGGGCCCGATTGCCTCTTCCATACGTAGCTCAAACAGGAAATCCTTTCCTTATTCAAATTCAAAAAGTATTATGCTTATGAAATGGGTTGGCTCCCCTTTTTACCTCGTATCTTTGTTATCACGTCATGGTGTTAGCGGTAGCGCGGTAGTGACAAAGTGGGCAAGCATATCCCAGCTATGTACTCCAGCGTTTCTCTTTCAATTTGTTTTATTGTTTTCTTGTGCTGGTGTAAACCGTAGCCATAGGTATGCCTTTCATAAACTTGTGGAAATACTTCGTCATAAATAATTCTTCAAATGTCACTGTAGTAACGTCTGCTAATAGTGACAGGTAATTGTTATTGTGCAAAGTAGGTATGTACGGGTAGGTGAATTTTTTTTTTTTTGAAAGGCAAACAAAGCGCCTGGTTTATGGTTTTTGTCCTCTGGATTTCTTGGGTTGATAGATAAATGTTAGCTTTTGAGGATATTGGATTATTTAAGGATGAATGGTTTTGGTAAAATGACTCACGATTATGTTTTGGGAAAGGAATATTGCTTTTATGAAAGTGTGTGCTAGCAATAGGCACAATAATCGGTAGTATGACGGTTTTTACTAAGAGCCTAAAAACAGATCGTATGTCTTGCGATCTAAATTTACTCACTTCATAGGTTTTTGTGAACACGCTCCTCTCCATGTAAAAGGCGGCTTTCTTTGGTAGCATCGTCGACAAGTCCCCAATCGTTGATAGCATCTTGGCGAGTCCCAGTTTTCTCGTGTAGTTCTTGCAACTTAACAAGGGTCGTCTTGGTAGTTGAGTCGAATCGAGTGGTAGCATCTTCGGCAAGTCCCCGATTTCTTGTGTAGTTTTTATAACTAGTAGCAAGGTCGTCAAGTTGCGTCGGATTGAGTCGCCTTTCCCCACCATCTTGACATCTGGGTCGAAGAACGAGATCGACAGTCTGACATTGTAGCCGATAGATCAATCCTCCCACTGTGGTCGCCAATTGTTTATGGGTGAAAATCGTTTCTGCCGATTTCGGTAAATGCGGTAGGTGAGTGAGAAACTGGTTTAAACCCTAAACAAATGTCTTTGCACGTGAGCACTTTATAGATTCGAGAGATCAATCTGCACAAGTCCGGCCTAAACCAAGAAATGGCCGTTCCCGGACTTGCTTCGGTCACAAAGTGGAGGAGAAGGGTTGATTTGGGGAGGGAAGCAAAGAAAGGTGTTGAGGAGAGTAGTATCTCGACTTGTATCGAGAAAGTGAAAGCTTAGGAAGCTTGCAAGAGATGAAAGCTTTTTGGAGAGCTTGCAAAGTTGCCTTTACGAGAGTGTAAGTGTAGTATATTTCTCTGACCGAGACTTGTTGTCCGGTGGAAATAGGTAAGACCTATTTATACAAGTCGAGATTTGAAACGTACCACGACCTCATGAAGGAAGAGAGTAAAGGGTGAAATAATGGGAGGAGGTGGTAACCGCATGGCGTTAATGGGTGAAAACGTTTTCACCATTATTTCCTCTTTTATTTGACCGCTTTATTCCTTTTCACGCTTTCTTAATGTGAGCGTAGTGTCAGCTGCATCTTTGTGACCGCCAAACCAAAACCCTAGAAAGCATCCCCCAGTTTGTGTTGATGTCTCGAGTGTTGGTTGCATCTTGCGTGCAAGTGGTGCTGCTAGGGACGCATGTGGCATGTGCCAATGCATGTGCGGAATGCCTTCGTTGCGAGTTGCACCTCGAGTGTAAGTGGTAATGCCGGCTGCTAGTGGCGTGTGTGGCATGTGCCAACGGCATGTGCGGAATGCCTTGGTGGTAGGTTGCACGGTTTGCAAGTTAGGCTACCAGCGTGTGTGTTTGGCATGTGCCAATGGCATGTGCGGAATGCCTTGGTGGTAGGTTGCACGGTTTGCAAGTTAGGCTACCAGCGTGTGTGTTTGGCATGTGCCAATGGCATGTGCGGCCATGTTGACCTAGTTGCAAGTCTTGCAAGCCTAGGGCGCTATGTTTGGCGTGGGCCAAAGGCATAGCGGCTTGGAAGTATGGTTTGCGACACGTGTTGGCATGTGCCAATGGCACGTGCGGCCATGTTGACCTAGTTGCAAGTCTTGCAAGCCTAGGGCGCTATGTTTGGCGTGGGCCAAAAGCTTAGCGGCTTGGAAGTATGGCTTGCGACACGTGTTGGCATGTGCCAATGGCACGTGCGGCCATGTTGACCTAGTTGCAAGTCTTGCAAGCCTAGGGCGCTATGTTGGGCGTGAGCCAAAGGCATAGCGGCTTAGAAATATGGCTTGCGACACGTGTTGGCATGTGCCAATGGCACGTGCGGCCATGTTGACCTAGTTGCAAGTCTTGCAAGCCTAGGGCGCTATGTTTGGCGTGGGCCAAAGGCTTAGCGGCTTGGAAGTATGGCTTGCGACACGTGTTGGCATGTGCCAATGGCACGTGCGGCCATGTTGACCTAGTTGCAAGTCTTGCAAGCCTAGGGCGCTATGTTGGGCGTGAGCCAAAGGCATAGCGGCTTAGAAATATGGCTTGCGACACGTGTTGGCATGTGCCCGATGGCACGTGCGGCCATGTTGACCTAGTTGCAAGTCTTGCAAGCCTAGGGCGCTATGTTTGGCGTGGGCCAAAGGCTTAGCGGCTTGGAAGTATGGCTTGCGACACGTGTTGGCATGTGCCAATGGCACGTGCGGCCATGTTGACCTAGTTGCAAGTCTTGCAAACCTAGGGCGCTATGTTGGGCGTGAGCCAAAGGCATAGCGGCTTAGAAATATGGCTTGCGACACGTGTTGGCATGTGCCAATGGCACGTGCGGCCATGTTGACCTAGTTGCAAGTCTTGCAAACCTAGGGCGCTATGTTGGGCGTGAGCCAAAGGCATAGCGGCTTAGAAATATGGCTTGCGACACGTGTTGGCATGTGCCAATGGCACGTGCGGCCATGTTGACCTAGTTGCAAGTCTTGCAAAGCCTAGGGCGCTATGTTGGCGTGGGCCAAAGGCATAGCGGCTTTGAACTATGGCTTGCGACACGTGTTGGCATGTGCCAATGGTACGTGCGGCCATGTTGACCTAGTTGCAAGTCTTGCAAGCCTAGGGCGCTATGTTGGGCGTGAGCCAAAGGCATAGCGGCTTAGAAATATGGCTTGCGACACGTGTTGACATGTGCCAATGGCACGTGCGGCCATGTTGACCTAGTTGCAAGTCTTGCAAGCCTAGGGCGCTATGTTTGGCGTGGGCCAAAGGCTTAGCGGCTTGGAAGTATGGCTTGCGACACGTGTTGGCATGTGCCAATGGCACGTGCGGCCATGTTGACCTAGTTGCAAGTCTTGCAAATCTAGGGCGCTATGTTGGGCGTGAGCCAAAGGCATAGCGGCTTAGAAATATGGCTTGCGGCACGTGTTGGCATGTGCCAATGGCACGTGCGGCCATGTTGACCTAGTTGCAAGTCTTGCAAACCTAGGGCGCTATGTTGGCGTGAGCCAAAGGCATAGCGGCTTGGAAATATGGCTTGCGGCACGTGTTGGCATGTGCCAATGGCACGTGCGGCCATGTTGACCTAGTTGCAAAGTCTTGCAAACCTAGGGCGCTATGTTGGCGCGAGCCAAAGGCATAGCGGCTTGGAGATTTGGCATTGTTGCCATGGTGCGCGATATGCGGCTTGGTTTGGCATTGTTTGCCATGGTGCGCGGATGCGGCTTGGTTTGGCATTGCTTGCCATGGTGCGCGATATGCGGTTGGTTTGGCATTGCTGCCGCGGTGCGCAGTATGCGGCTTGTTTTGGCATTGTTGCCATGGTGCGCGATATGCGGTTTGGTTTGGCATTCTTTGCCATGGTGCGCGGATATGCGGCTTGGTTTTGGCATTCTTTGCCATGGTGCGCAGATGCGGCTTGGTTTGGCATTCTTTGCCATGGTGCGCTTGATATGCGGCTTGGTTTTTGGCATTGCTGCCATGGTGCGCGATATGCGGCTTGGTTTGGCATTGTTGCCATGGTGCGCGATATGCGGCTTGGTTTGGCATTGTTGCCATGGTGCGCATGATATGCGGCTTGGTTTTAGCATTGTTGCCATGGTGCGCGATATGCGGCTTGGTTTTGGAATTAGGATTATGTGGTTTAAAACCTAATCTTATTTTGAAAAAAATACCCCTATTAATTATTTACACCGAGTTAAATGCTCTTAGTTAATGTGTTGCGGGTAACACTAGGTCATGGGGTTTTACTGATTTTACCCCTTGTTTAAAAACCACCATCAACATTAAGTCCCCGCTTAGCTCGGAATGGGCTTTGTTGCGAGGTAAGCATAAGATGGTGACAAACTATCAACAAGAAACCGTAAAGAGAATTGGGGAGGCTTGTCGACCTTTTATAAATAGGATTTGGAATCCTCGCCTCTGGTAGTTTTGCACAAATCGGAGGCGCATACAATTAGTGGGGCCAGGTGCAACTTGGGAGACGTTGTGAAGTTGGCGTGAGTTGGGAAACCGAGTGTGCTAGGCCGTGGGACCGGCGCAATGTGGAAGTCATGCGTGCTTTGCAGTGGCGCGACTTGGGAAACCAGTGTGCTAAGTGGTGGGACCGGGAGCAATGTGGAAGGCGTGCGTGCTTGCCGGCGTGACTTGGGAAACCGAGTGTGCTAGGCTGGTGGGACCAGGCGCAATGTGGAAGTCAACTGTGCGTGCTTGTTTGGCGTGACCGATGTAAATAAGGAGGGAGTTTCTTCGAGATAGCAAAGTTTCCTTATTTTGCCTTTCCTTCACGCGCGCTTCAATTAGGGCATCGTCCATGCCAAAAAATGGAAGCGTTATGTCCCTCATTGCTTCCTTTCCTTTTTAAGGTTCCGTATTCATACCCAACGCAACCGCATCATCTCCTCGTTTGAGAAAGGTTCTTCTTGTTGAATTTCTCTCTTTGTCATGTCACGCAGATTCGAATCATCTTCTAACCGATCGGGTTCTCCGGATGAAGACGCGAGGTCGACTCTTGCATGAGCATCCCAACAAAGGTTATTCGGGTTAAGAAAATCATACCGGTATGTTTTCTTCTTCTTTGGGGACTGTCGTACACTTTACCGCCGCTTGTTGTATAAATGGAAAATTTCCCTTTTGTGCGGAGATATCCTATTGGAGCATGCGTCAGTGTTATCGACGAGGATGACCTAGTCGTTCCCCTTCCTTCGAATCCGTCCTTGTTGACTGCTGCAGACTTGGAGGACGCTGATTTAGGGATCTATCTTACGAAATGGGATGCAGCGAGAAGTCCCCAGGTCATACTTTGGTTTGATATGATGGAATGTATGAATACGTGAATGTAACCTTACGGCGTGCTTTTGGAGTTTTAGGTGCATATGTACGGATTCATGTTGAGAAATTCCCGTGGCTCGTAAAACCTCGATAGTGATGATGTTGAAATCGCAATAACCTGGTTGAGGGGAGTGAAAGCATCTTACGCTGGTAGTCTCCATGCATGACCTATTTTCATTATATCGCCTTGAATCCCCCTCTACAGATTTGATATAAGCCTATCGTACTCTTCCGGATGTGACAATTTGGGATGCTCGAAATTACATGATGACATATTTTGGATAGTGCGGGCTTGGGATCCTCCGCGCCTCGTAAAGTGTTGAAGGCATCTTCTATACGGAGAGGTGATGATGTTCTTGCTGGCTGCACCCTTGAAGAGTAGAGGACCTTGTTGTGGGTACGGATTTTTGGTGGACTGTTCTTCGTAGCTTTGACAGTGAAGGGGTCCCATGTATATCTTCCGTCCTCAAGTATGGTTTACGTGTTTCCATCCTTGTAGTAATTGCTACTGCGGTGAAGCTCTGGCTGGGGAGCGTGGCGGCATGACCCTTTGCGGGAAGGAGTGGCGTTGAAGCGAACGTTGATGCGAAGCCGCTCTTTGGAGAACGTTGATGTATAGCTACTTCTGGAGAGAACGTTGATGTGTAGCTACTTCTGGAGAGAACGTTGATGCGGAGCTACTTCCGGAGAGAACGTTGAAACAACATCTTGCAACTCTCAGAGCCTTGACGGTTACCATTTTGAAGTCGGAGACCGCGTCACGTTCTGTCAAACTCGACATCCCTCAAGAGAACAGAGGTTAGGAGTCCCCAGTTCCATCTATCGATCGTGCTTCCTATGAGAGGTTGGGGTTTGGGAACGGCTTCCCCGGATGGAAACGCCGCTTTCCGATGTAGTGCGGTTGAGGGGTGCAAACATGTCTTGACGCTACGCCTTGGAGAAACATAGAATCTCACACAACTGTTTCATCATAGATCATGCGACTTTGTGGGCGAAGTTCCCATTGTGCGGGTCTTGACGAGGGAAGGGTCTCCGTGAACTCGGGAGAGTTGTTGATTTCCCTTGCTTTCAATTTTGGAGAAGTCTTTGCCGATCTTCACGTGTGACGAAATTGGATTGCTTATCCCCTTCTACCGGTCGCTCAAGAGCAACGCGAGCCTCTTCATCTATAAACGCGCGTCTGCGTCAAGTATCTTTTGTCCTTTCATCAAATCAACAGCGCTACAAGGAGGTCTCGGCTTCTTCCGTATCTTCTAGTATCTTGCCACGATGGTGGAGTAGCGTCTCTTGGTGACGGTTGGAGCTGCCATGCTTGAAGAACCGTTGGGGTGGCGGAAGTGGCTGCGGTTATGGTGATCGTAAGTGTATCGTGCGAGAGATGACACGGTTTTGATCACGAAGTCTTTGAGCCATGGCGTTGTTTCGAAGGGAGAGGATGGTCTTTGGAAGGGCGCAAGATGTTAGCGCTGGAAGGATGCGAATGTTAGCACAGAGTGTGGTGCTGCTGGCTGGCATGTGCGTGCGGCATGTGTGCACAGCAGCGCGTCGGCAAGCGCATTCAGCAAGCGCTTCCGGCAAGCGCTGGCATGCGCGTCGGCAAGCGCGTCGGTAAGCGCATCCGGGAAACGCGTCACGGTAGGCACCCGGATCGTCTCGGAATGGGCGCTGACTTGGTGTGGACGCTGGCTTGGATTTCGGTATGGTGTGGACCATTGGCTTGGCACGGTGCTGGTTTGGCGTGGCTTGGACTTGTTCCTGCGGGCCCAGTTGCCTCTTCCCATACGTAGCTCAAACAGGAAATCCTTTCCTTATTCAAATTCAAAAAGTGTTATGCTTATGAAATGGGTTGGCTCCCCTTTTTACCTCGTATCTTTGTTATCACGTCATGGTGTTAGCGGTAGCGCGGTAGTGACAAAGTGGGCAAGCATATCCCAACTATGTACTCCAGCGTTTCTCTTTCAATTTGTTTTATTGTTTTCTTGTGCTGGTGTAAACCGTAGCCATAGGTATGCCTTTCATAAACTTGTGGAAATACTTCGTCATAAATAATTCTTCAAATGTCACCGTAGTAACGTCTGCTAATAGTGACAAATTGTTATTGTGCAAAGTAGGTATGTACGGGTAGGTGAATTTTTTTTTTTTTGAAAGGCAAACAAAGCGCACAGTTTATGGTTTTTGTCCTCCTGGATTTCTTGGGTTGATAGATAAATGTTAGCTTTTGAGGATATTGGATTATTTATGGGATGAATGGTTTTGGTAAAATGACTCTGATTATGTTTTGGGAAAGGAATATTGCTTTTATGAAAGTGTGTGCTAGCAATAGGCACAATACTCGATGTAGTATGACGGTTTTACTAAGAGCCTAAAAACGATCGTATGTCTTGCGCGGTCTAAATTTACTCACTTCATAGGTTTTTGTGAACACGCCCCTCTCCATGTAAAAGGCGGCTTTCTTTGGTAGCATCGTCGACAAGTCCCCAATCGTTGATAGCATCTTCGGCGAGTCCCCGGGTTTTCTCGTGTAGTTCTTGCAACTCGGTAACCGGTCGTGCAGTAGTTGAGTCGAATCGAGTGGTAGCATCTTCGACAAGTCCCAGGTTTCTTGTGTAGTTTTTATAACTAGTAATCTTCAAGGGTCGTTTCTCGGTAGGTGCGTCGGATTGAGTCGCCTTCCCCTACCATCTTGACATCTGGGTCGAAGAACGAGATCGACAATCTGACATTGTAGCCGATAGATCAATCCTCCCGCTGTGGTCGCCAATTGTTTATGGGTGAAAATCGTTCTGCCGATTTCAGTAAATTCGGTGGGTGAGTGAGAAACTGGTTTAAACCCTAAACAAATGTCTTGCACGTGAGCACTTTATAGATTCGAGAGATCAATCTTTACAAGTCCTACTTAAAACCAAGAAATGGCCGTTCCAGACTTGCTTCGGTCACAAAGTGGAGGAGAAGGGTTGATTTGGGGAGGGGAAGCAGAGAAAGGTGTCGAGGAGAGTAGTATCTCGACTTGTATCGAGAAAGTGAAAGCTTAGGAAGCTTGCAAGAGATGAAAGCTTTTTGGAGAGCTTGCAAAGTTGCCTTTACGAGAGTGTAAGTGTAGTATATTTCTCCCGACCGAGACTTGTTGTCCGGTGGAAATAGGTAAGACCTATTTATACAAGTCGAGATTTGAAACGTACCCGACCTCATGAAGGAAGAGAGTAAAGGGTGAAATAATGGGAGGAGGTGGTAACCGCATGGCGTTAATGGGTGAAAACGTTTTCACCATTATTTCCTCTTTTATTTGACCGCTTTATTCCTTTTCACGCTTTCTTAATGTGAGCGTAGTGTACGCTGCATGCTGTGACCGCCAAACCAAAATCCTAGAAAGCATCCCCCAGTTTGTGTTGATGTCTCGAGTGTTGGTTGCATCTTGCGTGCAAGTGGTGCTGCTAGGGACGCATGTGGCATGTGCCAATGCATGTGCGGAATGCCTTCGTTGCGAGTTGCACCTCGAGTGTAAGTGGTAATGCCGGAGTCGCTAGTGGCGTGTGTGGCATGTGCCAACGGCATGTGCGGAATGCCTTGGTGGTAGGTTGCACGGTTTGCAAGTTAGGCTACCGAGTGTGTGTTTGGCATGTGCCAATGGCATGTGCGGAATGCCTTGGTGGTAGGTTGCACGGTTTGCAAGTTAGGCTACCAGCGTGTGTGTTTGGCATGTGCCAATGGCATGTGCGGCCATGTTGACCTAGTTGCAAGTCTTGCAAGCCTAGGGCGCTATGTTTGGCGTGGGCCAAAGGCATAGCGGCTTGGAAGTATGGTTTGCGACACGTGTTGGCATGTGCCAATGGCACGTGCGGCCATGTTGACCTAGTTGCAAGTCTTGCAAGCCTAGGGCGCTATGTTTGGCGTGGGCCATAAGCTTAGCGGCTTGGAAGTATGGCTTGCGACACGTGTTGGCATGTGCCAATGGCACGTGCGGCCATGTTAACCTAGTTGCAAGTCTTGCAAGCCTAGGGCGCTATGTTGGGCGTGAGCCAAAGGCATAGCGGCTTAGAAATATGGCTTGAGACACGTGTTGGCATGTGCCAATGGCACGTGCGGCCATGTTGACCTAGTTGCAAGTCTTGCAAGCCTAGGGCGCTATGTTTGGCGTGGGCCAAAGGCTTAGCGGCTTGGAAGTATGGCTTGCGACACGTGTTGGCATGTGCCAATGGTACATGCGGCCATGTTGACCTAGTTGCAAGTCTTGCAAGCCTAGGGCGCTATGTTGGGCGTGAGCCAAAGGCATAGCGGCTTAGAAATATGGCTTACGACACGTGTTGGCATGTGCCAATGGCACGTGCGGCCATGTTGACCTAGTTGCAAGTCTTGCAAGCCTAGGGCGCTATGTTTGGCGTGGGCCAAAGGCTTAGCGGCTTGGAAGTATGGCTTGCGACACGTGTTGGCATGTGCCAATGGCACGTGCGGCCATGTTGACCTAGTTGCAAGTCTTGCAAATCTAGGCAAACGTGTTGGGCGTGAGCCAAAGGCATAGCGGCTTAGAAATATGGCTTGCGGCACGTGTTGGCATGTGCCAATGGCACGTGCGGCCATGTTGACCTAGTTGCGAGTCTTACAAACCTAGGGCGTGAGCCAAAGGCATGGCGGCTTAGAAATATGGCTTGCGACACGTGTTGGCATGTGCCAATGGCACGTGCGGCCATGTTGACCTAGTTGCAAGTCTTGCAAACCTAGGGCGCTATGTTGGGCGTGAGCCAAAGGCATAGCGGCTTAGAAATATGGCTTGCGACACGTGTTGGCATGTGCCAATGGTACGTGCGGCCATGTTGACCTAGTTGCAAGTCTTGCAAGCCTAGGGCGCTATGTTGGGCGTGAGCCAAAGGCATAGCGGCTTAGAAATATGGCTTGCGACACGTGTTGGCATGTGCCAATGGTACATGCGGCCATGTTGACCTAGTTGCAAGTCTTGCAAGCCTAGGGCGCTATGTTGGGCGTGAGCCAAAGGCATAGCGGCTTAGAAATATGGCTTGCGACACGTGTTGGCATGTGCCAATGGCACGTGCGGCCATGTTGACCTAGTTGCAAGTCTTGCAAGCCTAGGGCGCTATGTTTGGCGTGGGCCAAAGGCTTAGCGGCTTGGAAGTATGGCTTGCGACACGTGTTGGCATGTGCCAATGGCACGTGCGGCCATGTTGACCTAGTTGCAAGTCTTGCAAATCTATGGCGCTATGTTGGGCGTGAGCCAAAGGCATAGCGGCTTAGAAATATGGCTTGCGGCACGTGTTGGCATGTGCCAATGGCACGTGCGGCCATGTTGACCTAGTTGCAAGTCTTGCAAACCTAGGGCGCTATGTTGGGCGTGAGCCAAAGGCATAGCGGCTTGGAAATATGGCTTGCGGCACGTGTTGGCATGTGCCAATGGCACGTGCGGCCATGTTGACCTAGTTGCAAGTCTTGCAAACCTAGGGCGCTATGTTGGGCGCGAGCCAAAGGCATAGCGGCTTGGAGATTTGGCATTGTTGCCATGGTGCGCAGTATGCGGCTTGGTTTGGCATTGCTGCCATGGTGCGCATATGCGGCTTGGTTTGGCATTGCTGCCATGGTGCGCGATGATGCGGTTTGGTTTGGCATTCTTTGCCATGGTTTATATGCGGCTTGGTTTGGCATTGTTGCCATGGTGCGCGATATGCGGTTTGGTTTGGCATTGTTGCCATGGTGCGCGATTGCGGCTTGTTTTGGCATTCTTGCCATGGTGCAGAGGCGCGGCTTGGTTTGGCATTGTTGCCATGGTGCGCAAGATGCGGCTTGGTTTGGCATTCTTGCCATGGTGCGCGATATGCGGCTTGGTTTGGCATTGCTTTGCCATGGTGCGCATATGCGGCTTGGTTTGGCATTGATGCCATGGTGCGCGATATGCGGCTTGGTTTGGCATTCTTTGCCATGGTGCGCGATATGCGGCTTGGTTTGGCATTGCTGCCATGGTGCGTGATATGCGGCTTGGTTTGGCATTGTTGCCATGGTGCGCAATATCACGGCTTGGTTTAGCATTGTTGCCATGGTGCGCGATATGCGGCTTGGTTTTGGAATTAGGGTTATGTGTCGAAAACCTAATCTGGTATTTTGAAAAATACCCTATTAATTATTTACACACCTGAGTTAAATGCTCTTAGTTAATGTGTTGCGGGTAACACTAGGTCATGGGGTTTTACGATTTTACCCCTTGTTTAAAAACCACCATCAACAGTTGTATAATGTTGTCAACATACTTTGAACATGAGCATTAACTCTTATCATTTATTGTTCAAATAT
The DNA here is from genome assembly GCA_023531295.1 of Papaver armeniacum. NCBI lineage: Eukaryota > Viridiplantae > Streptophyta > Magnoliopsida > Ranunculales > Papaveraceae > Papaver > Papaver armeniacum. Next base: position 91,005 of record JAJJWW010003299.1, on the reverse strand, counting down.
ATTCCTTGGTAGTCTAGGTGATCCTGTACCGAAATAAATTGAAAATCTTTTAATTAAGGTTTTTGGTTTTATATGCTTTAATTACCAGCAACTAATGCATAGCTCTAGAGAATAAAAATTAGTAATGTGCATTTACTAATGGGAGATTTTTTATGAGAGGTTTCGAAAATATTGGACAATATTTATTGGAATTAGGAAAACTGAATTTGGGAATTCAGTGCATATCTTAAGAATATTTTTGGTTTTGGAAATTCCTTGGTGTCCAAACAACCTTGGTCTATAAATACCTAAGTTTGCATTTATAGTAAACTATCCTAAGAGCCAGGCAAACTTCATTTCTTGTTGTTTCTGTTGGATCCGTTTATTCGGAGAGGAAAGTATCCTAATTAGGTGAAATCTCTTACGACCGCTCGTTTAAAGACTTCTATGGGATCAAGAAGCTCTACGAGTACCGTTGGTGGAAACTAGATAACTGCAGTGTTATTATTTTTTGATTTGATTTGATTGACTAACGGTTGTTGAAACTTTGATTGTTCCTAGTTTGTTTATTCTTGAGAATCTTCTTTTCTGATATAAGATTCACTCAAACTAGATCAAAGTATCGACGGGATCTTTAGAACTATTGTTAGATCTAATGACATCTTGTAATAATCCATTGTTAATAGACTCCGTTTTGTGTGTGATTGATCACAAGAGGATTCAAGTGGTGTTGTGCAGGTTTTGAAGGCAATAGAAGATTTGAAGACGAAAAAGAATTCTTATTAGTTTTCGTATCTTGTGGATTTAGTGCACAAACCTTGATCGGCTGGGATCCAACTAGAATCGGTTTATCTTTGATAGATCTGATTGATTAGTTGCGTGAGATCGACAACTCTCTATAGTTTCTCTCTGAGATCTATATCGATTGAGTGCAAATCTATACTTGATTATTTCAGTAGTCATTGGATAAATTGATCTAACCAGACAAATGAGTTTATTATATTAAACATAAGAGCCTTTGTCAACAACTCATCTTATCTCTATCAAGATTGATTAGAGTGGTTACCAAACAAATTCTTCCTTTGCTATTTGGAATACGATCCAAAGGACTTGCTATTCACGTGCGTGACTCTAGAAGTCGAAGGTGCAGGGATACTGAGGGAACTAAGTAGCTAGGGGTAGTCTGCTTGGTCTCAACTATACGTAGTTGGTATTAGATTTTGTATAGCGGCTTAATTCTGAGAGTATTCAAAACTGGACTAGGTCCCGGGGTTTTTCTGCATTTGTGGTTTCCTCGTTAACAAAATCTTGATGTGTCTTTTACTTTGTTTTCCGCATTATAATTTTTATTATAATTAAAGTAAAATACATAAGTACGTTAAGTCCGTAATACTTGATATTGATCCTACAGAGTTTCGGTTATTACCGAACCTATTATCAAGTACACACTTTGTTGTCGTATCGTCTCGATCTTGTATCCATAGTCAATCACACAAGTGATCTTGTTGTTGTATTGTATCGATCTCGTATCCATAGACGATCACACGAAGTGTGAACCGAATTGTTGTATTGTCTCGACTCTGTCCATATACGATCACATTCGGAAGATGACTTATAGGTTGATAAATAAAAGATTGTGGTGTATTTGGGTACCCTCGTCTTTTCAGTTCTGAAATGACTAACCCCATTTTATTTTACATGGAAAACCCTTGTGTTTCCAGGAACCCCAGGTTTCTTTCATTTAGAGCAAGGACTATGGGATAGACTTTAAAAGAGTCTATCTCTTTCAAAATGGGTGAGTCTCTATCCATTACGGTAGAAAGAACCAACCTGGACGACAAATTGTTACCCGTTTTTCTTAATTAATTTTGATAACAGTTAGACCTACTTTAACATCGTCGCTCGTCATTTATGTGTTATACAGTGTCCCACGTCATCACCACTAGGTCAAAGTGGACCCACTGCAGTGAGTATATAGAGTTGAAAACCGTTAGATTAAAAATCTTCAAATAGTGTAGGGGTATTTTTGAGTTTGAAAAGGGATAAAATTGCTCTTTAAAAATTTATTAATACTTACACGGAAAATCAAAAGCCGTTTGGAAAAAAAAGTTTAAAGGGCAAACAATTTTCCTTTTGTTTTCAATTTACTTATATACGACAAATTGTGTTTGCCTTTTTTCTTCTATATATTTAAGTGGCAAATTATTAGTCCTATAGGGAAGACTTTCATTCACTCCTTCGGATGAAAGAGAATGTGATTAATTTTGGGGTGATATAAGGTTTTCCTCTACCCATAGTTGGACCTAATTTAGTCCAATTTGATGGACTCCCAATGGCCAGGATCGTTTACAACTTTTTTTGTCATATATCAAATGGTACCAGCCCCGCTAATGCTGGTATCTGCCCCGCTCTCTGACCCATAGTCGTTGCTCTTAGAAACTGAACTCGTATAAGAGCAGTTCCTATGGAATGAACAAACTCCAAGTTTGTTCATTTTGCTCCCACTATGAAATGAACAAACATGAAAAATGGATGTTTAAATCAACAATGCTTTGAACATTGAGTTGGAGGATCAAACGGCGCGATAGATGATACATCGGGCGATGGTGCCAAAAACGCGCGACACTACCTTCAACGCCCACGTCTCTTCCTTCAACGCCAGAGACTCTTCCTTCAACGCCAACGACTCTTCCTTCAACGCCAAGTACAATTCACGATTCCCAAAAATTATTTTACTACTTTTTATCCTATTTTATCTCACTTTATCTTATTTTATCTCACTTCATCATATTTTATCTCACCAAAATATTATATTTTATATTTTAACTTTATCCTACAAAGCATTTTATATTAAAAAGAAATACTAGTGGGGTCCTAGAAAACCAAATCTGTTCATTTTGCCCTGCTTTACCATAGTGGAGAAACCCGTTTGACCATTCGGCTCAACAAAATTTTGAGTTTGAACTTTGAACATTACCATAGGAACTGCTCTAACCAGTTCCGATTCTAGTGGTACCTGTCCGGGACCGGATCAGTTGCACCCTATTACCATTTCTCCCCTCTTATTTACAACTCCAAAGTCCAAACCCAGCCGTCCTGGTCTCTCACTGCATTTTGAAAATTGGCGGGTGTTCTGCCCAATTTCTAGAATTTTCTCTCGTCTTTCCCAATTTCCATCTCCTAACTCACTATGTTTCATCTCGTAACTCACTATTTTTCTCACTACGCCGCACTCAAATCCTTAATTTCTCAGTAAAGTTCAAGTTCTTATCATAATGGTTTTTCTGCATCAAATCAATTCCTCCCGAAAAAAACCCCTCTCCTCCGTAATCCCTGAAACGCCACTGAAAACCTCAAAATCCTCCGCCGTAAATGTTGAGAAGGCAGAGAAAGAAAAAGATAAATCGAAATATAAAGAGACCGAGAAAGATGAAAGTGTTTGTGAAGAGAAAATGATATCGATACTAGCAGATGCTGGATGTACTCTCTTCAATAACCCTAGCTCTACTCCTTCTCTTCCTACTGATACACACAAGTTTCGTTGCCATCTCAATCATCTATTCACATCCTCCTCCTCCTCTTCAAATCCTTCAATCCTATCTGATTTTCTTACTGGCTTCAGTTCTCACATCAGAAACCCTAACAATCTGAGAAGAATCCTTGTTTCTGCTCCCCGTGAAAGTCTTCTTCGTAATCTCTTACTAGTTCCTTCTCTTCAATTACAACTCCAACTTACGCTTCTTGAGAAACTTCCTGAATACTATTTTGAAATTTCTAACCCTAATGGATCACTTGAAGATGATTTTGCTAGGTTAATTCTTAATCACTTCCGTTGGCTTGATTTCCTTGTTGATCCAAAGGCATTTTGTGATAAACTCATGGAAGTTCTTTCAATTTGTCCAATACATTTAAAGAAAGAGATTATTGGATCTTTGCCTGAGATGATTGGTGATCAGAACAATGATTCCATAATTTCTTCTCTACAACATATGTTAGAGGAGGATTCTGAGCTTATTGTTCCCGTTCTTGATTCATTTTCGAATCTGAACTTAGAAGGCCAGTTACAAGAGCAGGTGATTACTATAGCATTGTCTTGTATTAGGACTGTTGATGGTGAAAACATGCCTTATCTTATTAGGTTTCTAATGTTGTCGGCTACATCAGTGAATGCTGGACGAATTATTTCACAGATTCGTCAGCATTTGAAGTTCATAGGTGGAACTGATTCTCGTAGTGCTCGAGGAAAGAAGCTTAAAGGGAAATCGCAGGTGGATAATTATGAGGCTTTGGTACTTGAAGCTTTAAGATCAAGTCTCCGGTTTAAAAATGTAAGGGACTGTAAAAGTCTGTTGTTGCTTGTTATGTCAGTTTCTTAGCTCTCTATCTATTATTTATGTGTATCTGTTTGTATGGAATTCTATGCAGATATTGTGTCAAGAGATTTTGAAAGAACTTAAATTCGTTGTCAAAGCTCAGGATCACAAGGTTATTGATGTTTGGCTACTTATGCTTATATACTCAAATGGTGGACTGTTACAAAAGAGTGTCGAAAAAATTATAAAAAGGAAAATTATTGAAGGCTGTTTTTGTGAAAGTCTATTTGATCAGTGCATTCACGGGCAAGGGGATTTAGTAAAGGTACGATTCCTGTCTTATTTTACAAGGTTCGAAACCTGAAATAAGATGTAGTTGCATGATATTTTGGTCCACGCTGGTTTCTTATAACACTATGTAGTACTAAACATCAAATACTATTTGATTGTTATCTTATAATCCATCGGTTCCTAAAAAGATTTAGTGAAACTAACAATCACTACTTACATAACATATTGGTTAAGATAACTGATATTGGTGATTCATGAATTTCTTTGGGGCCTCATCAAGTCAGGTTAATATAATCATCCCAGTAGAACCTGAGAAGAAAAATGAATGAAACCAAGTTAAGCGAGAGTACTCCACTAGAATTATCCGTACAGATGAATACTTGAAAGTTCTTTTATGCCCGTCAATCTCTATTCTGAAATAAGATGTAGTTGCATGATATTTTGGTCCACGCTGGTTTCTTATAACACTATGTAGTACTAAACATCAAATACTATTTGATTGTTATCTTATAATCCATCGGTTCCTAAAAAGATTTAGTGAAACTAACAATCACTACTTACATAACATATTGGTTAATACCATTCATTTTGGAAACAAAAGGGCGAATCCCACATTTAAAATTTTGAGCATCCTTTAAAACTACTTATTTTCTACTTTCTATAGATTTCCACATTCCAATCTTGTTTGTTCAGGAATATTTCTCTTCATTTCTATCTGTATGTGAGTTCTTATTGGCATGCAAAGAACACAGAGCAAGGGAGTTTGGCATGCAATTGTACGCTTCTATCTTCGATGAGTTCAAAGATACTTATTCAAGACAGGAAGTAAGAGCAATTGTTGTTAATTTATATATTACATTTTTTCAGATCGATTTCATTATTTTCTTTTAGTTTAAAACTGTTGCTCTTGACCATCTACTCTTCATGGTGCTTTTCTGCAGGTCCTAGGTGTGTTAGTCGCCCATATAGGTTCTGGCAGTAGTTATGAAGTGACTGCTGCACTAGAGACCATGGTACTGTTAGCTTCTAAATATTCACAGGAGCTGATCCCACTTTCATCGTACATTAATGGTAGTTTTTTCTCTGCATTTGATCCTTTTCACATGTATAATTTTAATTTAGCTATTGTAGATCTTACATTTGTTTCGCTATTTCCAGGCATCTTGGACTACTTGGAAGGGTTTAATATCGATAATCTACACAAGGTTTCTGTTTATTACTTTTGATCTGACAATTGTATCTGTTGGTTACATCTCTTGCTTGATTATCACTCTCAACTAGCAGGTCTATGAAGTGTTCAGCCATTTGGCATTGTCCGCACGCTGTAGTGCAGATTCCGCTGGATCTTCTATTGCAAATGAGCTTTTGATGATCATAAGGAAGCAGGTATGAAGAAGTTTAAATCCTCTCTGACATTGAATCTCATTTACGTAGGTCAATGTGACTCCCTACTCTTTCATTTGTGTTTCTGCTTTTGCTTGGGTTTGACCACTGTTACCCTTCTGGCCAGGTTCTGGGTCTGACTTATGATTAGGCCTTAGGTTATGAAAATTTTCAATTTATGATTAGGATTGAAGTTCTTCTGAGAAATAAAATGGATAAAACAAAAGAGGGAGTGGTTTCTGAACCTAACCAACTAACTTTCGGTCACGTTTTATTTTGGAATCCTGACTGTTATATATTCGACCAACCCGAGTTCTAGTTGAGCTTGCCCAAATCGCTCCTTAAGATTGATACACTGTATATTCGCAGTGATTGAAAGATTTGAACCTCCTTTTCTCTAATTTGGCAGGTCAGTAATCCAGATTTGAAATATAAGAAGATGGGTATAATTGGGACTCTGAAGATAGTTTCTTGTCTTGGTGATAGAAAAAATGCCGCCTGTCCATCATCTTCTCAGGTAGAACACAAGATCATTTCATAAAATTAACATACTATTATCAATTTGGATGCTTTTGTTGGTTTCTTAGCAATCATGAACAGTGTGTTAATAACATGTTGCGGATGATTAACTTCGTTTCGTTAGTGTCATCCTGTACCTAGAAAACCTAATTAATGCTGTTCGCATTAACTGCAGTTTCATTGTACAATCTGTTGAGTAAAATTCAATGTGAAGTCTGTTCTCTACATTCCGAGATTTGAGGAAAAACGTAACTGCTCGATAAATACATCGAATAATGACCACAACAAGAGAAAATAAAAATAGACAAGAGAGGATTACAACAGGTTATATGTTATGTGCGCATGACCAGAGAAAATGCATCTAAGAACATTGCATGTCGAGTAAACTACTGTAGCATATAGCTTTAAGAGTCACATTTGCATCTTTTTTACCTTGCATTTAAAAAATGGTAAACTGAGTCACATCATCATAAACTAATTGTTTTCTTTTATTTCTTCAAGTATGTTCCAAGTCCTATTTAGTATGCTTGTGTTTTTTTTGTAGCATTTGATTATGAAGTTTTGCATTTTTATGTAATTTCCTAGAGGATTTTTAATAATCTTTATTTTCTTATCAATACCTTATTGCAGTTGAAGACATGATCTGAAAAAAGCAATATTTTTCTTTGTTATTATGTAGCACTTCCTTGTTATCTTTGTCACTCATTTTCGCAGAGAACAAATCCTCAGGAGTGTTTAGAACTTCTGAAAATGTCATTGGATTCGTGCAAGTTGTTGCCTCGACCCTTGACCCTGTTTTATGATGAACTGATTGCCTTACTGGAGTCTACAAGTCTACAACCAGCAATTATAGAATGGTGATTATGTTAATTTATGTGAACCAATTTTGAGAGTAGTTATTAAGAAAAAATAGCTCTGGATATGGAATTTTAGGACATGTGCTCTTACATATTGTGGGCAATATTTTAAAGCTATGTAGTGTTGTAGGATTGGAAAACATGTAAGTGAATTCGAAGCAATATATTTGTCTGATCTTGAAGGAGGGAAATTGCTATCAGAAAACTCATCTTTTGAGTTAGAAGGTACTGTTCGGAACTCCGGGAAAATATTGTTTTTACCTTTGGCTTTAACCGGCTTCGATATTCTATGTGTCCATTCCAAATGACAGAAAACTAATATTCTTGCTCTTGTTCTCATGCAGGGAATTTGTGGATGAACTTAGACGGGGATTTGTCTCCCATTTGTTTGAGTGTCTTGCCACTTGTCGCCTCTTCTTCCGGGTATGATTTTATCCTAGCTCTCCTTTATTTCAAATCATTTGTCTTTTCTTATCGTTAATCTGTTCCCTAATTAATATTATCTCAAAAATACCCTGTAATTTTACTGCCCACAGTTCATCAGTGCCTTTGCAAATTCTTCCTGCATACTTCCGTCTTCTCTCTGTTGTAAGTCTATATTTCCTTGATTAGTTTGAATTCACTATTGAAGGAACATCGGGGCAAATACTGAGAGAGTGAGAGTATTTTTTTAATGATCTAATTGTATTTAATTCATAATGAAAAAGGTTGAGAGGGTGACAAGTGACGGATCTCTTGGTGGCATTGATGCACTACTTGGTTGCCCTTTGCACCTTCCTTGCCCTAAGGTTTGCTTCCCTGATCTTACTCTAAAATCATTGTTATAAGTTTATGCTTCCGACTACATACAACCATGCTTCAGACTTCGTACAACCATGCTTGCGTGTTTTCATTTATGTTGTGTTTGAACGTTTTATGTTTTACCTCTGTTTGACATTTGTAGATGATCAATAACCTTTTTCTTCTTTTCTACTTAAAAAGTACGTAGTGCATCGATATAAGTTTCAAGGAGAAATTCCAATACCGTTTTACACTCTTAATTTGTTTCGGGATTTGGATTGGTGTTTTTAATTTGTAGAAATTAATTATCTTCTCTGTCTTATGCATAGAGTTCTGACTAACCGAACAATATCGAAAATAAATTATTGAACTAGGGAACAAAAATGTTTGTGTTGGTTAATATTTTACACATGTATCTGTAGTACTCAAAATTTGAGGTGGAACTGAAGCAAGTTGAGGTATGATGTCCAAGGAACAATCTGTGCTTGTGATGGAAAATCACCCTCAAGGTTGAACTGTTGTATTGTTTTTTAAAGATACACCCTTATATATTCCGGTCGATCTGTTGGTTAACTTCACAGACCAAACAGTAAACTTAACCTTAGTAAGTACATCACCCAACCAGGAACTATACTAGTAATAAGTTTGACAAGTATTTCATAGCATAGCATGGAATCCAAGAGATTGTGCCACAAAGTCATAGGCATCTGTCATTGTCTAATACTCTGAAAACCATTTTGATCAGGACCCCAGAATGAAACCTTTAAAACACTTGATAGTTACGCTGAGTAATAGCATCAAAGTGTATAGTAGGTTATGTGAGACAAGAGAGCTATCCATATGGGTTTGCACTGAACAGGCAAAATGTCTGTAAAAGTGCAGCTGATAGATATCTTCAAATATGGTTTGCAATATGATCTAAGTTCCTCTGGGGTGCAGGACACCTATTAGATATATGGTGCATGTAAATTCAAATATGGTTTACAATATAATAAATCCTCTAAAGTAATATCAATCATGTAACTACATTCATGGAAGATGTGAAAGAAAAGTTCAACCCCTCCATGAAATCTACAATGCACACTATTAACTTTACCTTAGATATTTCATGTCCAGTACAGAGTAAGTAAGACATGAGAGCATTTATGAGCTACTATAGATGCCGTATAACATGTAATTATCGATTTACTTTTGGGATCTATACTTATTTTCTTCTTGCATTCAACACATAGAATTCTTGATGCGTCAACTGTCTGACACATGCTTATTTATCCCACCAGTATTTTGCTCGGGGTGTTTGGTTGTCTCTGACAGGGAAGCAAAAGCAAGCAATATGCCTTTCTCTCTATTATGGATGTAATTGGATGAGGGAATTGGTAAGCTTTCATCAAAAATGGATTGCACTATTTTTGTATAATCATTTTGATATTAATCAATCATATAGAATCTTACACTGCTAATATTCAATGTTTAAGCTCAATGCCTTTTGTACACAAGTTACTGGAGATTTAGATTGTTTAAGTCAGGCAGCAAGGGAGGAAATAAGTGCAAAGTTGCGAAAGCGCTTGAGGAACCTAATGTGAGTTACTCTGGTACTCTGTCCGAATAAGTTATTTTTGTGATGGTTTTTAGCAATGTAATTTTCACTTATCAGCTCAAATATTTACCAGAATTCTTGCCCTTTTCTATAAGGTGTAATTTGTGCTATACGGCACGGCCTCACTGTCGAAATGTCATCTGTTGGATGATTATTGGCCTTAATTTTAGCCAGTGATGTGCCCTCAAGGGTTCACCCATGGGGTTGTTTGAAAGGAAGTAAAAATTGATGTCAACTGTCAATGGTGAGCACACCCAGACAGTGTTATTACACTGTATAGGTATCTTTTCCAAGATCTAACATATCTGCTTTAATCTTTCCTGTTGTCAATTTATTAGTCCTACTCTTCAAATGCAATTATTTGAATAAAAAGCGTAGGGCACTTCCTTTAATGAAGATAAGAATTGTCAATGGTTATGTTTTTTGAGCTTTTATGCTGTAGAGGTTAAAGGTAAAGGCATGTGAGAGTTGTCCGGTAATGGATTGGCGTGTCCCCCTTTCTTTTTCTTATGTTTGAGCTCTGTGTTCAATGGTGATTTGAAATTATTAAGCAACACCCGAAGACTAGAGGAAAGGGGGACTTCACCAAGGAGCGCAAATTCGCGTATCTCCGGGAAATTTTGTGATGACCTTTCAACAATCTGGTGAATAAGAGTCGGCCTTAGGTCAGCAAAAGAAGGATGTTCCGCACCTAGGATACTCCTCCATAATACTAGTCCACCAAGAAGCCTTGAACTTGGTACCTCTAGCAAAGATACTACTCACTGAAGGGAGAGCAGACGGTCTCTCTGAAAAAACTGCGACTGATGGGAAATGCCAAATGAATAGCTTTATTCCTTAGACTAGGGGTCCAGTTTACACTTGGGAGACTGGTGATCCCCCTTTTATAATTAAAGCTATTTATGGGCTTCACAGTCTCATTGTACTTGGTTCGGTAAGTCATCTCTCTTGTTATAGGCTTATAGCCAAATGGACTATGGCTAGACAGTTTGATTTCTGACTTTTTGTTCCAAAAGAAAAAATATATCTTTTTCTTGATGGTATCTTAGTATCATATGACTCTTTATTACACAATGCCATGGAGGATTTAAAACAATATTTTTAATGGTATTTCGTGGGTGCGAAAGGGTGTTATTTATGTCTCACTAGGCTTCTGATTTTTTCTTTGAAAGGGACACTTACAAGTTACATCCTATAGATTTAACTTTAAGTCAAACACAGAAGATAACCTAGTAAATGTCGCCTTGCTTGGTTTAGGTGGGGAAGTGGATGTACCCAGTTGTTTCTGTCCTGTATCATGTTCGCTGTGGGTGTATTGGGACAGATCATGCAAAAACAAGGCAAGTTCAGTAGGATATAGTTCGTCATGATCTACAGTATCTTGATATAGTTCATTAGGATGTTGTTCACCGTCGTCTCCGAGAAAAGGTTGGCAGTATAAGTCTTGATATTGGCTATCTTGATGTTCCTTTCTTTCTTTCTCTCTTTTCTCCCTCTCCTTTTACCCATTTTTCCGGGATTCTTTCTCTGTTGTGTTGCCTACCTTGATGCTGCCTGGGCCAGCTGGTACAATATGGGAACTAATCTGTCTCTGGATACTTTGTGTTAGTGGGAGGTTATTCCTCAATTAGGTGATTGTAGGAACTCAAATCATTGCAATGACTCTGTTTTCTTATTATCAAACTGTAATATACTCTGCTGGTAACCCATCATTACAGGCGAGAATACACTGGTTACCATTTTATCTAGGGCCATAGAGCAAAACAAAGATAACACCATTAATTCATTCTGAAGATCAAGTGGTTGACATCTTTACCGAGTCCTAGAGTAGGACCTTTATGCTTTGATTATGCTATGGTTTACATAATGCTGTCAAAAAGACCCAAATCCAAGTTACGTTTTTTCTTTTACTTGCGTTTGAAAGGGCTAGTGTAGGAACCAAAAAACTACTAGTATATGATATTTGAGAATGTTTTTTCCCCGTCAATGTCGTGTTATCTGCTTTTTCCACACTTTCTTTTTTTCCTTTTTCCTTTTTGATTGAGATATATATATATATATAAAACAGACCAAGTGATTGAGGCTAGCTCATTTGAGGTTGCTGTGGGCAGGGATGTGCCTCTTACGTGTGCTCCAACCATTAGCCCCCTGCCTGATACAAAAGAAATGGAGTTTTCCAATGGGACCTCAGTCCCATTAGATCACTTCAGCTGCACTATTGCCTGCCGTATGATTGAAATTATAGCCCATAAAAGTATTACATTGAGATAGAACTTGAGCTGCAGCCTGTAGATTTGCTAAGTGTACTTTAAGCCTGTAGAACTTGAGCTGCAGCCTGTAGAGAAACATACTAGGTTTAAGATAATATTTTCTATTTTGAAGGACTCTTTTGCTTGTCGCTGAATGGTTATATCTAACTTGATGGAACAGTGGTCCTGTGATTTGTCCGTGTACTGATGGAAAATCCAATTTGTGCAGTTTTCTGGAAAGCTTATTAAATACCTCCCTCAAACTGTACCCTGTATCTCTACCTGAGCTCCACCTTTTACCGGAGCACCATGGATCTTCTTACTTTAGCAAGCCAAGTTTTTTAGGAAACAAGGATTCAAAGAGTGATAACAAAAGAATATCTGAGAGCACTCAGACCACTTCATCGGGAAAAAGAAAAAAGTTGAAAAACATAGCGACTTCAGATAATAGTCAAACGCTGAGGCAACCTACGATCATGGATGTGCTGAGAAAAGCAGGTGTTACTATAAGCCAGGAAGGGCCAAAAAGCAGATCGTCCGACCCTTCGTACAAGGGGACAGAATCTCAGTCTGAAGAAGTTTTCAACAATGATCCTAACAGCCCTGTAGATATCTGTGCAGTTACCATGGTTTTGGAAACACAAAGATCTAAATGCAGGCCTTTACGAGTTGACTGCTTGTCCATATTGAGCTTTTCCGAGGTATGCATATATGCTTAAAAGTGTTGGCTGTTCATTATATTTCATGAGATTGTATCTGCATTTAGTTTCCTATAAACAGTTGTCACAGTTACTTTACCCTGATGTTTGAATTCACAAAATATGTGTAACTTTATCCCCTAGCTTATTGCAAAACAAGTTAGCTTCTTTTGTTTATAACGCTGTTATTACTTACATAACTGTAGTTCTTGATGCCTAGATTTATGAATCATAAGAGTTGTAGACACGTGTTCATTTGGTATATGGTTTTTGTTGCGAATAACATACGTAAAAAATGTCGCCGTTGGCTGAATATGCCAATTTACACCAACTGAAGTTGATGTCAACATTCCATTTCTACCTATAAACTTCCATCCCGTTGTACTTCTGTCATCATCTAGGCTGGATATAACTTGCATATGAACACACAGAAAGAATCTGGTTGGGAGTACCAGGTTTTGGTGGATTTTAGGCCTAACTGGAGTATCTTGTCTTGGCATCTTATTCATTTTAAGAGAATAGATGAACACTTTTGGTGATCTCTTCTTTGAGTGGAGTTTGGACTGGTTCATCTGGGTAATCTTTGCTTGAGCAATCCAAGAGAACCTCTCACATGCAGTTTCAATGCAGAAATCTCAAGGTTTATGTCTTACTTAACATAAAGCATCCATTCTTCTCCTTACAAACCTAGAACTGGTAGAAGGGGAAAGGGAGGGCAAGTTGCGTTCTGGAGACATGGTGATGCGTACAACTAAGATTTGGTAGTATAATAAGGAACTAGAAACGCACTCAACCATTTCTTGTAACACGCTGGGTACCTGAAGCCTCGACTTTTAGTGACTTTTACATCACATAATTAGGTTGTTTATTAGATCCCTGTTGTAAGAACAAGAGAAAAAAGAAAGTGCTTGCTGCAGCTTCAAAGTATGTGTTTATCATTGGTACTTAATCTTGCAAAATGTTCATTCAAGTACTTTTACAGTAGGTTTCTTTACAAATTACAATGTATCTCTATTCTCATCTTAAAGGATTGGAGAGTTACTTTCTATGTATGTAGTTGGTTTATTCAGCATGACTAATTTTGTATACATTCACCTCGTTGCAGATTCAAGATTCTTGTTCTGATCCTGCAGTTGAGGTAAGCTTATAGTCATAGACAATATATGGAGGATGGACTTATTTTTATGATTTTATTGCTCATTTCTTTTTGTGTACTTTTCTGTACTAGTTACCCTTGCATTTGTACCTTCTACGCGATCTTCACAACAAGCTGGATGATGTAAGTCCTCCGAGCAAACAATTTCCACCTGGAAGCTTAAGGGCACCACCTGCTCTCAACAGGATGACAGCCAGTGAGCTCTTGAACAAGATGAGGCCACTATTTCCAAGCCTAAGAAAACATTTTGATTGCGCAGTTTTTGTTCTTAAAGAAGGAGGTATGCCCATGCTTTCTTATATTTCACGCTCACTGCATCAGAAATCGACCTGTTGACAAAAATGATGATGCAGGGGATGAAAATTATCAAGAAAGTTGGAAAACTCAGTCTGCTTCTGCTGGAAACCCAGATATACCCGATTTGGTGATCTCAAAGCCAGTAGTTGCTGGTTCTGTCTTCAGTGAAATTCTTTTTTGTTTTAGCAAGGTAAGCTCGAAACTTCAACATTCTTTTGTTTTCTTGATTACTGATGGTCAATGTGATATAAAGGTACGCTCGAAACCTCAACCTTCTTTTGTATTCTCGATGTTATATTCTACATATTCTTAATGCAGATGCTAAAGCTTCCTGATACTCAGATGGATATGCAGCTACTCTTAGACATCCTCGAGGCCTTCCAGCCAATTGGGGTACCTGAGCTTGTTCTCTCCATAAACCCATTGCCTTCTGCTGGCAGCATAGATTACATGTACTGTGGTGCTTATTCCTTCTTGGAAGGTGTAATTGATATAGGTATATCTCTAAAAATGTTAAGCACGTTGCTGGTGGAACTAAATCCTCTTGCCCGTCTGATAAATTATAATATATTTGAGAAACCCCGCGTATTTACATAAAAGAATTTGAGATACTGAATATTTGACTTTAGAGACAACTTTCAGAATATTCCTACACATGAATGTTTGTTGATAATGCACATGATAATTCTGAGATTTTCCAACGAAGTAAGTGTTCTGGGAACAAGCTATTGAGCCAACATTGGAATTTACTGCAAATAATTCTGAAATTGTATTAGATCCGACTCTCAAAATACTAAAATATTGCATATGACGTATTCTGATCCTGAGATTTCGATGCGTAGAATTAACCTGGAAGCTATAAAAGTTTCGTGTAACATTTCTGACTATGTCTGCTTTACTGCAGCCTGTTATTTCACGCTTCCTCAGGCATCAGAAGTTATAGCTACTCTAGAATCAGTGGTGAGTTCTGCAAAGTCATTCGTTGGTCAATTGCTAGAAAGTGACAAGAAAAGTACAAATTTAGTGCGCATCCAGAGAGTCCTTCCTACTCTGTGCAGCAGACTTGGAAGTTGTGCACAGAAGCTGTTAATGCAAAACTGGGATGATGAAAATCTTCCGAATGGTTCAAAGAGCAAGGTAAGAGATTGTCACAAATCATGTATTGTAGTTCTTATCTCCTCATTAATGCCGATACTATGTTCCGATATGATCCTCATTCCCCAAGTATTGTCTGTCTGATCTTTTTCAGGGAGACATGATCCAGAAGATCCTGCACATCTATTTGGAGTATAGTGATTCCACTGCTGATTTGCTCGAGGAACATGCTTGCTCTATCTTGCCACAGGTTCTTATATTCTTACCAACCACTTACGGTTAACTTTGGTCTCGGCTGCAAAGAAATAAAAACCATTTTATTTATTACCATGCATGAAGTATATAATTTGATTCTCTCTTCTATGTAAATATGATGTATGCTCTAGCAACTTCAACATTCTCATGCATTTGTAGGTCCATTCTGGAAAAAGTAAATCTGAAGAAGCCGGTTGTAGTTTCCCAACATTGTGCTCAACAACATTTATTGTTTGGTATCGGGTATTGGTAAGGATTTACTATGTTGCACAATTTATCACATAATTATTTTTAACAGAACGGTAACGGAAGTGGTTTTTCTTGTGCAGTATGAGCAGAATCTCACAGTTCTGAACAAGTTGGTGAGCTCGAAAAGCTATTGTTTCGTTATACCTGGGTTACTGATTCAGCACTTGACCACAAATTCTATTGTATATTGTCTTCAGTTTTTTTTTTTTCCTTTTTTTTTTCCTATTTAGGTAAAAGAAGCTGCTGTCGTAGCAAAATGTGCCCCAGATGTTCAAGTTGAAGCTGTAAGCCAGTTTTTGATAAAACTACGCCAGTCTGTTAATGTGCTTGTTTCTTTAGTCAACATGTGCAAGATTCATGAAAAGGTGGGTTAGGCTCCAGTTGTTTGTTCTCCATGGGCAACAACCTATAGTTTGGGAAGACTTCCTCTCTAGGATGTGTTGGTAGTGAAGGTCACCCATTTCGTCGTTTCTTAATTAATAATCCCTTTCCTGCCATGAAAATGTTCAGCTTATCTTTAGATGAATAGGTAGTATTTCATATCAACCTGACAACCTGTGATACAGGTAAATGTCCATGCAATGGCAGTCAAGTATGGTGGGAAGTTCGTCGATTTATTCCTCAAAGGTAAACATTTGCATTGCATTTGTTGTAAGAATATTAGCTCCGAGATGTTTATTTTTTGATATTTATTAGCTCCGAGATGTTTATTATGCTCAAAACTGTATAACTTTTATATCCCAGTTTTCGACTTCCTAGAAGCCAATTTTCAAGCGCAAGGGGACATCATTATCCAACTGGTAAGATATATTGTGCTTTCGATTGTTTTTTGTGGTGATTAGTATCAGTTAACCAACAATCTAATTTGACCCAGGTGAAAGAGCTCCAAAAGGCAACAAGAACAATACAAACCCTGTGTTCTGAGGCCAAGGTTAGTTAGTCTTGATATGAAGTAACATCACTAGAGATCAAATTATGTATATCTTTTTGATTTGATTATGTTTGTAGGGCTCAAGACGAACAATGATAACAACTAAGATTCCTGCTACAAAGCGGTCCATGGAACGATTTTTGTTCCGTGTCAAGGCACTCTTTCACAATACGTCAAGTGGATGCACATTTTGGATGGGTAAGTCCAGCCCCCCAGCATTTTCTTTCCAAACTGGAAATAAAACAAGGATATACATCTAAATTGCAAGTTCAAAAATATGTGTTTTTATGATTATCATCAAGAAAAAAGTGAAACTGCGAAAAAATAATCGTACTCTTAAATTGGTGATGAGTGACAAGAATTTAGCACCTCAGTTTCTTATGGTTCTATATGAATACTCATGAAAGTGCCATGGTTTAAACAGAGAAAGATGTGGCTATACTTTTGCTCTTGTTGTTATGCTTACTCTCTTGTTCTGACAGCCATTTGCATTTGATATTTGATTTGTAAGATACATCAGAAATAATGAGGATTTTGAATGCCGTTTTGTTAAAGTTAGATGAACTGTTTTAAAAGCAGAAGGTTAAATGAAGTTGCTGAATTGTTCCTTTAATCGGTGGCAGGGAACCTAAAACACAAGGACTTGTTCGGCCAGGTGGTAAGTTCTCAAGCTTATGCAGATACAGATGATGCTAACATTCACAAAGAAGCAGAAGATGCCATGGAGGCAACCATTGACGATGATCAAGCAACCAAAAGTGATAGCCAAGAAGAAAATGAGTCTGAATGAAACTCTTTGGTCGGCTCATCTCCTCTAATTGAAGGTAAATCAATGTGAGTTCTTTTGCTCGATAGAATGCATCTTGACCAAGAGGGTGCATGGGAAGATATCTAAAAATAGCTTTTCAACCAACAAATATTTGTTTTCTTAGTTCTAAAAGCCCCTTGAGATCACAGGTTTATAGGTCACAATTTTGTAATTTACTTCACATGTTAGCACCAGAACGAGAAACTGAGATTGCAGACCTATATATATTCAAATACATTAAATATTAAAGCCATAACATACAAATTGCATTTCCATCTCACAAGAGCATTCCAAGAGACATAAAGAAGAAACAGTTGAAATTTGTTGGGCACATACAACACTCATTAGAAATCAAAACAGTAACATCGTTATATTCAGCGTTACAGAAGGAAAAAAAAAGAAAAGAGAAATAGGAAATTGTTGGATGATGGGAAATATATTTGTGCCCTAATCAAAGTAATGCAGTTCTGCAGGTAGATCAGACGACCTTAGTGGTGGAAGGTGCAGCAGCAGCAACGGCATCCGAATTTTGATCAGGAATTAAAGGGGTACGAATTGAGGAGGTTGTGGAGTTACCATTATCAGGAGCAGTATTAACAGCATCATCAGGATCGTAATCGGGATCTAGAGAACGGTCAATGGCCTCTCTTCCTTTATCGAGGCAGGGCTTGCAAGCAACCTCGATCGTTATCCATCCCAGAACGAGTCCTACAATGGCAATTACTGAGGTAGTCAGCGCTCCCATTTCTCTCTCTCTCTCGATCTCGACGGGAAGAATCGTAGAAACAATAACGGTATGGCTGGTTCTTGTGGTAGGTGATAGGACAACGCATTTAAGAATATGGGTATATTCAAGGCCCATCAAAAAACGGGTTATACTCGTGAACTAGTCAAATTCAAACGTTTTTTCCTTCGTTATTTCTTCATTTAGACTATATACGAACAAATTAGGGGAAGTATATTTTCTTTTTTGAAAATAAAATTAGGGAAAGTATGTGGAAGATGTCTTCGACATGAATGAGCATCAACGGCAAAGACATAGTGTAGAGGTTACTGGTAAAGCTTGTAACTGGTGAGGGTCATAATATTAAGTGCAAACGCGCGGTTATGTTTCTGTGGTTTTTTTTCCCAGCTAATTTTGGACCTAGGGCCTATGGGTATCTAAACTATGTAAAAGTATTAAGTTACCTCACATTAGGCTAAGTCCTATGGGCTAGATTGGACGACTAGATTGGCCAAAAAGTGTTGCAAATCATGAAAAAAGTGTGGGAAAAAAGTTAACACTCAATCTGGCTACTTCTTTCTCCTAGCATTTGCTCGCAGTCCAACTATCGGCGAGATTGAAACGATGAATAGTGCGGCGCTCAAAAAATGACCAAAACGCTGAATGGTTCGGCGTTATATAATTTTTTCTGGAGAGAGAAGGAAAAGAAGGAGAGAGAAAGAGTAAAAGAAGGAGAGAGAGAAAGAGTAAAAGAAGGAGAGAAAAGCGTAGAGAGGGAGAAAAAGAGAGAGAGAAGAAAAAGAGGAAAAGAAGGAGAGAAATTGGTAACGCTGAATGGTTAGGCGTTTCGCTGCTAGATTGTCCATCCCATAGGGGTTAGGAAGTTGCCCTATCTGACGTGGATGGCCAATCTAGCAGCTAAATATATAGCCCATAGGACTAAGCCTTAAAACATACTCCTAAGCCTTATCTTTCTAAAATTGAAACCTATTCAAATTCTTTTAAAAATTGAAATCTATTTTGAAATTAAAACCTAACTACGTTCTAACTACATCGGTCGATTTAAAGTAAATTTTATTATCAATTATTTAAATTTATTTTCAAACTAAACATCGTCGATTGCAATCCATTGTTCTTAATTATACTTGTGATTAGAGCTGCACAAGAACTGGCCCGGAACCGGTGTACCGGACCATAATCGAAAATTCGGGCCGGAATCGGGCCAAAATCGGTATAGGGAATGAGAATGAATATGAGAACCAGTGTAGATCGGGGCAGGTACTCGGTTCTTGTGGAGTATCGGCTTGTACCCACCTGAAATCCCGATTCGTTGATTAGAATTTTATAGGTTAATCTCAACCATCCATTCTAGGTTTGGTAATTAGAGTTTATAAGAAAATTTTCGATCTGTTTGAAACAGCAGTCGAGCACAAACACCATCTTCATCTCAGAAACCATCACAACAACCACATCTTGTCCAAGTTTTCATCATACTTTCCATCCCAAATCAACATCAACACTACCATCTCTTCACCTTGAAATCAATCTCAACACCAAAATAGCTCACAACTTCACCTGCAAATTAACTCAACCCATGACTTCATTAATCTTCTCCATCCTGAATCTGAGAATGACCCAATTGCAAGCCTAAACTACCAATTATTCTTCTTATAAATCGATCACAAATCCATCTTATACAAACCGCAAATAATCATCAATTTCTCAATTCAAATCAGTTCATACCCCTAAAATCAATTGAACCCATCTTTGTAACTCAATCACTAGCAATAATGTTCTCACCATGAATAAGCAACATAAATCATGAACTTTAATCCTATGTTCTTCGCAACATCAGAATCTATCGATCACAACACCCCTCTCAGAAGAAGGATCACAACATAAGAAAATCTGATTCAGATTGTTTCATTTTAGGTTAAGATCATTTGGTATAATCCTCATCACAAATTTCAGGCCAAAAAAAGCCAGCCTGAGATCCCATTCTTCGCTGTTCCATCTTGTCTTTGCCTTCTTTTCACTACCCAAATTCAGTCTATGACAAGAACCCCCAAATTCCATTGTTGTTGCTTGCAATTACTCATAGATAGAACCCATTACCGTCAACAGATTCAATCCATCACCGCCTGTGTATGCTCATTTTTCTTTATTGAGAACTTCGAATGAAACCCATTCGCAGACCCTTCCTTTAAATTTAATTGAGGTAAAAACCCGGTACCGGCTAGAACCGGACCGGTCTCACAGGTACATGTACAAGCACCGGTACAGGTACATGTACTCAAATGAGAGGGACCGGTCAATAGGAGGTATAAGTACCGGGTTCTTAAGAAACCCGGACTGTACCGGCCCATGTGTAGCCTTACTTGTGATTGGTTTATCATTCAAAATTGGAATTACAAAGAATCTTGGTTTTCAATGTTTAACAACAATCGGTCGATGCTCATGTCTACATTGACCGGTTTTTGTAATAATCGTTCGATGTTCATGACCACGACGACCGATTGTTCTTGATGTTCTTTGTGGTTGAAGAACATCAAACCCATAATCGTTCGACATGGAAATTCATATTGACCGATTCTGGTTAAAGGAAATACCCATTTTTTCTTGATTTAAGAGTATGGTATGCAAAGATGGAAACCTTCGATCCAAGACCACTAAAAACTTGTCCTAACTTGAAAATTTTTACCTATATATATTACATAGAATGAAAATATGAGTTTAACGCAAAAAAGAATGAGGTCACTCCGACATCGGACAAAGAAGTTATGAGCAAATCAGTCGAAGAAATGACTAGATTTACAATCTTGTAAACCAATTCTGACAATAATAGTTTTTTAGAAAAACTCTTGCATTTTAGTTTCTTATAATCGGTACACTGGGGAACTATATCCACCGATTATGGACGTATTTTTATGTAAAAAATTATCATTTTAGAGTTTTTCTACAATCAAAATTTGTGGAGGATTGTATCAATCGATTGTGACCAACTGACCATAAAAATGAAGAAAATATGCCGATTCTAGGTTGATGTTCTTCATGGATCAAGAACATCAAGAACAATTATCCATAAAAATGAAGAAATATGCACATTCTAGGTTGATGTTCTGCATGGATCAAGAACATCAAAATCAATCGACCATAAAAATGAAGAAAATATGTCGATTCTTGGTTGTTGTTCTTCAGGAATCATGGACATCAATAACAATCAGCCATAAAAATGAAAAAATATGCACATTCGAGGTTGATGTTTTGCATGGATCAAGAACATCAAGATCAACCGACCATAAAAATGAAGAAAATATGCCGATTCTTGGTTGTTGTTTTTCGAGAATCATGGACATCAATAACAATCGACCATAAAAATGAAGAACATATGCCGATTCCGAATTGATGTTCTTAATGGATCAAGAACATCTATGACAATCGGTCATCGTGTATATGTTGTATTTGTCGATTGTTTTTTAAACCAAAATTTTGAGAATTTTCAAATAAAACATCAAAATTTCCAGGTTTTGATGATCAACACTATTTAATTTCACATCTAATACGATTATTTAACTATTAATTAAATTAATTAATGTTGATACATGAAAATTTACTACTTGGGCCAGGAGGTCATTACACGATTAATAAGCCCAAGCCCGCAAGGGGACTGGGGACTTAGGGATTCAACCAGACCCAAGAAGGGAGTCTCGGTCCGATCTCAAATATAATATCCAAGGGTAATAAAGAAAAGATGAAGTCAAAGAGAGTAAAAGGTTATGGACAAAGGATTCAAGGCTAGCTTATTAAGGAAGGGATGGTATTTTTTGTAATAAACAAGGAAAGGAGGCACGCGTCTTAAGAGCAAGGGATATGGAGTGAGGGTTCTCATTCAATACGAATGAGTCTCACTAGATTTGATCAAATTAGGTGCTACTATGGAGTAAGAACACCCACTCGTTCATTGAAAATCACTCACATACTCATTCAAACGAATGAGTAGTCGACAATCTTCACTAGGAGGCTGATCTTCTGCCTCCTGAAAAATTATTGAGATAGGAGGCTAATCTTCTGCCTCCTGGAGGAAAACTTTTCCTAGGAGGCTGATCTTCTGCCTCCTAGAGATAAAAAAACAAAAAAATATATATTAAAATAACTGAAATCAGGTTGGGGAGGCACATAATCAGTGGGAGCCTCGTCTCTAACCCAGCAACTCAATTCTATCGAGCATCTTTATCTTTTTTCATCCATGTATCTTCTTTTATTTCACTCTGTGTTTCTCTCACTATTTTCATGTAAATCATCTCCGCGTTTGCTACAGTCGCTTTACCATACCATCTCCTTAACTGCATCAACGTCGTTTCCCTTCTCCTCCAACTATACCAAACCCTAGTCGATCTTCAGTATTAAGTTTGAAGACTTTTATCCAAATCATGTCCGCGTCCATGGTTACTGTCGTCATCAACAAGCACAAGCGCCTCCTCTGTCATCTCCGACTACACTAGTGCCGCTTTACCCCCGATTTGCCGACTACCTCAGAGTACACCAGAGATCCTTTATCCAACTGAAAGTCATACCTAGAATAACATCTCTTCTATCTTTATCAAAATCATCTCCTAGGAAGCGCTTGGATTAACTCGGATAGATTAATGAAGTTCCATCAAAAGATAAGTGTATTTTCTTCTCGATCGCTCAATTTGATCATCAAATTAATTGAGTTTGGATTCAGTGGTAAAAAAAAAAATCATGAAGTTTAGGGTTTTAAATTGTATTGGTTTCCTATTTAGAAAATAAGATGCTCATTTGCTTCGACAGAGTTACAATGAAAGTTGAACTCTCAATTCCCTTAATGATGAAAGAGTTGTCCACCTACATTGGGAAAGAGCTGATTCTCTAGCATGAAAGTTTCCATTGATTACAAAAAGAAGATGGTTTCTTACTGTTGACTGTGGTGATATTACAAATGAAGAAATTAAGGCTTGTAGTTGTAGATGGTGAAATTTGTATAAGAGGGAAACAAGCTTGAGATATGATGACGGCTGAGTTGAGGAGATAGAAAGTGTGAGGATCGGGCGATCGACTCAGTTCATTTTTTCAATTTCTTCATTTCGAGATCTTCTTTCATCAATAATTGGTTCTTTATTTCAATTCGTTCAATGATTGGTGTTCAAATCGTGTCTCTTATTCTGTAGTCGCAAATAATTTGATGTCTAAAAATCATAGTTATCATCCTGAAATGGCATCTGGATCAAATTTGGTTAATAATAATTCTAGGGTTTTTCCAGAGAACTCTAAACCTACTTCTGAGAGTGAATCTTTTCCTAAACTTCCTTCATTGTATATTCCAGATGAGGATATTGATGATAGCTTAAGCGACTGGAAATTTAGCTTAATTGGGAGATTAGATCTTGTTAAATTGAAATCTGCAGTTGCAGAAGCTTCTTTGAGAACGCAATGGAACATCTCAGGTAACTATCAAATGATTCCTATTGGTAAAGGTTTTTTTATTACCAAATTGGCTAATGAAGTTGATATGAAATATATTTGGAATGGGTATTGGATGGTTGATTCTAAAACACTTAAACTGAGATTATGGGAACCTAACTTTAACCCTGATGCTCAGAAATTAACTACTGCTTTTGTTTGGGTTCATTTCCTGGTTTGGGGATTGAGTACTGGAAAAAAAAAATCATCATGTCTTTGGGAGATGCTATTGGTAGAGTTATTAATTTCTCAATACAATCTGCAATCGAACAGAAAGAGTTATGTGAGCCTGATTGATATGAGAAATAACTTGAACGGTACAAAAGATCAATGTTCAAGTGTCAATCAATTTATATCAACAACCAAAGGTTGGATTATCTAATTGATTGAACTACACACAACCTGTGATATTTCAATTATATAAACAAATATAATGCGAAAAAGAAATAACACATACACCAGATATTTTGTGAACGAGGAAACTGCAAATGCAGAAAAACCCCGGACCTAGTCTAGATTTGAACACCACACTGTATTAAGCCGTTACAGAAACTAGCCTACTGCCAATTAACTTCAGACTGGAATATAGTTGATCCCTAACCAATCTCACATTGATCAAGGTACAGTCGCGTTCCTTACGCCTCTAAATCCAAGCAGGACTCTACGCATTTTATTCCCTTAGATGATCTCACCCACAACTAAGAGTTGCTACCACCCAAAGTCGGATACTTAATAAACAAATCTCTCTCACACAGAAAAGTCTATTGAATAGATAAATCTGTCTCCCACAGAAATACCTACGAGTTTTGTTCCGTGTTTTGATAAATCAAGGTGAACAGGAACCAATTGATACACCGGTCTTATATTCCCGAAGAACAACCAAGTAATATCAATCACCTCACAATAACTTAATCGTATGGTAGCAGAACAAGTTATTGTGGAATCACAAAGAATGAGACGAAGAGCTTTGTGATTACTTTTTATCTTACCTATTGGAGATAAATCTCAACCAAATCTTAGAGAAGATAGTACTCAATACGATAGAACAAAGTAAGATTAGAACACGTAACTACAGAGAAAATAGTTGGGTCTGGCTTCAGAATCCCAATGAAGTCTTTAAGTCGTTAACCTATAATGGTTTTAGAAAAACCTAGGTTAAAGGAGAATTGACTCTAGTCGCAACTAGTATCACACAGGAGATGTGGGGATTAGGTTTCCCAGTTGCTATAGTTGTCCCTTATATAGTTTTCAAATTAGGGTTTGATAACTTTGGGACAAAGCAATCAATATTCACCTTTAGATGAAAACCTGATTAGATTCAAGCTAATATCTTTCCACCGTTAGATGGTCTTAGCTTGTTACACACAAATGAAATATACTTTCATTTAGATATGGGTAACCGTACCTAAACGTGTATATTGAGTTGGCTCAACAATAGTTAACCGAAGTTAGCCATATGAACACTTTTGTATTAACCTTGTTCATCTAACACTTCTAGATCACATATGATGATCAATCAATCAAGAATGATAATCAAATGAATCTAATTGTGTTACTCATAGAGTTGTTCAATTGTTTATATTCTCATAGAAGTATACAAGACACAATTGAAGCAAAATCGGTTTTGATTCAAGAGAATCAATTCATTAACATTTAGCCACGGTTTGCAAAGATTGCATTCCTTATTATATAAATATATTTGTTCATGATTATGAAATCATACATAACCGATTTTAGAACTTGAACCACTTAAGTATGCAAACGGGTACGCAAACTTAAGTTCCGTACATTGGTCTGAAACCAACCGTTCGCAAATGGGTACGAAAACTTTGGCTCCGGACATGAACTCAGTTGAAACCGTATGCGAACGGGTACGCAAACTTGGTTCCCATACATCAACAGTTAAAACAGTTTGCGAATGGGCACGCAAACTTATTTTCCGGTTTCTGAATTCTGTCAAAACAGTTCGCACACTAAGTACACAAACCGTAATGTATCTAGACATGGGTTTTGTTCTAAACTCCCATTTCAATCACTGAAATATCCTTAGAAGACACAATAGGTGTCTCACACAAACTATTATCTTATAAGTAATTTTCAAGTGATCGAATGATCAATACGAAACATTCTGAGTCTACATCAAATGATTATCTCACACAAATCATGTAAGATCTTACAAGGCAATTTTCACAAGATATCTTTTGACTTTCGTCAAGAATAATGATGAACATAGTTAAACCAAAAATCTTTCCAACACATATTTCGAGAGATAAATAAGCGAGTTATACTCAACTCGAAATATCGAATGTGTATAATAACAAAGTCTATATATCTATACGACTTTGTCTCAATAGGAGATAGAATAGAAATAGACTTTTGAGTGATAGATGAGTTTAATTATCCACATACCTTTTTTTTATGAAGTTCCACAAGCTCCCCTTAGTAGTTCTTCGTCTTCAATCGGTGAACGCCGTGAAGTCTAGGCTCAACTACACATTCTATCCTAATCCGAGACAGCTATATGTAGACTAGAAATCAAGACTTATAGTTTTGACAACTAAACTTGACAAACAAGCTTGAGATAGTAACGCTTGCGAGTTCGACCAAGCAGTGCTCTAACAATCTCATCCTTTGTCAATTTTAGTGACAAAACTATCAATGCATATGGATTACAAAATTTTCATCTAACGATAATGAACGTGTTCAACTCAGTATCATTGTTGTTGAAGATCCGTAGCTATAACAATATATAAAAACAAGATGTTTTCGTATTGTTATACAATGTCAAGTTTTTAGAGCATAGCTCGGTTGAACCCACCAAGCGTTGGTATGTCAAGTTTGGTTGTCATATTTTAGTGAATCAAAACTCAATTAAAGAGTCGCTTGATTATGTACTAGAGACAACTTCGTATAGGTTAGGCTAGAAAGATTAAGATAATGAGACATACAAGTATTACTCGAAGACTTTAAGAATGTGAAGAAGTAACAAGCTACATCGACGACATCATCCTTCCTCTCGAGGTTAGTAATATTTTGACTTGAACTGTTTTATTCCCAACATATCTTTCAAGTCGTGCTATATTGAGAAATAATTGCGAAGCTGTGAATGATTATACTCGAGTAGAATTAGTGTTAAGGAATTACAATACGAAGTATAACACTTATCTTTTGAACTTCGTATATAAGACATCGACAAAATCGTATGAATGCTATTGTGATTATGTGTATGGGTATGAGTGAAGATTTCGTCATAGGAAACAATGTTTACATTCGTTTAAAGGAAGTACATTCATGAACTTGTTTTATGAATCGAAAGGGAAATCACTAGGCTTATTGGTATTGTTATTCATTGCATAATCTTTGGATTACCAATATGTGTGAGTTAGTAGAACCGATCATAACTTGTTATGTATCTTGCTAAAACTAGTCATAGTGCCTGACTTATGTATTGGTATGACTTTTATTAGTGTAACCGATCATAAGTAATCACCTAAGATGGTATGATCGATATTTGTAATTGGTGTGACCGATCCTAGTAATTGGTGTAACCGATCCTAGTAATTGGTGTGACCGATCACCAAAGAATGTGTAATCAATCCTTGTAATTGGTGTAACCGGTCCTGGTAATTGGTGTAACCGATCCTGGTAACTGGTGTGACTGATCACAAGTAATACCATAAGAATATGGTAACTAGTCCTGGTAATTGATGTAACCAGTCCCAGTAACCATATTAAGGTAGAACCGATCCTTGTGTTTGGTAGAACCGTAAACCCATGATTAGTGTGTTGATTTGATCAATCACATAGTTCTTGGAAATCAGATGAACCAGTTCTAAACTTGTTTGGAAGTGTGGTATAATAGGTTCCAAGATTGTAAATATGAAAGAGGATTTACAAAGAAATAAGATGTCGACATACTTTGAACATGTTCAGTAACTCTTATCTTTTATTGTTCAAATATATTCCTTAATAACTAAAGGAGATCCCGGACCGAAATAAGTTGAGATTCTTTTAATTAAGGTTGTTAATTTTATATGCTTTTAATTACCAACAATTAAAATGCATATCTCTGGAAAATAAACATTGGTAATGTGCATTTACTAATTGGATATTTTCTAGTAGGATTTCGGTCAATATTGGACAGAGCATTTCTAGGAATTATGAAAACTGGATTTGGAAATATATTGCATATCTTGAGAATATTTTCGGTTTTGGAAATTCCTTGGTGTCCAAACTTCCTTGGTCTATAAATACCCAAGTTTGCATTTCAAGCAAACTATCCTAAGAGCCAGCAAAACTACCTTGTTGTGTTGTTACTGGTGGGGCCGTCTATTCGGAGAGGAAAGTATCCTAATTAGGCGAAATCTCTTATGACCGCTCGTTTAAAGACTTCTGTGGGATCAAGAAGCTCTACGAGTACCATTGTGGGAAACTAGATAATTAAGTATTATTAGTTTTCGATTTGATTTGATTGACTAACGGTTGTTGAACTTTGATTGTACCTAGTTTGTTTATTTTTGAGAATCTTCTCTTCTGATATAAGATTCACTCAAACTAGATCGAATTGTCGACGAGATCTTTAGAACTGTTCGTAGATCTAAAGACATCTTGTGATAATCCATTGTTAACAGACTCTGTTCTGTGCGTGATTGATCACAAGAGATTCAATTTGTGGTGTGCAGGTGTTTATTGAAGATTTAAGAAGATTTGAAGACGAAGAAGATTTCTGATTTGGGTTCATAATCTTTGGTGTGCACAAAACTTGATCGGCTGGGATCCAACTATAATCGTTTTATCTTTGATAGATTTGATTGATTAGTTGCGTAGATCGACATCAGTATTTAGTATCTTGGAAGATCCTATTATTGATTGCATAATCTAAACTCTGCTACTTTGGTAGTTGTTGGATAGATTGATCTAACCCCGACAAAGGAGTTTATTGGATTAAATAGAAGAGCCTTTGTCTAACTCATATCACTGAGATTGAAAAGAGTTGTTACCGAATAGATTTGTTGTTCCTTTAATGTTTGGAATACGAACCAAAGGAATTATTTTATTGAATGTCGGAAGCGCAGGGATACTGAAGAAACTAGGTGAACTATAGTTTTAGTTGCTTGGTCTCAACTATACGAAGTTAGTTTGATTTTGTATAGCGGCTTAATTATGAGAGTATTCAATTCTGGACTAGGTCCCGGGGTTTTTCTGTATTTGCTATTTCCTCGTTAACAAAATCTTGTTGTGTTATTTACTTTTGTTTTACGTAATTATGATTCTTGTTATAATAATTTAAAGTAAATTACACAAACGTTAACTCCGTATTACTTGATAGTGATCCTATAGAGTTTGGTTAAGTCCGAACCTATTATCAAGTAATCACACTTTGATTGTTGTATTGTCTCGATCTTGTATCCATAAACGATCACACAAAGTGTGAATACCGATTCGTATTATTTTCTCGACTCAGTCCACAGATAATCACTTTCGGTAAGAGGACTTATAGGTGGAAAAGTTTAAGATTGTGGTATATTTGGGTACCCTCGTCTTTTCATTTGGTATCAGAGAAGGCAAACACGAAAAGATCTAACAATCTGTGTTTGGTGCGATCCAACCTATAAGAAATGAATCCTATTGGTGATTCAATTAATGTAATAGCAGGATTTGACTACTTCAAAGACTCGTGGCGGAAGACACGAATGAAGTATGTAATACTCTTATTCCTAAACTTGTTAGGAATTGAGATTATTGTTGAGAATGTCTTGGTTGACTTACATAATCTCTTCGATATCATAGAATTGTATCTCATGGTATGGTTTACTACTAAGACTAGTAACCATGATACAATACTCTACATGACATGTTGTGAGTTAAAATTGCTTAAGATTCTCCAAAAGATTTTTCATTATAAGAACCATGACTATCTTGTGTTTGAAAAATCTGGAATCTTACACACATTTTGGATTGGCTATCCAAATATATGTATAAACATTGTCAGACCAAAGTCTGTTAATATGTTGTTAATTAGGTTGCAGTTTTGGAATCTTTGTGATATTATAAAGAATGATTTTTCAGTTAATAATTCTGTTAACAATGGACTGCTTCATACACCTCACAATTATTTTAAAAAAGCAAGTGATCTTTTAAGATATTACTGGAAATATGATCCTAAAGATATTTTTAACAAATATCTTGTTATGTCCAAATATATTTTTGTATACTCTATTGAAAAACTCGTGAGGGAATTTCGAAAGATATTATCAGATGTTGGTAATAAGGAGTAAACAAATTTTTGAACATGAATGTAGGATTAATCAGTAATATAGATCTTGTCCATAAAAAATCAGTTTTCCAAAAGAAAGACCTAGATACAAAATCGGATTTGTTTCCCCACAAGTTAAGATTTCCGATTTTGAAAGAATTTCCTAACACTAGTTATTTCCGGAATTTGACTTCTTCACTTCCTATAAAAGGAGATTATTTCGTGATATTTTTACAAATATCCTGGGAGAAATTGTCCGGAACAAAAACTAGGGTTTCTCATACTTCCTTGAATTCTGAAAGTATGGGAAAAAGGAAAGACATATGAGAAACTAAAACTGATAACCTGATTGTGAATCCGTTTATTCCTGAAGGTGACATCGAGAAAATCAAGAATCCTCACTTGATCAAAGAAAAACATGATCTTACAGTCTTTGTGGACAGTACATGTTTCGAAAGATACCATGCTTTAAAAGGAGTAAACTTCACTGCTGAGAAGAGATTCGATCCAGATGTTTCATATGAATTTGTTCAAGACCGAAACTGGGGAAATTTGTTTGGGTTTGAAAAATTTTCACCTGATATAGTAAGGATTTTTTATGCAAATATTCACAATATGGATCATGAAAAACTTACTTTCAGTACCTTGGTTGGATGTACTTTTCATCATGTTAACAGAAAGATGATATCCAAGATAATTAATTACAAAGTGAAGGGAAATCATATGATTACCAGTTTTGAAATTGAGTACGATAACATTTAAAAATTTATCACTGGAAAATCTGTTGACTGGAAAAAGGAAAGGATGCTAACCAAAGAAATACACTTCTACTTAAGGGTCTTCGGTAAACTTGCTATAGTAACTCTTTTTGCTTGCACAAGGGATACTTCTCAATGAGATAAGGAATTTGCTGAGTTTGTATACTTTCTTCTTGAAAGTAAAAAGCAAATTGATATATGTGGGATAATTATCAATCAAATGATCAAGATCTTCGAATCCATCAATACCATAGCATCCCAGAGAAATCTTGGATATCCGTCTCTCATCACCAGCTTGTGTGAACCCACAATAGGAAATAATTTCGGAGATGAGAAAGTCACAAAATCCGTCTCCCATGGAATTGTCAAACAGATGAGTAAAACCCAAAAGGAAAGAGGAATTATTGTTTCTACTGCTCAAGTCTATAGCAATGGAGATCTCTTGTTTCATATTTTGCGCCTTGGAAGACAATTGAACTTTATTCAAAAATAGTTGGCTTTTGCCTCTAGAAATGATCCAGAAACCCTTAAAGGGATCATAGAGATCAATGATGTGTTCTTAATAGGTGAAAAAGATCAAGAAGAATCTGAACAAGAATCTATTGAGCAGCTGACAAGCGAAGAATAATAATTCTTGCAACAAAATAGACATCATTTTTTGATTTCTTTCAATTATTGTGTAAGGTCTATTGCTGAATAAAACTATCTATTATTCATGAATAAAATTATTATTTTATATTTTTTTCTTGTGATATTTTTTCGATTACATATCATGTGCTTGTATGCTTTATATTGTTTTTATGTGTTATAGGATGTTTGATTTCGGTTTCTTAACCTAATATTCGATTTCATATGTTGTGTGAACCCTTATGGTTTGTGTGGCTTTTTGGTTTAGCGGGATTAAGTTATGGCCCAAGTTGGTAGACTTTATCAAAGGATCATAAGGTGTTCCAATTGAAACTCATATGTGAAAAGTCACAATATGTTGAATTTTTGTTTAACATAAAAGCATATGTGTTTCGGGTTTTCAACTTTTGCTATTTGCATTAGTTAAAACCGAACCTTTCTCTGGTAAAGGTTGTTGTTGTTGTTGTTCTTTTGTTCTCGTGAGAGGATGACAACATAATGGGGGAGAGTTCTAACTTGAAATTGCGCTTAATGATATATCTTTCGGGGGAGAAGAGGATGCGGAATTTGAGGTAACGATTTTGTTAGTTAATCGTTTTCCTGTTTAAGAAAAGCATGAGTTTATTGCATATATTTTAATTTTGCTTAACAAAATTCGGTACAATTGATGTTTATTCCATTATGTGTGTATGGATGTATGTGTGTGTGTGATTCAATTATTTCCGGTTAAGAAAATCTTGTTTGATATCTTTCTTTATTGTTTGGTATCAATTGTTTTAGACTTAACGAAATTTCGGTGCAATTGCGGTGCTTTAATGTCTATGTTTATTTCAATTGCTTCCGGTTAAGAAAAATAATTGTGCAAGTCAATTTATTTGGTTTGTATGTATTGCTTATGGCTTAACAATATACGGGATCATTTGTTTAGTCCAATTCGATTCCGGATAAGAGAAACTAAGTTAATTCTAATCTTAGTTAGACTTATCAAAACTAAAGGATTCTGTAATATCCTGTATTTTTAATTACCGTTTTGGGTCGGGTTATACCCAATTTAACTAACCATGTGGTATAGGTTGTTTCCTTTGCTTTAGGTTGTTTGAACTAGAAATAGGAGTTGGGTAGAAATAGAGTCACCTAATATATTTTATTTAAGTAAATAAAATGAATAGAAAATGAGAAGGAAATTAATATAAATAAAGAAAATAATTTAGAGATGAGAAAACCAAAAGGATAGAGATATTTGGAGGAAAAATCTATGGAGAGGAAGAAGATGAATTGTAGCTAAGGTTCTTGAGGAGAAATTCTAATTATGAAAATCAATGGAGAATCAATGGAATTGAGGTAGAATGTGAAACCCCTTCTCTTTTGGTGTTTTCTTTGGGTGTTTTATTTTGTATGATTTTGTATTGTTTGGTTTTAGTAATTTGATCACACAAATATATATATCTCCAAATGATGATCAGGCTTTTCCAATTGTTAGATAATATTATCAGGTACCTATGGTTAAATTTTGAGAACAATATAACACAAATTCACTGTTGAAATTCGTTTATATTTGGGTGTTAGTTTCTGAAATTCTGGACAGTTCGTTTTGCTGTGATTTTGATGTTCTTAGGAAGTATTAACGATGTTAAAATGATTTTAGGTCTTAACAAAAGTTGTAGATAAATATCTTATCTTTCACTGTGCTTTGTATTTGCTTAATTTGAAACTAATATGAATTTATGGTGAATACTTTGGTAAAATGATGTTATCTGCCTAGACTTTGTGATGCGCTTGTAAAATCAATATCTTTTGATTGAGCCGTTAGTTGAATGTGAAATTTTGATATGTTATAGATAAATATATCAGGAATGTTCATATGAAATTTGAATACGATCGGATAAAGTTGTTAGAGCATGGCTCGGTTGAACCCACCAAGCGTTGGTATGTCAAGTTTGGTTGTCATATTTTAGTGAATCAAAATTCATGTTAAGATTCGCTTGATTATATACTAGAGTTAAACTTCGTATAGGTTAGCTTGAAAGTATTAAGATATGAGACATTACAAGTATTGCGAAGACTTGAAGATGTGAAGAAGCAAGGAGCTACAACGACAACAATCATCCTTCCACTTGAGGTTAGTGATATTTGACTTGAACTGTTGCATTCCCTAACGTATCTTTCAAGTCGTGCCTATTGAAAACATAACTGCGAAGCATATTTGAACTCTAGATAGACATAGTATTAAGGAATACAATACGAGGTTTATTGCTTAACCATTAAACTTTGTAGATAAGACATCGCCATAATCATTTGAATGCTATTGTGATTATGTATGGGTATGAGGTGAGGATTTCATCCTAGGGAACAATGTTTACATGTGTTCTAAGGAAGTAAGTTCATAAACTTGTTTGTGAATCGAAAAGGAAATTGCCAGGTGTTATTGGTTTTGTTATTCATTGCATATCTTATGAACAACCAATATGTGTGATAGAGTATAACCTCTCACAACTTGTTGTGTTCTTGGTAGAACTGTTCACAAAGGCCTGACTTATATATTTGTATAACTTTTATTAGTAAAACCGATCTTAATTAATCACCTGTGGTATGATCGGATTTTGTATGTCTGACCTTGTAAGGGAAAGGGAACCGATCCTAGTAAGGGAAAGGGACCGATCCTAATAAGGGGTGCAGTACATCAAAGGGAACCGATCCTTGTATGGGGTGCAGCAAGGTTTATAGCAGAAAGGGGAACCGATCATATGGACATGTGCAACACATATAAGTTAGATACCATATATATGTGGGGAACCGATCCTAGTACCTAGTCAACCGAACTTTTGGGAAGCTAGTGTGACTATGCACAGTACTCACATGGAGGTAGAATCGAAACTTGTTTTGGTAGAAATGTAAACCCATGATTGTGATTGAATGTTAGTTTGATCAATCACATAGTTCTTGAAAGTCAGATGAACCAATTCTAAACTTGTATGGAAGTGCGGAAAATCGGTTTCAAGGTTGTAAGTGTGAAAGAGAACTTACAAAGTTAAGATGTCGATAAACTTTGAACACGTGCTGTGAATATTTATTTATATAATTGTTCAAAGATATTCCTTAATGGCTAAGGGAAGAGAATCCCAGGATCGAAACATAAGTAAGTTAAGAATCTTTTAATTAAGGTTATTAATTTCATTTTGTAGGGAAATTACAGAATTAGTAATGTGCATTTACTAATTAGATTTTCCGAGAGATTTCGATCGTTATTTTTGGACAGAGCATTTCCAGGAATTATGAAAACCGAATCTGTGCTTTTATGAATATCTTGAGAATATTCTCGGTTTTGGAAATTCCTTGGTGTCCAAACTTCCTTGTCTATAAATACACGAAGTTTGCCTTTCTACCAAACTAATCCTTCGTAACAACAGATTTACTCTTTTGTTGTTGCTACTGGTGTAACCGCCTATTCGGAGAGGAGAGTAACCAAATTAGGCAAAATCTCTTACGGCCGCTCAATTTAAAGTGTTCTTTGGGATTGAGAAGCTCTAACGCGACCCGTTGGTGGGAAACTAGATAATTGCGGTTTATCTTTGTTTTCGATTGATTTGATTGACTAACGGTGGTTGAAATCTGATTGCACCTAGTTTGTTTATTCTTGAGAATCTTCTCTTCTGATATAAGATTCACTCAAACTAGTTCAGAGTTTCGACAGGGATATTTAGACTGTTGTTAGTTCTAAAGACGATCTTGTGATAATCCATTGTTAACAGACTCCGTTCTGTGCGTGATTGATCACAAGAGATTCAAGTGATTGTGTGCAGGTTTTCATTGAAGATTTAAGAAGATTTGAAGACAAATAAGATATTGAAGATCTGACTTGGGTTTTATAATCTTTGGTGTGCACAATACTTGTTTGGGTAAAAGAGGATCCAATTAATAATCGATTTATACTTGTGGTAGATTGGATTGATTAATTGAGTAGATCGGTATCAATACGTTTCCTTGTGATTAAAGGTATTGATTGGCTTAATCTTAAACAATTACCTTTGGGTGATTGAGCATAAGATAGATCTAAGGACCCGACGAAGGAGTTTATGTTAAGATAAACAGAAGAGCCTTTGTCCGACTCATATCACTTGGTTGAATAGAGTTGATACCCAACAGATTTGTTGTTCCTTTACTGTTTGGAATACGAACCAAAGGAATTGTTCCAAGTACTTGACTTATTCACAAGTCGGAGGCGTGGGAATACAGATGGAACTAAGTGAACTATAGGGTTAGTTATTTGGTCTCAACTATACGAAGTTAGGTGTAATTTTGTGTAGCGGCTTAATCCCGAGAGTATTCAATTCTGGACAAGGTCCCGGGGTTTTTCTGCATTTACGGTTTCCTCGTTAACAAAATCGTGTTGTGTAATTTACTTTTATTTTCCGCATTATAATTGTTTTATTATAATTAAAGTAAATCACACAAACGTTAATTCCTATTTACTTGATAAGTAATCCTACTGTGTTTGGTTAAGTCCGAACCTTTGTATCAAGTAAACATACTTCGTTGTTGAATTGTGTCGATCTCGTATCCATAGACGATCACACGAAGTGTGAACTGATTAATTATATTGTCTCGACTCAGTCCATAGACAATCACTTTCGGAGAAATGACTTATAGGTAGGAAAAGTTTTAGCTTGAGGTATATTTGGGTAACCTCGCCTTTTCAATTGGTATATGATAGGTGTTGTAAACACCGTGATATGTATCTATTGTTTATGCTTTCTTTGCGAGTTTCCTTGTAAATTTTGTATCTTATGTTTGTTTTTGAGTTATTAGGTACTTTGGAGTCATTTGGATCAAAAGAAGATGAAATCATTCATTTGGAGCGAAAAGGCAAAAAAGGGAATTCACGGGAGAAAGAACGAGGCCATCCCGGCGTCGTATGAGAAGGTTACGAGCAAAATCAACAGTTAAGCTTGTCAGTTCCCAAGGAATGTCAGTACAAAAAGAGTACTTGGTGGCATGTATCATATGTTGGGCGCCTATAGTAATAATAGCTATTACCTAGCCATGGAATTCAGAGAGAAGTTATCTCTTTTCATTATTGTCGGCACCTAAATATCACAAAAAATGGAGATGATGCTATCTGAGATCCAGAAACTGTGTTGGCTGATTGAAGAAAGGAAGATGAATCTGTATCTGGACTGAAGAACAAGAAGAAATGGTACTGTTGTTGATTCATGGCTGTATACATAGAATCAGATGAAACTAGGGATTGAAAATGGGTTTCTGCTGTGGGTCTTATTGAGAACCAGATGGAGAAGAAATGAGTGAACCAAGAAATAATTGTTGTTGCTATCGAATTGGATGGATGAATGGAGTTTTGGGTTATGGTGGATTCGATTTTACAGCAAGTTGTGGAAAGATTGAGCAAGATTCAGTTTCAAAAAGGGGATCTGAGATTGTTAGTTCCGGTGGGTATCTAATAAGATGATGTTCTGATTGATGCTAAGAAGCACATGGACGAGAAGAATAACTTAGGGTTTGTTCTGAATCTCAGTTTAAGAAGGACAAGGTAGAGCTGTTGTTCAGCAGGGGGTTCTGGTACTGAGATTGGAGGAGTGCTGGTGATGCAGATGTTGCTCGTAGTTGTGTTGGTGTTGCGAGCAGGGAATAAAACTGATGCCATTGTTGTTGACATGTGTGAATTGTGGTTCTGGTGGATGGTTGCAGGTGCCAGTGGTGTTGAGGGTTTGCCGTTGAGAAATATCAACAACTTAGAGGGATATGTTGGCTGTTGTTGCCAGTGGAGAAGCTGTAGTGCAATGAAGCTGGGATGCTGTTGGTGCTGATATTTTGAGCCGAAGTTACATAATTGCAGCTAGGGGAGTTAGGGTGAGTGATTGAGATGCATAAATTATGATTTGAGGAATTGTGGATGATTGTTGTTGAAGCAGTATTAACATGAGGAGAAATGGACTGATGGAGTTGGCATGAGAATTGGTGCTAGTAATGTTGTTGAAATTGCAAACCGGTTGTGGTGTATGGATGTAAGCAGGTGTTGCTGATAATGTCAAGGAGGAACTCAGGGAGTGGAATTGAGTAGAGTATAGATGTATGTTTAAGACAGGTTTTAAGCTCAAGATGAGCTGGTGGAGTTCTGAAACTGCAAAGCAAGTGTAGGATGGAATCAAAGCAGTGGCAGCTAGAATTGGAGTACATGGAATGTGATGTGAGTGTGTTGAAGTCGAGCAAATGCAAGGCTGAATGGGTTGAGACTAGCAGGAGGCCGTTGAAGGCAAGGAAGTTATGTTGCAGCTGCAGTTGTTGGATCTGGTGGCAGTAATGAAGCTAATGAGTAATTGGTGGTAGCAGAATGATTGTAATGTTGATAGGTGGAGTATGCACTGAAAGCTACAACAAGAGAATGGGAAGTTGCAGGTACAGTCACTGGAGCTGGTGAAGCTGTTGGAATTGAATTCTATGGAGGGAAGACAGCTAGTGATGATGTACACAGGCTTGCAGGATTGGAGAGCATGTTTCTGGCGATTTGTTGCAGTTGAGATTCAGAAGAAGTCAAAATGAGTAGATGCTTGTTAGGAGCTAAAGCTGTTGTAGGTGAGATGGAAGTGAGCAAAGGCTGGTGATGAATCTCAGTGAAGAAATGGGTTGCGCGATCATTACGCAATGGTGGTATATGAACTGAAGATGCAGTTCCAGCTGGCTGAGATGCAGGGAAGCGCTGTCATTACGCATCACAAGTTTGGCATGTGCAAGATGGCATTAGCCTAGCTGAGTTAGCCTCTGACTCAGGCATTATTTATCTGACTAGCAGCTGACTCATCCTATGACTGAGTTGACCAGATGACTCGGTTGTGACTCAGTTGACCAGGTCTGCCTGACCTGGTTTGACTCTCCTTTGACTCGTTGACCGGTGACCGGGTGGACTTTGCCGGTCACCTGAACTACTCTCCGACTATTTTGCCGGCCAATTCCGGCCGATGATACCAGTTTTCCGGCGATAATTTTTGGACAGAATTTTACATGGGTATTCCTCACATATATGCTTGGTGGACATCTTGTTATTGGACTTTGGGCTTTGAAGACCTAGTTTTGGAAAGATGAAAAGCTACAAAAGGAGAAAGTTTTCTACAACTTTGGGGATCACGTTTTATTCTTGGAGCTAAGGAGAGAGTTGCTTTTGTTTACGCTACCAGGGTTTTATTTTGTTTCATCCTCTTTATTCAATTAATATTTTTGTGATGAACTCCATAGATATGAGTAGCTAATTTAATATTATTGGTTAAGGATGTAGTCCTATTTCTACAACTTGTGCTTGTGTTATGTATTAGTTTTCTCTCTTGATTATCGCTCACATCTCTACTGTTTTAATAATCACATGATTGATGTATTGTGATAGGACTTAGATGTTTGGTTTGTTAAGTGACCAATTAATTGAACTTGCATCCTTGTCCATAGCTATTTTAGGGTTTTTCATCGAGCGATAACCCTGAATACAAGTATCATGATATGTTTACGGTTTGTAGTGATACACTCTCGTAATCATATGTAGAGTTTGACCATTGTCTGAATTGTTATGCACAATGTATGACAATTGCATTGATTAGCCTATTTCTGAAACTTAATGCTCCTAAGAATTGAACTTAATTAGCGCAAGGCGTTAGGTTATTCTTTAGGTAGAATTCACATACGCAGCTCTAATGTGTGTTTTGATGAACTTAGGAAATTAATAGATTATCTTGCTCTCTTGATACTCTAGGCTTTTGATGAATAAGAGATTAAATTGTAATTCTAATCATATATGCAAGCACATGTTTAAGATTGAAGATGAATTCCTTGACCAATATCTTTCTCCATTGATTACTTTCTCCAATTTACTTTGCTTTTGATTTACTTTTATTGCTTACATAAAAATCAGAAATCCCCCCAATTGGTTACTTTTAGGAAATTGAATACGTAATAACTACAATTGCCTCTCTGTGGAAACAAACTTTTTCTTATCATATACTTTAGGAAAGTGAAATTATTTTTGACGCATACGACAGCGATCAGTATCAGAGCAGGCAAACACGAAAAGATCTAACAATCTGTGTTTGGTGCGATCCAACCTATAAGAATGAATCTAATAAGTGATTCAGTTAACATAATATCAAAATTAGATGACTCAAAATTGTTTGAAGGAATGTCAGACACTGAAATTGTTGATTCGCTTCGTTCCAAAGAATTTTGGACATTCGACGAATGTCGCTTATATCTTGATCTCACTGAAGATGCTTCTAGCAAGATTGACAACAAACTTTCTGAATTTGCAAAAATGGAAAAACAACTCTCTGACTTAAAGAATGATATTAAGATATATGAACAAAAGGAAGATGAGTCACTATCTAAAACCCTCAAGATCCTTGAAGACTCTAGTAGAGTTCAAAAATAGGTTGATGAGTTCCTCAAAGAACTGGACTACTCAAAGAAAAATAATAATTCTAAAGGAAATCAACTCATTCATGAGTATTTAATGAATTATACCTATGAAGAGTCCGATAATCTTCAAGAAGACCCTCTCTATAATGATTCAGAAGAATTTTCTCTCGAAGATTATAATGACTCTGATATAGGTTGTGAGTCTACTGAAATCATTCATGACTTATCATGTGAAACTTCATTAACCAACAGTTTCATCACAACACCTAGTGTGTTCAATTTTTCTAAATCCAGTCAATTCAAGATTGGTCAAGTAACCGATTGTGGTTATCCCCTATTAAGCTTCGGTCCTTAAGTAATAGTGTTCGGATCCGGATCCACATCCGAATACAAAATAGGGATGGTGATAAAAATAAATAAAGATGGAACTATCTCCTTCTCTACATTCATCGAGTTCATAGAAACTCCAACAGTTCACGAAGGTTCGAAATTTCTTTCCTTTTATTTCTTGCATGTTCGATTCAAGGAGAGAAACTTGTATTATTCGATTCTAGTCATCAAAAGGAACAAAGGGTTGCTCTTATTTCATTCCAAATCGTCACAAGAAAGGAGATTCACCCCTCAACGATCTCTACCGATTGTAAGTGGTTCTTCACTTCTCTTGTTAATTCAATGGATAATCGAGCTAGGGGTAGTAAAAACTTTGTTAGAGGAGAAGGGTCATATAGGAATTCGATGCTTTACTCTACCATGGATATGAATTATGGAAACATGCCTAGTCTTACCTATGATGTTAGCTCTCAAAATTACTTTGTGAATGATGAATGTTGTATGAAATTCGGTTCAATGAAAGAACCAATCATGGAAATGTTATTTGCTAAGGTTTCGGATACGAAATATATGAACTTTGTGAAGCATCGTGAATGGGGTATCATTCATGAAAGTTCCTTCAAGGAAACTCCGGACCTTGTGAAACTATTTTATGCTAATATGCATGAAATGAACTTTGAAGGTTGTACTTTTCGTACTATGATTGGTACAAGGTCGTTTGAAGTCAACAAACAAGTAATTTTAGAGTTAATTCTCTATCCCTACATGAATACCTTCTTGCCATTCTCGGATGAAAGGTACAGAGTCGACAACAATACCATCTCTTCAGTAATTGGTGGAATATGTCCAGGTAACTCCCTTCTTATTCACAATGTTGAATTTTAACTCAAAGTCTTTGGAAAAATAGCTTGTACTAACCTATGTCCTAGCAATATGCATAAGACAAAATGGACTAAAAATGTTGCTGAACTTGTATACCATCTTGTCAGAGGAGTCAAAAATTTTGATTTCTGTGGCTTAATGATCAGACAAATGATCACAATCCGAAGAGGTAAAAGAAGAACACCTAGTTTTGTTTGTTTGATTACAAGAATATGCAGTTCTTTTGGAATTGTCTGTCCAAATGCAAGGGAAAAGATTCCAAAGAAATTAGGTGAAGGAATTCTCAACAGTTTGAGAGGAAAAGTCTTCAATGCACCTCCACCTATAAGAGTTGAAGGGGATCCACAAACTCTTAAGAGAAGACTAGAGAGAAAGAAAAATTGCATCATCGAACAAATCGATCATGCTACAGAAACACATCCAGATCTCACCTATGCTCTGAATGTTATCACTGACAGTTACAAGGATACCTCCTCTGAAGAAGAAGATACTGATTTGGACATCTCAGACTAGTAATAAATGCTAAGAATGTAATATTATGTATATTATTATAGGATGCATGTGAGAACTGTTTCCTGTTCAGTATATTTTATGAAATAAGAGTTGTAAGAACTTGTGTATGTTTATGGGTTGTTTGATTTCGGTTTTACTACCTTAATATTCGATCTCATATATTGTGAACCCTCATGGTTTGGGTGACTTTTTGATTTAGCGGGATTAAGTTCTAGCCCTTGTAGGTAGGCTTTATCAAAGGATTATGAGGGGTTCTGATAGAAACAATACGTGAAAAAGTCACAATATTTTGAATCGGTTTTGGTTTATCATAAAAGCATATGTGTTTCGACGGTTTTCAACTTTTGCTTGCAATTGTTAAAACCGGTTTTCAACCTTTCTCTGGTAAAGGTTGAGGTGTGTTGTTATTCTTTTGTTCATGCATAAGGATGACAACGTGGTGATATTTCGATATCAATTCTCCCTGGACGAAGATGCAATCATATTGGAGAAGTGGATGCGAAATTTGAGGTAACAATCTTGTTAGTTAATTATTTTCCTATTTAAGAAAAGCCTGAGTTTATATTATATATATTTATTGCTTTTGCTTAACAAAATTTCGGTTCAATTGATATTTATTCCATGATGTGTGTGTGGATGTGTGTTTCAATTGGTTCCGGTTAAGAAAAACTATTGTTATCTTGCTTTATTGTGTGGTATCAATTGTTTATGCTTACAAAATTTCGGTACAATTGATGTGTGTGTGATTCAATTGGTTCCGGTTAAGAAAAACTATTGTTATCTTGCTTTTGTATGGTATCAATCGTTTAGGCTTACAAAATTACGGTGCTTATAATGTCTATGTTGTTTCAATTGCTTCCGGTGAGGTGAATAATTATGCAAGTTGATTTATTTTGGTTTGTATGAATTATTTATGGCTTAACGAAATAATATGTGTACGGGATGAGTTGTTTAGTCCAATTTGATTCCGGATAAGAAACTAAGTTAATTCTGATCTTAGTTAGACTTATCGAAGTGAGGTTTCAGTTATTCAAGTCTAATCGAATGCCTAAACAAGAAATGCTAGTTAACTAACCTAGTACTTGTCTTGTTTAAAATTGAAAGGTCTAATTTTATGGATAATTAGAACCTGATGAGAAAAATGGAGTTTATCTTTATTTTGATCTTATCGAATTTAGCGATTGTTTTTGAACAATCGGTTTAGCAAAGGGACTAACATGCTTAGTTGTTTTTGGTTTGCTAAACTAAATTGGAAAAATTGTTTCGGGAAATTGTTTCCTTGGTAACATATCAAAATAAGACTACTTGTAGTTTCGGTTTTGATATTGGTTATCAGAACATGATGTGTGGAACCCTCGTGCCTAACTCTACAGGTTTGCAAGTCTATTCTGAGATTTGTAAAATTCTTTTCGTGTTGTCCTTTATTTTTTTTCGTTTCTTTGTCATTTTTGTGACAAAAAGGGGGAGAAATATATGGAGTAAACAGGTGATGCTGGCATTGATATTTATATTGATTGGCATCGCTAGGGAAAAGAACATTGGTACTTGAATGTTTTTATCTAACGAAAAAGTGAAAGCACAAACTAAGGGGGAGTAACATGTCATATGTTTGGTATAACAAAGATGTGCGGATTGAATATCTACCTATCTTCCTTAGGGGGAGTAATAGCTTTGTTATTATAATGTCAACAACGATATTTTCAAGGATTGAATGTAAGCAGTTTCACTGTGCTGTTGAATCAGGAATCAAGCGTATTGTAATGAATTATTGTAATTTGTTTATCCATATGATGTAAGAGTTTTGTCACTAAAATTGACAAAGGGAGAGATTGTTAGAGCATGGCTCGGTAGAACCCACCAAGCGTTGGTATGTCAAGTTTGGTTGTCATATTTTAGTGAATCAAAACTCATGCTAAGAGTCGCTTGATTATGGGTATGAGGTGAGGATTTCATCATAGGGAACAATGTTTACATGTGTTCAAAGGAAGTAAGTTCATAAACTTGTTTGTGAAACGAAAAGGAAATTGCCAGGTGTTATTGGTTTTGTTATTCATTGCATATCTTATGAACAACCAACATGTGTGATAGAGTATAACCGCTCACAACTTGTTGTGTTCTTGGTAGAACTGTTCACAAAGGCCTGACTTATGTATTTATATAACTTTTATTAGTAAAACCGATCTTAAGTAATCACCTGTGGTATGATCGAATTTTGTATGTCTGACCTTGTAAGGGAAAGGGAACCGATCCTAGTAAGGGAAAGGGAACCGATCCTAGTAAGGGGTGCAGTACATCAAAGGGAACCGATCCTTGTATGGGGTGTAACAAGGTTTATAGCATAAAGGGGAACCGATCCTATGGACATGTGCAACACATATAAGTTAGATACCATATATATGTGGGGAACCGATCCTAGTACCTAGTCAACCGAACTTTTGGGAAGCTAGTGTGACTATGCACAATACTCACATGGAGGTAGACCCGAAACTTGTTTTGGTAGAATCGTAAACCCATGATTGTGATTGAATGTTAGTTTGATCAATCACATAGTTATTGAAAGTCAGATGAACCAATTCTAAACTTGTTTGGAAGTGTGGAAAATCGGTTTCAAGGTTGTAAGTGTGAAAGAGAACTTACAAAGTTAAGATGTCGACAAACTTTGAACACGTGTTGTGAATGTTTATTTCTATAATTGTTCA
The DNA here is from genome assembly GCA_023531295.1 of Papaver armeniacum. Taxonomy (NCBI): domain Eukaryota; kingdom Viridiplantae; phylum Streptophyta; class Magnoliopsida; order Ranunculales; family Papaveraceae; genus Papaver; species Papaver armeniacum. The sequence continues at coordinate 46,869 of JAJJWW010003299.1, read as the reverse complement.
AAGATATTCCTTAACGGCTAAGGGAAGAGAATCCCAGGATCGAAACATAAGTAAGTTAAGAATCTTTTAATTAAGGTTATTAATTTCATTTTGTAGGGAAATTACATAATTAGTAATGTGCATTTACTAATTAGATTTTCCGAGAGATTTCGATCGTTATTTTTGGATAGAGCATTTCGGGAATTATGAAAACCGAATCAGTGCTCTTATGAATATCTTGAGAATATTCTCGGTTTTGGAAATTCCTTGGTGTTCAAACTTCCTTGTCTATAAATACACAAAGTTTGCCTTTCTAGCAAACTAATCCTTCGTAACAACAAATTTACTCTTTTTGTTGTTGCTACTGCAAGCCGCCTAATCGGAGAGGAGAGTAACCTAATTAGGCGAAATCTCTTACGGCAGCTCAATTTAAAGTCTTCTTTGGGATTGAGAAGCTCTAGCGCGACCCGTTGGTGGGAAACTAGATAATTGCGGTTTATCTTTGTTTTCGATTGATTTGATTGACTAACGGTGGTTGAAATCTGATTGCACCTAGTTTGTTTATTCTTGAGAATCTTCTCTTCTGATATAATATTCACTCAAACTAGTTCATAGTTTCGACAGGTATCTTTAGACTATTGTTAGGTCTAAAGACGATCTTGTGATAATCCATTGTTAACATACTCCGTTCTGTGCGTGATTGATCACAAGAGATTCAAGTGATTGTGTGCAGGTTTTTATTGAAGATTTAAGAAGATTTGAAGACAAAGAAGATATTGAAGATCTGACTTGGGTTTTATAATCTTTGGTGTGCACAATACTTGTTTGGGTAAAAGATGATCCAATTAATAATCAGTTTATCCTTTTGGTAGATTGGATTGATTAATTGAGTAGATCGACATCAATACGTTTCCTTGTGATTAAAGGTATTGATTGGCTTAATCTTAAACAATTACCTTTGGGTGATTGAACATAAGATAGATCTAAGGACCCGACGAAGGAGTTTATGTTAAGATAAACAGAAGAGCCTTTGTCCGACTCATATCACTTGGTTGAATAGAGTTGATAACAAACAGATTTGTTGTTCCTTTACTGTTTGGAATACGAACCAAAGGAATTGTTCCAAGTATGTGATTTATTCACAAGTCGGAGGCGTGGGAATACAGACAGAACTAAGTGAACCATAGGGTTAGTTACTTGGTCTCAACTATACGAAGTTAGGTGTAATTTTGTGTAGCGGCTTAATCCCGAGAGTATTCAATTATGGACAAGGTCCCAGGGTTTTTATGCATTTACGGTTTCCTCGTTAACAAAATCTTGATGTGTCATTTACTTTTATTTTCCGCATTATAATTTTTTTATTATAATTAAAGTAAATCACACAAACGTTAATTCCTATTTACTTGATAAGCAATCCTATTGTGTTTGGTTAAGTCCGAACCTTTGTATCAAGTAAACATACTTCGTTGTTGTATTATCTCGATCTCGTATCCATAGACGATCACACGAAGTGTGAACTGATTAGTTGTATTGTCTCGACTCAGTCCATAGACAATCACTTTCGGAGAAAGGACTTATAGGTAGGAAAAGTTTTAGCTTGAGATATATTTGGGTACCCTCGCCTTTTCAAAAGTTATCACTATGAAAACTATAATATACGATTCAATGTTAATGTATTTGCTTAAATGCTTGTAAGAAATTCATGTTGTTAAACCATGGTTGCTTGTGAAAATTATTTATAAAAGGAAATGAGTCCATGTTTTACCGTTATATGGAACATGTTTCATGCTAACGGCAGTAATGATCCCCGAGAGTTAAATGGGTAATGATCCCCATGGGAACTTGTGTTTCCCAACCATCGATGGCGGCTGTCCGTGCCGGTAAACGATAGGTGGATGTACGAACCAAGGTTTTCGTACCGTGAATGAAACGGGTAATGATCCCCGAGAGCAGATGCGTATGATCCCCATATGAACTTTTGTTCCTGACCATCGATGGAGGATGTCCGTGCCGATAAACGATAGGTGGGTGTACAAACCAAGGTTTTCGTACCGTGAACTCATGGTTTCTCTGTGACGATATTAATACGTGAATAGATGTGTTGAAATCATTGATGAATGACTTGTTGACAATTATTTTGGTATTGTAAACTCATGGTTTGTTGGTGACAATATTGATATGTAACTCATGTTTTGAAACTTAAAAGGATGGATTGTTTGGAACATTATTGATGATGTTAATTGGTGTGTTGAATCCTAAATGGATGATTTGTTGGCAATACTATTGGTATTGTGAACTCATGGTTGAACAAATAAATTGGATGATTTGTTGATGTATTATTGTGAAGTCTTATTTGAAATCTTAATTAAATGATTTGTTAGAAACAATAGTGGTATTTTGAATTCACGGTTGAGCAAATGAATTAGATGATTTAGTGAAAATAATATTTATGAGGTAATGTTGTTGGTTGAATATATTCGTTGAAGTTGTACTGTATTTCTTATTGTATGTTATTCCTTGATAAAATGATTTTGTTTCCGCATCTTTGGAGAATAGGGGTACGGAACCTAAATACGGAAAAAGGAATGTAGGGTTACGGAACCTAAATACGGAGTAAGTAGAATTCATGTAAGACCAAGTCTAAACCCTAAGCAAGGTAGAATTGTCGATTTAACCCTCTTTTAATAACCAAAAGAAGGTAAACCTTTTCAATACCATTTTAGGATATGAAAGGATCAAAAATAAAGGAATAAAAGAGAAGAAAAATAAAACAGTTTTCTTTCCTAAAACCCGATCGTGCATAACTCTTATCTTTTTTGAATTCGGGTACGTGAGACAAGATGCACCTTCAACACACTTAGTTTGTGCTGGGGTGAACAATAATCTGTCCACCATGTAATTCCAGTATGAATTTTCAGCATTCCTCTTTAGAGAATGTTTAGACCTAGTTCTTTTATGTAAAGGTCTAGTTTTCTCTTTAGAAATTAACTTATTTGGAGATGAGTTGAATTTACATACCTCAGAAGAATTAGCACTAAGAACAAGTTTGAGCTTGTTTGCTAATCGATTTGCTCTCCGTTGAAGTTTATTGACATATCTTACTTTATGCTTGTACTTGAAACAACTAGAGAGTCCGTGACCCTTAATAGGAACATGTCAATGTGGAGGACGGTTCAGACGCCATAGCGGAGCAAGCTGCTAGACAAATTGCAGAACCTGAAATATTAGAAATAGAAATTCCAGCAGACAGAGAAAAATCCACTTTATCCTCCAAAGAAGTTTCTCCAGGAAAAATATCAAGATTGATGTGAGTATTGCTACAATTATCAAAATCAATATTTTCGGCAAGGAGTGCAACACTTGATTTTTCATCTTCATTTGAATTATAGTGATCAGACATTTCATCAAGAGTTTAAGCAAGTCCTTTGTTCCCAGTGTATTTTCTATGATTTGGACACTCATTAGCAAAATGGCCAAAACCTTTACACTTGAAGTACTGAGGCATATCCTCATCATCAGTATCGACTATGTCCCTGTTTTTAGGAGGTACACGGTCATGAGGTTTGACTGATGATCTAGGCTTATCTCTGATGAACTGTTTACTTCTCTTCAAAAGAAGATCTCTAAACTGTCTTGTGATAAGAGAGACTGAGTTATCAAGATCTTTATCTGACGATTAGTCTCAATAGGATCATCCACAGAGTTGCCAACATATTTACTTTTTTCAAGCAATTTTGTGTTATTTTGTGCTTTGAAAGCAATATCCTTTCAAGACTTGGATGTATGCTCATGATCAAAGATCTTTAACTTCTGAACCAGAGTATTTGTGGATAAACTATTAAGGTTATTTCCTTCAACGGTGGCATGTTTCTTAGAGTCTTATTTGGCTGGCAACGATCTGAGAATTTTCATCACAATGTCCTTTTCAGAAATAGTATTACCTAATGTAAAAGATGCATTAACAATTTCAAACACTTTGTGATTAAACTCATCAAATGAATCTTCATCATCCATACGAAGGTTTTTCCAGTCAAAATTTAGGTTTTGAAGCCTAGCTTCTTTTACAGAGGAATTCCCTTCGAATATAAATTCTAAGATATCCCAAGCTTCTTTAGACTTAGTGCACATAGTCACATGGTGCTAAAGATATGGGGTAATGGCATGGATGATAGCATTTAATCCGTCAAAATTTTTCTTTACAGCGAGAATCTCGACATGATCATATGCACCAATATCCTTTGGAACAGTTACATCGCCTTCTGTAACAACCGGAGGATCATAGCCATTATTAACAACACGAACCCATGATTGAAAATCACGTGCTTGGAGAAAATCACGCATAAAAATTTTCCACCATAAGTAATTCAAGCCATCGAAGACTGGTGGTACGTTTATAGAGATAGCACTTCTGTCCATAGAGTCAGATTGCTACGAACACAAACTTATGAGGTCTAAAACGTGTTTGCGTGCTCTGATACCAATAGAAAAAACGGGGGTCTAACAACCACACCCAATAATTAGTTCGGCAATCTGTATGGACTAACTCCAATATAATTTCAAGAGAATCAACTAGATAGTCAGACTCAATCAAGGAAAATATATCCAAGAGTTATATCTCAATTTCTCAATACAATCTGCAATCGAACAGAAAGAGTTCTGTGAGCCTGATTGATATGAGAAATAACTTGAACGGTACCAAAGACCAGTGTTCAAGTGACAATCAATTTATATCAACAACTAAAGGTTGGATTATCTAATTGATTGAACTACGCACAACCTGTGATATTTCAATTATATAAACAAATATAATGCGGAAAAAAAAAATAACACAAACACCAGATATTTTGTTAACGAGGAAACCGCAAATGCAGAAAAACCCCGAGACCTAGTCCAGATTTGAACACCACACTGTATTAAGCCGCTACAGACACTAGCCTACTTCCAATTAACTTCGGACTAGAATGTAGTTGGGACCTAACCAATTTCACACTGATCAAGGTACAGTCGCGTTACTTACACCTCTGAATCCAAGTAGGACTCTACGCACTTGATTCCCTTAGTTGATCTCACCCACAACTAAGAGTTGCTACGACCCAAAGTCGAAGACTTAATAAACAAATCTGTCTCACAAAAAAAAGTCTATTGAATAGATAAATCCGTCTCCCACAGAAATACCTACGAGTTTTGTTCCGTCTTTTGATAAATCAAGGTGAACAGGAACCAATTGATACACCGGTCCTATATTCCCGAAGAACAACCAAGTAATAATCACCTCACAATAACTTAATCGTATGGTAGCGGAACAAGTTATTGTGGAATCACAAAGAATGAGACGAAGAGTTTTGTGATTACTTTTTATCTTACCTATCAGAGATAAATCTCGAGCAAATCTTAGAGAAGATAGTACTCAATACGATAGAACAAAGTAAGATCAGAACACGCAACTACAAAAAAAATAGTTGGGTCTGGATTCAGAATCCCAATGAAGTCTTTAAGTCGTTAACCTATAATGGTTTTAGAAAAGCCTAGGTTAAAGGAGAATCGACTCTAGTCGCAACTAGTATCACACAGGAGGTGTGGGGATTAGGTTTCCCAGTTGCTAGAGTTCTCCCTTATATAGTCTTCAAATCAGGGTTTGAAACTTTGGGACAAAGCAATCAATATTCACCGTTAGATGAAAACCTGATTAGATTCAAGCAAATATATTTCCACCGTTAGATGGTCTTAGCTTGTTACACACAAATGAAATATACTTTCATTTTGATATGGGTAACCGTATCTAAACATGTATATTGAGTTGGCTCAACAATAGTTAACCGAAGTTAGCCATATGAACACTTTTGTATTAACCTTGTTCATATAACACTTCTAGATCAAATATGATGATCATTCAATCAAGAATGATAATCAAATGAATCTAATTGTGTTACTCATAGAGTTGTTCAATTGTTTATATTCTCATAGAAGTATACAAGACACAATTGAAGAAAAATCAGTTTTGATTCAAGAGAATCAATTCATGAACATTTAGCCACAGTTTGCAAAGATTGCATTCCTTATTATATAAATGTATTTGTTCATGAGTATGCATTCATACATAACCGATTTTAGAACTTGAACCACTTAAGTATGCAAACGGGTACTGATAGACACATTTTTGTGTCTAAGTTGTCCTCAATTTTTTGTATTGTTAGTGCTCGATTTTGTAATAATTTTGGTGTTTTATGTGTGTAGGTATTTTTGGAAAATAAACATTTTTGGAAAATTCAGCTCGAAAAAATACTCGGGGGCACCCCCGGAGGACATTTGCTAAGCGAATCCCACTTCGGATAAGGGGCACCCAGTTGCTAAGGGGCACCCTCGTGCTATTCGCACCCCAGAACATGATAGGGGCACTCCAATTTCTTCTTCCTCTTTTGAATTTCATCGTTGGCGGAAAAATTGGTTTGAAGCTGCAGATTTTCTGGATTTGGTTTAGAGAGTTTCTGTTGAGACTCAAACACAGATTTAGCTTGGTTTGAGCCTGTTACACTCAAACATGACTTATACCAATTGACTAACGTGGATTTTTTTCTTTCTCTTCTCTGCAAATCGGGCGATTATGCAAAAACAACTCAGTTTTCAAAAATATTGAATACAAATCTTTCTAATTGCTATAATCTTCACAAGTTTAATCTCAATGGTTTGATAACTCTTTCATTTGATTCATAATTTAGTTTTCTTGTTATTGATTCTTTATATTCGTTTTAAGTTTTTTTATGTTAAATATGATTAACTAATCTTCTTTGTTCTCTCCTAAGATGTTTTTGCAGCTTGTGTTTTATTTAATGGCGTTTGCCTCCTATGTAGTTGTGTTTAAGGCGTTTACCGAGCTTGTTATTTTTGATCATTTGACAGTATGGAAGATCTGTGAGGTCGTCAATGGTATTTGGTGGATTAAAGTTCTATTCCGATTCAACCCAGTTACCTTGTTTAGGAATCAACCCGTCTTTCCCTCAGTTCAAAAAAAATTCAAAAATCAGGACTACCAAGTCACCCGTAGATTCAGGCTTCTCATTATATTTGGAATATCTTTAATCAACTGTTCTTTCCTTATTTGTTCTGTTACAATTTTTCCTATCTTTATTGAGTATAATCTTGAAATAGGTAATAATATCTCCCACCCACCTAGTATAAACCCTAATAAAAATCATACCTCTTCTCAATTCTTGTTTCTCTACCTTAAATCCAAAAACCGGAAAACTTTCACCTGGTTTTCTATGGAAGAAGAAGGAACAAATCAAGTTGGAGCTTTGGTCAACAATTTCAAGCAGGCTACTCTAGATTTAGGTAATACAGAAGAAGTGGTATTTGTTCAAAAATATAATAACTCTGAAGACAAAGAAGATGGAGAGACTGCATGGGAGGCTTCTGCAATCGGGAAAATCATCATTGAATGAAGGATGAATCATGACCTTGTGGAAAAATACATTCAATATACTTGGCCATTCATGACTGCTGAAGATCTTAGAATTGTTGAGATCGAACCTAACCTATTCATTTTCAAGTTTACCAAATGATATCTTCTTAACAAAGTAATTAATGAACGTCCTTGGAGTATCAAAAAGAAACTCTTGGTGGTCCATGATTACATACCAAGCATGATTTACTCAGAAAAACATTGGGGTTTCCAACAGTTCTGTTGTAACAAAAATCAGTGAGATAATGGGAGAAGTCGTGGCAATAGAACCTAAAGATGCTATACCAAATGGTAGTGATCCAGTTAAAGTTTGTGTCAATATAGATCTTACAGATCCACGAAGAAGGGGTGTCAAGGATATTACCAATGCAGGATTGTCTAAATGGATTAAGTTCTTCTATGAAAGACAGCCAAGTGGTATTTGCACAGACCGTTATGTAGTTAAACATTGCAAGGTTGCCTGTAAGGATGATGCTAATTTCCTTGCAAAAGCGCATGAAAAACCTTACTTCTTTGGAAAGGTTAGCAACTTGAGGAAAACTATAACTTCTAGTTTTATTACTAATGCACAAGTTTCGAGGAAGAATCAGAAGAATTTCGCCAAAACTACTGTCTTTGTTCCACCTAATGATGGAGTTCCCATAAACTTGGATTTCTTACTCAAAAACAATGATTCTGGTAGTGATGAAGCTCTTAGATTAGGCAAAAGGCTTATAAATTCTACTGAAGATTCCTCTAGCTCCATGGATGTTATATCCTCTTCCACCAATGCCATTTGTGAGGACCTCACGGAGAACCAAACAGTTCAAAGGTGCACAACTCAAGAAACACAAGCTGGAAATGCATTAACGGAGAGTCAGGTAATTCCCATCTATTTTCTCACTTTTTATCGATTCTTTCTTACCTGCTACTTTAATATCTTCCTTTGTTTTTTTGACTTTTGTCTTAATTGCGATCTGGTTAGTTATATAACCTACATTACTGCTTGCATTTATTCCCAAATTAGGGTTAGTTCTTTTAAGGCTTTTTTATTTCATTTAATTTGTTCTAAAACACCTTACGTGTTACGTATTAATTTCATGCAAAATAAAGCCTTTTCCTTTACCAACAAGTTTAAAGCTCTAATCCTCATCCTAGTGGTTTTCCATCATAATAATCCTTGTTCTGCTGTTAGTCTAATAGTCACCCACAACATGAAAATTCTTTCATGGAATGTCCAAGGTTTCAAATCCCCTTCAACTAGGAATCACCTTAGTGATCTTATCAGAACTCAAATTCTGATATAATTTTCCTAAGTGAAACCAAAATTAGTCAAATTAAAAGTAAACCTCTTCTTTCCCAATATTAGTATCCCAATCAAGATTTTATTGAGCCAATAGGTCTCTCTGGTGGTTTAGTGATTCTCGAGAAAAATGGTTTGCTTGTGACCTTGTTGATTCCAGCAATAATATGTTCAACCTAGTCATTCAGTCAGATCATAGCAAACCTGAGCTTTTACTTACCTGTATGTATGGGTACTCTAACTACTCTAAAAAGAAAAAGCAATGGGATTATATTCATGAGATTAGTAAAGCTACTAATTCTCATTGGATTCTTTTAGGTGATCTAAATTTTCACTTGTTGGATAATAATAATGGTGCTTCTTCATCTTCAAATGGCTTAGTTAACAACATTGTTAGGTCTTGTGGTCTTAAAGATATTGGGTTTATTGGGAAAGATTACACTTGGAATAGTAATAACTTAGGCACTGGTTCTAGAAGATCTAGAATAGACATGGCTCAGGTAATGGTGATTGGAGTGCTCATTTCCCAAATTCTAAACTCTTGCATCTTACACAGGTTGGTAGTGATCATAGCCCAATCATGCTAGCCGCTGATGTTTCTGTTCTTAATTTTTGGAAACCATTTAAATTTTTCTTTTCATGGTTAAATGATAATTCTTGCATTCCTATTATTAAAAATGCTCGGAGTTTTGGAGTTTCTGGCTCACTTGGTTTCAGTTGGTCAAGAAACTCAAACCACAAGAAAAGATCTATCCATTTGGAACATGGAACACTTTGGAGATATCAATCAGAAGGTGGATAACTTACAACAATAACTCAATCTCCTTCAAGAACAACCTCATAATGATGAGAATCATAACAAAAAATTTCACATCAACAAAGAGCTGGAAAAATGTCATAAAATGAAGAGTGAATTTTATCAGCAGAAATCTATAGATCACTTCATCAAAGATATGGACACCAACAACAAATATTTTCATATTAAACATAAAGGAAGCTAGGAACAACATTGATTCTATCCAAGATCATTGCAGCAATTGGCTACATACAAGAGAAGAAATCTCCATTCATCTCACTGATCATTTCAAGTCCATAAGTACATCTACAAATTCAGTTCTTGAAGAAGGTCTTTTCTTAGTTATTTCTACTTTAATCACCGAAGCAGATAATTTACTTCTAACTAGAATTCCTTCTTCTCAAGATATCTTTGATACTCTCAAATCTATGGAGAATTGGAGTGCTCCAGGTCTAGAAGGGTTTCAAGCAGGTTTTTACAAGAGTCAATGGAATATTATTGGAGAAGATGTTTGCAATATGGTGACAAGGTTCTTTGAGACTAAACATATCCTAAAAAAGATCAACAAAACCTACATATCATTAATTCCCAAGAAGAAAAAACCAACCTATGCTGATGATTATATACCAATTGTAATACTTCATATAAAATTTTCTCCAAGCTACTTGTTAATAGAATGAAGCCTCTAATGGAGAAAATTATTTCCCCATATCAGGCAGCCTATGTTTCTAGTAGATTTATAAGTGATAATACAGTGATTGCTCAAGAAATCATTCATTCTATGAAGAAAAAAAGGGGACAAATATGTTGGTTTGCTTTAAAACTGGATATGTCTAAAGCCTTTGACAGGCTTGAATGGAATTTTCTCATGAAAGTCCTGAGATACTTTGGGTTCCGTGAAGATTTTTGTGATCCCATTTATCAGTGTATTAGTACTACTACTCTCTCTGTAATGCTTAATGGATCACCCTGTGAAGAATTTAAACCCACAAGAGGAGTAAGACAAGGTGATCCCCTGTCACTTTACCTATTCATCTTGGCAATGGAATTCCTGTCCAGATAATTCAACTTAGCACAACAGAACAAAACAATTAAAGGTATTAAAGTGGTTGCACATTCTCCAGCCATTAATCATTTGCTTTTTGCAGATGACTGCTTGATTTTCACCCAGGCAAATCTCTCCTCAGTCAATCATCTTCTTGAGCTTTTAAATAATTTTAGCTCACAATCTGGATAACTCATCAACTTTGAGAAATCATCAGTTTATTTCAGCAAGCACACTAAACCAGAAGTTGCTGCAACTCTTACTCATATCCTTGGTGTCAAAACTATGTCTTCTAAAGAAAGGTATTTAGGATCTCCTGTCATTTTGGGTCACTCTAAACAAGAAGCTTTTAAGAGTATTGAAGAAAATTTTCTAAACAAATATACTTCATGGTCTTCCACTACTCTCTCTCAAGCAGGTAGAGGCACAATGGTTAAACATGTTCTTAATTCAATCCCTATTTATCAAATAGGCACCTTCAAGATTCCTGCACAACTTCTCAACAAGTTCACTACCATTCAAAGGAAATTTTTTTAGGGATACAAATCTAATAGAGGCTTAAATCCTATTGGGTGGAACAAAGTTTGCAAACCCAAGGACATGGGAGGAATGGCTTTCAGAGACTTAGAAATGTTAAACTTAGCATTGCTAACAAAGCTAGCTTGGAGACTGTTAACTGAAAAAGATTCTCTTTGGAGTCAAATCATGGACAACAAGTACTTCAAAAATGGTAACATTCTGCATCAAAAAATTGAAGCAAACAATGGTTCTTATACCTGGAATGGGATTACCAAAGGATTAATCATCATTCAAAAGAACTATTTTATGGAAGTTAATAATGGGAAGAAGACTAAAATTTGGCTTGACAGATGGATACCAGGTATTTCTCACCCTCCAAATCCAGTTAATGATCTTCACAGATTTTATCAAGATGTAGAAAAACTACTTCTCCCTAATTCCAATTCTTGGAATGTAGACCTCCTGAACAGACTTTTTGATCCAGACACCTCTCAAAAAATTCAACATATTTTCATGGATATTTCTAAGGAAGATACTATGATCTGGATGCCATCTAGAGATGGAATATTCTCAGTTAAAAGTGCTTACAAAATGCTCACAATGGCAGATAGTAATATTCAGGTGAATGGAAGAACAATTCAAGCCTTCATCTGAAAATATCTATGACACTGTAATGCTGCTCACAAAATTAAAGTGTTTACTTGGAAAAGCATTCAAGGAATACATACTACAAGATCCAAACTTGCACTTTACAAGGATTCCATTGATACTCATTGTGGTCTCTGCGGCAGTCATTATAAAACTATAGAACACTTATTACTTGAGTGTACTTTCTCTAAAGCTGTCTGGAAGAGTCTCAGCATTAACATTGAGGAAGAAAGAAGAAGGTTTAATAACATCTCTGAATGGACAGAGAGTTGTTTTGCTGGCAATCTCAGTTCTTCTAATGAGAAAAGATTTCTTTCTCTTATGATTGGTTCTTGGGTCCTTTGGAAGGATAAATGTGATGCAATCTTTCAGGGAGTATCTCTTCATCCCTCCAACACTGTTAACAGAGTCAATTTTTATTTGAACTCTCATATGCATAATAATACCATGCATAACACTAATTCTGCTTTACCTTCTTTAACACGATGGAAACCCCCTATGAAAGACACTCTTAAGTTTAATATTGATGCATCCTTTGATTATGACACTAATAAACTTGGTATGGGGATTGTTTTCCGAAACTTTGCAGGTACCTCTGTCAAGGAATTCAAGGACACTACACAGATGGAGTTCTAAATCCTGAGAGGGAGAATGCATGGCGATTCGTGAAGCTTTACTATGGGCTAAGGAACTGAAGCTAAATAGAATCCATATTGAGGTTGATGCTAAGTTAGTTATTCAATCAATAATGGAGAATTCACTCTTGATCCAATGGTAGAATCGAAACATTCTCAAAGAGATTAAACACTTAAGTTTAGGGTTTGATTATTGCAAGTTTTCTTTTATTAGTAGAGATGATAACCAAGTTGCTGATGTTATATCTAAAACTGCTAGATAATCGTCTTCTTCTATAAAACATCTCAACAACTTTCCTGCTGATATATGTGATCACTTAACAAGAGATCAAAACGCTTTTACAGCCTGATCAATAACAAATTTTATTATCGAAAAAAAAAACACTCAAACAGGACTGATAAATCCTTCAGATTCGAAAAAAATGGGTTGAATACGTGGATGTTCTACACAACAGAGCACGGGTTTGATAAGGAAGTATTCACGGGTTTCTGCGAGTAATTTTGGAAGATTTAGTTAGAGATTTTCAAGGGATTCGGACAAGTATTCTTTTGCTTACCATGTACACACGCTGTTTACGTGTTTTGTGGAAGAAAAACTCTGTTATTTTGGTGTTTGTTTTAGAACATGGAAGAAAACAAATCTCGGGATTTACCTGCTGTATTTTTGGAAGGTAGGAGTGTGGGAAGACCGAGTATTTCTCTAACTAAACGTGTACTCAACGTGTTTCGATAGAGTTCATCTACAGCCGACGCGTGAGAATGGAGAAAAGAAAAATAAAAGGGAATGATATCTCGGAAAAACTGCAGAGAGTGAATGAGGAAGATTTTGTAGTTATTGTCGATATTTGGAGGACCTGTTGAGTATATAAGGAGTGTTGGGGACTCATAGAAGGGTTATGGAAAGTTAGGGGGTAGCAGAGAGCGAGAAAAGAAGCTGCAGAGAAGAATTTATGCATCTGCAGGAAGAAGAAGATGAAGAACAGAAGACTACACTACTGATCTGTCGTTTGAGAACTATCGCATGTTCTCATCTTAACGACAGATTTTCTACGACAGTTTCCATATATAGTTTTTCTGTAACAGCAGCTTCAGCAACAGTACCAGAATTTCATTGTAACGGTGGACTCTGTAACACCTAGAAAGCGTTGCAAACTCGTTGTATAATTATTTTTCTTCAATAAAAACACATTTTGTGCCATGTTTTTATCTTTTGAGAGTGTGTTGAGGATAATGAGTTAACCCCATCACCGGGACAACGGAGGAAGCCAATTTTCACGAATGCGGTAATTATATTAATTCTTTTTATGACTAATTACACAGTTATTTAATTGAATTATGATTATCATTGAATAGTTGTCATTTTAATTGATGGGTTATGACTTGCTTAAATGTTTTGATATCCCATACTTTAGATTTACAACCATTACTTTCGAAATCTACTTTAGGCAATGAATTAGAGTCAATGAAACTTAATATTATGAGCTATTATTGTTTAGAATTGGTATTTGAACTGCATGAAATTGAAGTCTGGTGGAATCTTGAGTCCCGATCATCTCTTCATCTTGTCAACTTTTGTATATATATTTTCTTTATTTTTACTATTTTCGTTTATTAAATCTGAAATCAATCTCATCAAGTCCGAGTGAACGACAACCTTATTTACCACTATATAAAATTCGATCATTTTTTGGCGCCGCCGACGCGGACTTGTTTATAGATTTGTTTTTAGGTTTTATTTTTATTTTTATTATTTTTGTTCTTTCTTACGCGTTTTGGTATTTCTTGTTTGCTTTCAGATTTGGAGCTGAGCTAAAGAAAAAGAGAGAAAGTGCTGAAAAGAAAAGCGAAGCCAAAGAAGGAAAGAAAAGAGGAATCCAAAAAGGAGTGAAGAAGAAGATTTTGTATATAGTTATTTTATTTTATTTCTAGAAACTGTAAATAGGGTTTTATTTTTTGTAATCTTTTATTTTTGGACTTTTTGAAATTTATTTTTGGGACATTGGACATTATTATTTTTAAAACCCTAAGGAAGGGTTAGTTTAAATAAAACTGCTGCAGGGAAGGACGACAGTTATGATACTGTCTCGGCCCCTCAGGTTCGTACACTGACATATGAGTCGGTGGCCTGAGTCGACTTCAACGGTTCATCGCCCGTCTGGTACGGGAGGTAAGACTCTATCCACCCACGAATCCCCTGTCAGTGGGTTTTATTTTGTGTTGAGACTCTGGATGTAAAACCGGTATAACAATAACCAATACAATGATTATCGAACTGAAAATATGGACATCACTCTTTTTATGACCAAAATGTGAATAGTGGTTGGGAACGCCAAACTTTTGAAGGTTATGGTCCATACTATGGTGAGACCAATTACTATCCACATGCCCACCGGTCATACGAGCAAAATTCTTATAATTCCTCTCCTCTAGATGAGGCACGTAAGATACTTGAGTCAACGCGTAAGTTACTTGAGTCGACACATAAGTTAGCGGACACAAATGACTTAGTTATGGACGAAAGAACTGTAACAATAAGTGAAACTTCTTTAGAAGATAACCTCAGGAAGTTAGCTGAGTCAACATGTGAGTTAATGAGTCAACACGTGAGTTTTCTGTGTCAACACGTAGGTTTGAATTAGAGACGGAAGAAAGAATTACTCGAATTACTCTTGATTGCCAATATATTCTTTCCAGTATCACCCTTGAAAATGAGGACAATTTTTATAATCAAGATGATGAGGTTAGATCAGTGTAGTCAAAATCGCTCTCCAAGGCCGATTACTCACCGATTAATCGCTACAAGCTCTATGACCGAGGCGATTTCCGATTCCAAGGCCTCTCCGATTTGTAGCAATTAAGGCGGCCGATTTGGACTGATTTTTTAGCAAAACGAGTTAACGATTTTTCTGAGTTGTCCTTGCATACACTTAAATCAGAAAATACAATATTCATAACCCTTAGATGAGAGTTATAAAATAAAAAATCCTCTAAATACATGATAAATACGTTCAATATAACAATATTACACACTTAATTACATCATAATGTTAAAATTTTAATTTTAATTAGGTACAAATCATGACTTATGAGCAGCAATATATAAATTATTAATAAATAAATTCCGAGTATTAGACCGAGTTTTGGAGATTTCCAAGTCCGAACTTATTGCTCCTCGCTCCAAGCTCCCCAACCGAGTAGCACCGAGGAACGATTTCGATTACTTTGGGTTAGATGAGGTTCGATCATTTTCATGTTATTATAATGATGATTGTGATGAGGATAGTATTGATGAAGAATCTGAAATTTATAGGCATAGTGATCAGGAATTTGTTACTCCGATTGAGCTTTTTAATGATAATGTTATTTCTAGTACAAATCCAAATAATTTTAATAATTATTCACCTATTTAAAAGAACGAGGATTTGACTAGAAATACCCCCATTTTAGACGATGTAGTATTTCCTTTTTACGAAGCCAATGATGGTTTAGAGGAACGAGTTTATTTTGAGTCTAGAGATTTAGAAAAAATAGTCTTCGGCAAAGAAAATGCACTCGTAGGCATGAGTGAGGATGAACCTGACTTAGAAGAATCAATTGACCATTTTCAAGAATCTGATGACCTAGAAATTAGGGAAGTTGTGACTAGTCTTTCTAGAGACACTGAAAACTCTAAGTTTGGGGGTGATTATTATTCTTCATGTGCTTTAACTCTTAGAAAGGTCCCTCACTTGGGACTTGACATATATGCCTCAACCATTTTACAAGATTATCTTCATACATGTTTTCCCGAACCTCATGATGTCCAGAATGAATCTCAGTTGTTAGAAACCCATCCTCTGGTTGATGTGGTTAACCCAGGCTATGATACCAAAATTGACTTTGTTTTCCCACAAAAAACTTTTCTTTGAATTGTGGGAACATATGAGTTACGGATGTGTCAGTTATTAAGTTTTAAGACTAAACCTAATTACTTTAAGAGTTACTTTAGGAGATTAGGGTCGACACATTTTCTTAAGGAAGACCACCACTTTCATTGTGGTCAGTTGTGCGAGTCAAATCTGATTGACTTAGAGGATCCCCAATTCTTCAGGTTATTGTTATGTACTTCTAAGTTCTTAGTGGAATATTTCCAGACTCTACAACCTTATCTTCAGGATCCTGCCTTTGAAGATATCCAGCCGACGAAAACTTTTTACCTAGACCCATTTATAATGCCTGAATCCGAACCACAACTAGATGTAGTTGTCTTAAAAAAAAAGATAAGGGTGTGTTGGATATCTTCATGGTCTGATGCAGTTTCCTCTTCTCGTGGTTAGCACTTTTTGATCCAGATGACCCGCAGTTATTCCGGCTGCTGCTATATGATTCTACGAGGTGACTAATCTCTTCCAATGTCTGGCTGAAGACTTTAAACTTAACACTTCTTGGGAGGTAACCCATGCTCATGCGACACGGTAATATCTTTCCTTATTTCCTTTTCTTCAAGTGGTAACAGTTTCCCCTTGTTCATGCTTTTAATTTTATCATTAAAACATTGAGGACAATGTTAGATTTAAGTTTGGGGGTATGGGAGAAACTTTTTAGTTGCATTAATTAAACTCCAGAGCCTAGAAATTAATGCCTATTAAGGAGGGCACTAACCAATCTAAGTCGATGAAAGCATCTTGGTTGTAGGAGTTGAGGAACCAATCCGAGTGGATGGAAACATCTAAATAGAGTCTATTCATAAAAGCACAAAGCTCAGGTGTTAGAAATAACATGGTAGTTTCACCGTATCTCGGAATCATCTTATTACTTTCTGTTTTTGTTTTTGCAAAAAAAAAAAAATTATGTTGATGTCTGCTGGGATGAAGTAGAGTGATTGAGTTACTTTAAAAAAAAAAAAAGGTCTAGACCAGACCATCAGACCAACCAGGATAAATTGTTCAATAAAATCGACCACTGGTTCCCTTGTATATGCCAGCTGAGTTGATCTAAAATTAGGATTATCGACCACTGGTTCCCTTGTATATGTCAGTTGTGTTGATATTAGTCCAGACCAGTATCTCAATCCATTAGGTTATAGGATTCATCTTAGCATTGACGTCCATTCACAACCATTTATCTCTATTTCCACCTTCTTAATCTATTCATGTGATTTGTTTGATTCCGGATATTGATGTTCATAGTGCGACTATCTGAGTAGAGCTCCGTCACTTATATATGAATTTTAGTATGCTTGAGTGCAAACTCGTGTACAACAATTGGAATTTCGTATCAGGGTACTTCCTCCTATAGTCAATGAGAGTATGCCAACTAAGGAGATTCTTTAGTGCTTTTCAAGGTTCTACATAGATAGCTAGGATTTGGAGTAAAGGTTTTGTGGGTATACCTCTTGTAAACCCTCCCGATACTAAAACTCGGCCACTAGGGCCACCCAGGGGTTCAAAGGCTTGTTGCACATGCTAAGTGAAATCGCGATGCCTGCGATAGTGAGTTAGGATTTTATTTTTCTAGATTCGATTTGCCTGAGGACTAGCAAATAATAAGTTTGGGGGTATTTGATAGACACATTTTTGTGTCTAAGTTGTCCTCAATTTTCTGTATTGTTAGTACTCGATTTTGTACTAATTTTGGTGTTTTATGTGTGTGTATGTATTTTTGGAAAATAAACATTTTTGGAAAATTCAGCTCGAAAAAAATACTCGGGGCACCCCCGGAGGACATTTGCTAAGCGGACTCCTACTTCGGATAAGGGGCACCCAGTTGCTAAGGGGCACCCCAGTGCTATTTGCACCCCAGAACAGGATAGGGGCACTCCACCTTCTTCTTCCTCTTTTGAATTTCATTATTGGCTGGAAGATTGGTTTGAAGCTGTAGATTTTCTGGATTTGGTATAGAGAGTTTCTGTTGAGACTCAATCACAGATTTAGCTTGGTTTGGGCCTGTTACACTCAAACAAGACTGATAAGTCCTTCAGATTCGAAAAAATGGGTTGAATACGGGGATGTTCTACACAACAGAGCACGGGTTTGGTAAGGAAGTATTCACGGGTTTCTGCGAGTAATTTTGGAAGATTTGGTTGGAGATTTTCAAGGGATTCAGACAAGTATTCTTTTGCTTACCATGTACACATGTTGTTTACGTGTTTTGGAGAAGAAAAACTCTGTTATTTTGGTGTTTGTTTTAGAACAGGGAAGAAAACAAATCTCGGGATTTACCTGCTGTATTTTTGGAAGGTATGAGTGTGGGAAGACCGAGTATTTCTCTAACTAAACGTGTGCTCAGCGTGTTTCGATAGAGCTCCGCTACAGCCGACGCGTGAGAATGGAGAGAAGAAAAATAAAAGGGAATGATATCTCGGAAAAATTAAAGAGAGTGAATGAGGAAGATTTTGGAGTTATTGTCGATATTTGGAGGACATGTTGAGTATATAAGTAGTGCTGGGGACTCATAGAAGGGTTATCGAGAGTTAGGGGTAGAAGAGAGCGAGAAAAGAAGCTGCAGAGAAGAATTTATGCATCTGCAGGAAGAAGAAGACGAAGAACAACAGACTACACTACTGGTCTGTCGTTTAAGAACTGTCGCATGTTCTCAGCTTAGCGACAGTTTCCATATATAGTTTTTCCGTAACAACAACTTCAACAACAGTACCAAAATTTCATTGTAACGGTGGACGCTGTAACACCTAGAAAGCGTTGCAAACTCGTTGTATAATTATTTTTCTTCAATAAAGACACATTTTGAGCCATATTTCTATCTTTTGAGAGTGTGTTGAGGATAATGAGTTAACCCCATCACCGGGACAACGGAGGAAGCCAAATTTCATGAATGCGGTAATTATATTAATTCTTTTTATGACTAATTGCACAGTTATTTAATTGAATTATGATTATCATTGAATAGTTTTCATTTCAATTGATGGGTTATGCTTGCTTAAATGTTTTGATATCCCATACTTTAGATTTACAACCATTACTTTCGAAATCTACTTTAGGCAATGAATTAGAGTCAATGAAACTTAATATTATGAGCTATTATTTTTTAGAATTGGTAATTGAACTGCATCAAATTGAAGTCTGGTGGAATCCTGAGTCCCGATCATCTCCTCATCTTGTCAACTTTTGTATATATATTTTTTTTATTTTCACTATTTTCGTTTATTAAATCTGAAATCAATCTCATTAAGTCCGAGTGAACGACAACCTTATTTACCACCATATAAAATTCGATCAGGTACGCAAACTTAAGTTCCGAACATTTGTCTTAAACCAATAGTTCGCAAATGGGTACGAAAACTTTGGCTCCAAACCTGAACTCAGTTGAAACCGTATGCGGACGGGTACGCAAACTTGGTTCCCAGACATCAACAGTTAAAACAGTTTGCGAACGGGTACACAAACTTATTTTCGGTTTCTAAATTCTGTCAAAACAGTTCGTACACTAAGTACACAAACCGCAATGTATCCAGACATGGGTTTTGTTCTAAACTCCCATTTCAATCATTGAAACAACCTTAGAAGACGACAATAGATGTCTCACACAAACTATTAGCTTATAAGTAATTTTCAAGTGATCGAATGATCAATACGAAACATTCCGAGTCGACATCAAATACTGTCTCACACAAATCATGTAAGATGTTACAAGGCAATTTTCACAAGATTATCTTTTGACTTTCGTCAAAAATAATAATGAACATAATTAAAGCAAAAATATTTCCAACACATATTTCGAGAAATAGATAAGCGATTTATACTCAGCTCGAAATATCAAATGTGTATAATAACGAAGTCTATATAGCTATACGATTTTGTCTCATTAGGATATAGAATAAAATAGACTTCTGAGTGATAGATGAGTTTAAGTCTCCACATACCTTTTTTTGATGAAGTTCCACAAGATCCCCTTAGTAGTTCTTCGTCTTCAATCGATGAACTCCGTGAAGTCTAGGCTCAACTACACATTCTATCCTAATCCGAGACATAGCTTGAGATAGCAACGCTTGCGAGTTCGACCGAGCAGTGCTCTAACAGATACATTTTCAGGTTCTTCATTTGTAACAAAAGCGACTTACAACATCTCTAAGTTCCTATTCTAACCTAACGAAGTTGACTCTCGTCTGTGGCCCCCTTTTTGACCATCTATTTAGATAATCAAATTTTACAATCTTTGTTGATGTCTACTCTGAGCATTTCATTACCTTGCATCCTCTTGTTCTATCTTGATTTCCATAGGTCCGGATGGTGTGGAAGTTTGACACTCTGGTGTAGTGTATATGGTATTGTGTGCGTCTAGTTTATCCATTTCCTTCTAGTATTGATGCTTAAGGTGACTCCATATTTATCACGCTAAAACGGAGGTCGATGGACATAAATCCTGCTGCTACTATTAGTACTGTGTCTCATACTGGTATGTTTTTTGTTGGCATCATTGTCTTGTACGCCAACCATATCTTTTTGAATGTGTTGTAGAACGGTAGATCTGATGCGCTTCTTGCATCCACGAGTATCATGTAAATTTCCAATCCTTCCATGACCAAGGTGTTAACCATCAGATCATAGTGGTCGAAACCGCCGACCAATTCGAGAATTGTACTGATTTCACTATCCACTCTTTCGGCTGATTCGAGGTGTTTTTCGGACCATCCGCCTTCTCTTGTGTGCCAAGTGTTTAAAAATGCAATTGTACTAGTTTAAATACTTATTAGGGATTGATCATAGTTGATATCCGTACATGGGATCAGTTCTTAAAACTTGGTGGAATCATCTAAAAAAGATGGTATGTTAACTTTAGGCTCGATAATCTTTTACTACGTAGTTCATTACGATCCCTATTCGAAACCTTTGTCAAATTTTGACACAAATGGGAGAATTATTTAATAGAAACTTACTAAGACATGGCTTTAAATACTTTCATAAATAGAGTGAACTTGTCTAGCAAAACGGGACAAGTAAAGACTAGGGGGAGAACATATCATCATAATTTTGGTTTAAACTATTGGTAAAATGGATTTTGAAGTAGGTAAAATACTATGCATTGTGCATAACAACCATTGAGTAGATTGATTATTTGTTTTAAATGCTCTAACTTGAATATTCTCATACGTTGTTATTAAGCTACAGATCTTCCACACCAAGGAGTTGAACGAACACATCAGAATCATATAAGAAATCGAAGAACGAATAAATTCAACAGTAATGAAGATTCAATAAATCAAGAAGTATTATGGAGATTGAGCTGAAAATATATTTATTTTAAAATCCATATGTAATTGATAGGGTTGTTACTAACGTTAACAAAGAGAGAGTTTGTTTAAACATTGCTATACTGCCCATCAACTCGCTAACTCATATCGGCGAAATCTCGGTCATCGTAACAATATTGTCTCATAAAATTAAGAAATTCATCTCGGCCAAACCAAGACTGTAAAACTCGGCTATCTTGACCGAGTTTGACTACATTGCTGTCACCTACCCACCTGATAGCAGGGTGGCCATATCAGGCCGGTTCACATGATCTTTGACGCACTCTCTCTTCAAATTTGGAAATTCACGGGAATAAGCAAATGTCCAATCAAGCCTTGATATTCTCTCTGGTTTCATACCATGCTACGTGGCATTGATCTCCGTAAAATGTAGAAACACGTGTTTAGATGTTTGAGTCAGGGTTGAATCCAAACTAATTGGCGAAACTATGTTGATCACAATAATTGATGGCAATGATCAGCCACTTGTAAAACAAGTATCTCTCTATCAGGTGCTTCAAAAGTTCGATTAGTATACGAATCTTTCTGGAAACAGAAACAAGGAACAAGTGGTTCGACACAATTGAATGTTCCAGAGAGTTGAGAACCACGTCTAACGGGCCTTACTTTCACGTTGTAAAGTGCGATTATTGTCTTATTAGTTTACTGCTAGACTATTGTTGAAATTGTTCAGTTGTGTCTGTCTGGGAAAACACCTGGATTGATGATGCGGGAATCTACGCAAGTGGCTAGAGAAGCTGTCTGGCATCAATAATAAGCAACAAGATTATTATTCAGCTACTGCCTAGTGGGAAATATAGCTAGCTAAGATTTTGACATGCGTGTCAGTGAACTTCGCTTGGATGGGAATAGACTTCTTTTTACTTAGCAGATACTGGTCGGTTCAGTTCCGTACAGTGTCGACCAAAAAAGGCTAGAAATCGCTCAGTGTCCGCAAAATATGAATTTAATCTATTGGTTTATATGTCTTGGATATAAATTTCTGTATAGCTCCATTAGGTGAATTTCGCAAGTAGATTTCGTCTTTACATCAAAGTTCAAATAGCTTTTATCAATTAGTACAAACTTTCTCCTTCAAAAACATGAATAAATCGCTTTAAGAAAAAAGCATGAACACATAATTGCTCCAGTAGGCGTCTCTTTTGTAACTTGAAATTATTTGAAGCACAGTCACATATTATGTGGAGTTGTGGACATAACCATGAATTATGAACAGAAAAGAGTAAACAAAATATCTTCCTTGTTCAGCGGGATGTTTGTTGTTCAATCAAAAATAATCGTTAAAGTGGGGTCTGGGCCAAAAGGCTAGCTGAGATTATAGGATAGGAGACTGGAGTGGCTAGTGGGCAGTGGCAGTGGCAGAGCAGCAGAAACATGTGGGATACTTACATTGTTGTTGATAAATCACGTCGTTGATGATGATCAGTTTTTTGTTTTCTGTGTATCAAATGCCAGTTCCGGGTAAAACATGTCCTGCATCTGAGTAACTGATCATTGAAAAGGTCTGGTCTAAAATAAAAATTTAATACATTTTCATATCTGAATCTGAGTGTTATTCTTCGGATATCATGCTAAAAGATAAGAAGGAAAACAAACCTGATGTACTGTAAAAATGGCAATCTAAAATCAAATCCAAAACTAATGTTAAAGACAAGAGACAATAGCCAACCTGAAGTGTCGACATTACAGTACCACGTCATAGTCTAGCCAAAATAGTTAGTCATAACAACTTGCTTCTCTCGCACTCTCGTATATGATGAGACCAGACCAACTTGATGAAAATGAAATGATTCAACGGCTGCCTAATTGTTGTACCTGATGAAGACATTATGTTACCGTTTCGGTGGATATGCATGTTATCTTCTGTCTACATACCTAATCCGGTGTACACCAATTAAGCATTTTTTCCGACAATTATTGCCTGCATATATATATTGATACAACGCACTTGCTCCTTTAAGTAGTTATGTTTAACATTTCAATATATACTAATACGACGTACCTGCTCCTTTTAACGAGCTTTAACTTGCTCGAAAATTCTGCCACTAGCTAGCTACTGTCTACTAGCCCAAGAGAACCAACAATATGAGGAGGAGGCCACGACGTCACACCTACAAGGAAGGCACGGCCTCCAACCTGGAGAACCAGACCAGCAACAAACAATGTCAACGACATTAATCAAATACAAGGAGTCCATTCAGAGAATACAGTACCACTTCCAACCACAGAGGGAGATTTGTCAAAACATAGGTCCCCGAGAGCACAAAGCTAACGACCCCCACGGACCAACTCCGGTAGCGAACAAATCCACTAAGCCAAATTATATATATATTGATTTGCTCCTTTAAGTAACCGTTAAATACTATATCCTGCCGAACATTTCAATTTGAAGACTATTGTGAGCTCTAAACTACGAGCACGAAGAATGGATGAACCTGCTTTTTGATCCTCACTAAAGAAAATACTCATTGATAGAGGAGCTCTCATGATACCTTCTGCCACTCTGGTACGTAATGATGAGACCAAAAAATGGGTCCACACAAATCCTAAGGGAGTCGCATCCAAATCAATACCTTAGGTTTCTACCCTTTAGGGGTAATGGGAGATTCAAGTTTCAAAACTTGTTCATAATTAGCAATCCCCAATTGGGGGAACCGGCCCACGTTTACATCCTTGGATAACATATGAAAGATCAAAGATAGGGAACTCTATGGGCTTCTACTAAAGACAAACATAAGAAGGAAAACAAACCTGATGTACTGTAAAAATGGCAATCTAAAATCAAATCCAAAACTAATGTTAAAGACAAGAGACAATAGCCAACCTGAAGTGTCGACATTACAGTACCACGTCATAGTCTAGCCAAAATAGTTAGTCATAACAACTTGCTTCTCTCGCACTCTCGTATATGATGAGACCAGACCAACTTGATGAAAATGAAATGATTCAACGGCTGCCTAATTGTTGTACCTGATGAAGACATTATGTTACCGTTTCGGTGGATATGCATGTTATCTTCTGTCTACATACCTAATCCGGTGTACACCAATTAAGCATTTTTTCCGACAATTATTGCCTGCATATATATATTGATACAACGCACTTGCTCCTTTAAGTAGTTATGTTTAACATTTCAATATATACTAATACGACGTACCTGCTCCTTTTAACGAGCTTTAACTTGCTCGAAAATTCTGCCACTAGCTAGCTACTGTCTACTGGTGTGGAACAGCATTTGTATGCATATACAATATGAGATACTTAACTAAGTTTGACGTCGTTTATAAATAAGTGGTTCTCATTAAGCCATCTTAAACTCCATCGGTGATTTAGCCCACAGGTGGGCACACACTGTGGGTGGGGGATTTCCAATTAGTGGGGCGAAGAGGCATGTGATTGATGTGTATGTAAAGTATACGAATAAGAATAGTGCTGATCAATAAGAGTAATGTTTATCATCAACTTGTTGATACTGCAACCCACAAGTATCATCAAGTTGGGTATAGCTATAGCCTATAAGTTAAGTAGCTAGCTTTAAGAGGTACGTGTCGAGCATATCAATGGAGAAAGGTCAGACAAAGAGTAGTGTTGTTCAATAAGTTAACATACTATCTATCGATGGAGCTGGTAGTACGTAGGAGTCCAGTCGATTCATTGTCTAACTTAATATGTCCAAGTTGATCCATAATGCATGAGATCCATTTAATTTCTCCCTGTAAATGTGGGACGTCGGCCTAACTAGGTCCCCCTTCCGTCTTATCGACCTAACTATCCCTTCATGGTACACCCACAAGCTTAAATTTGCAAGTAGTTCTATAGTTAGATGTAGCTGTTCGCACTGTCAACAATAATAATTAAGGACGAAACTGCTGCTACATTTTGAAAGAAATCAGGTGTCTTCCAATGCATGTCGGGACGATACATGGCTATATAGGTAGGCAGGCAGTAGTCACTTTTGATGAGGTGATTGATAGATGTCTAGCTAGGTAGACAACAGTCACTTCTAATGAGGTGACACAGGATGGATGAACCTTTAAAGTTGTCAGCCATTTTACCCTGTGACGAGTTCTTCTTTCCGCGATTCATCTGCGTATGAGTATATCTGTTGAATCATATGGGTTTGTACTTTGTACTTCCTATATGAACATGACTTGCGCCCTTTGAGATAGCTAATAGGTGTACCATAAACTTGTTAGTTCTCCAACCAAATCGAGTGATTCGAATATTGATGCATAATACCTTCACAATATCACAATACAGAAAACGAACGTTGCATGATAACAGTTAACCGTGTTAAAAACCCTATCACACCACCGTACCAATACGACCAGAACATAAATATTGTACACTCCTGGAACTGCCCTCAACAGGACCCTTCAAAAAAAATAAAGGCTGACATGCAAATTCTTCCCGGTTAAATTAACATGTGTTTTGTTTGTTTTTTTACAGGCTTCAACTTTGGATGTTTGTTTTTTTACAGGCTTCAACTTTGGACATTGGACCCATTGTCACATATGGGCTTTAGTTAGTCTATCTAACTTATAGATATAAATAGAATCCTGTTTTGAGGCATGCCCATCACCCCTTGTCCACCCTTTTTGGATAATGGTATATATAACCACTCTTACTTGATTAGTGTTAATGATTATGATTTGCTTTTATAATAATGATTAATTAGTAATGTTAATGATTGATTCAAATTAAATTATTAGTGGTAATTTAGTAGAGAAATTAGATTTATGTGAGAGTTGGGATTTTTGAGAGGAAGAAGAAAAAGTGGGGAAAAAAATTGGGTTTTGCGATTTTAGTGATTAGAAGTGACCAAAATATGTGATTCAAATCAGATTCACAAGTATACTTGTAGACGATGTTAAATCTCCATATCTTAGGTTGAAGTTTTATAAACTTTTCTTGATGTTCAATGTTGGGTTCATCTATAGAATTACAAGCCGAATCTTGTAGGGAAAAACCGCTTGGTTTATATTTCTGAAGACGGACCTAAGTGTATGAAAAAAATATTTGGCGTTCGGCTTATTCGAATTGGAATTGTTGTTGGCCGAACTTGTACTTCGTATTATATGTTGCGACTTACAGAGTCATGTTTGGCTTGCTATGATACAGCCGAACCTGGTAGTGTAAAAACACAAGTTAAAGTTCCGGCTATACAAATGCATTTCCAATATGAGCCGAACCATGCCTTGGTGAAACATTTTTGTAGGTTCGTCTAGTAATCTAACTTTTTCGAACTAGCCGAACAAGGATTTTATCTGAAATAAACAAGGTTCGGCTGAAAATAATATATCATATAATTAGCCGAACTTAAAAATCTTCTTCATTATAAACTGGGTTCGGGTAAAAACGTGATATTTCAATATCAGCCAAAGAACAAATATATGGGTTCCAATATGCGGGTATGAAGCTAAATCCTGCGCAACGCTTCACACGACTCATTTTATACTTGTGGTTTTAATCAATAATCAAAGATTTATGGATCAACAATTAATCGTCGACGAAAAATAAAATCAAAACGGTTTGATAATGATTAGATAAGGTTAGGAATGGAAATGATTTTTGAAAATCAAAAATGAGTTTGGATTTTGATTAGTTTAGGTTTATGTATTAAACTTAGGTGAAGGGTATTTAAGTAATTTAAAATATTAAAGGGTAACTTAGTAATCTACCCACTACTAGGATACCCTTATAAACCCACCTAGATAGGAAAATGATTTTGTATGCCTCAAAACAAGATTCATAAAATAGAACCACTATATAAAAATTTCTTTACTGTTAAAACTAGGCAATGACTAAATAAAACCATCATAAAGTTAAATACAACCCTCTTTTTGGAAACAAAATATTTGCCAACCTAATTAATGTAGGTGTACAAAACCCACAGTTATCTTCATCATCCTAATTTTCCTGTTTTTATATAATTTTGAACTAACGACCATGAATTGAATGTTCATGGACTAATGAGTCGACGGTTAACATCAAACTGAGTCTGTGATTAGAAAGAAATTTAAGGTTGATGCCATAACTTGTTCCATCGGATCTCTTTCACAATCGCCATCGTCAACAAATTAAAATTATCTAATATGATTCTCATAGGATCAAAGAAAATAGTTATTTAAATATGAAATAACATCATAAAAAAAACTCGATCTCATCTCACATCTACATGTGAAATATTTCCTCCCAATGAAACAAAAATTGATTTACGCAGTAACCCTTAAACACATCCCTATCAAAAAACCAAAGTATGAGAGTTTGCTTAATAAGCATCTTAGTCTCATCAGCATCCTTTGCTCTGCCACCAAAAGATCGATTACATCGTTCCTTCCATAGATGCCACAAAACAACATAATTCAGACTTGTCCATAACTCTTTCCCTCTCTCTTTCAAAGAATTACGCTCACTGCTTAGGGTAATTTATTAAGGTTTCAATTGGTTTTGATTATTATCCTTTGAACGACATTTGTTTTCATAGCTTGAAGAAGGTGAAAAGATAGCTGTAGATTATTCCAAACAAAGTCGTCATTGTAAGATCAATAATTGGATGATTAAAAAAAAAAGTGGAAGAGCGAGGAGAAGTTGAAGAAAGTCGGCCATTAATGGGCACAAGCATAACTGTGGGTTTTATCACCCACACAACCAAGGTTAACAAACATTTTATTTTTTATTCAAAGGTTATAAATATTCAAAATCAAGGTTGTATATAGTCACTGCCTAAAACTAAATCTAAATAGAAACCAATAACTAGTATAACAATGAGATTAGCGAAGAAAATAATTATATTTCACATTAATGTGTAACAAAGAGAAAAACCTTCTATTTGTTGACTAACATAAATTGGCAGTGAGCGTAAGTAATAGCATGCATCCATTACTAGCCATTAAACATATACTAACACAAACGTAAAGGAGAGGTGTGCATGTGGAGTGAAAATCCACTATAACTATAGTATTTAATTTGTAACACTCCCTCTTGTATGAAACCACGGTATTTCATTGCCATATTAGCACCTTGTTAGGGAAACCCAAAAGGACAAAGAGTACACATCACATAGAAGAGTGTTGCATTTGTTGTGTAATACCTCATTAAAACCTTGCTAGGAAAACTCAATGAGACAAAATCTAAAAGAAGAAAAAAGAGTGGAGTTCACATTAGAGAGCAATATCCAAAACTCAATAAACTCCTCCAGATGCATTGTAAAACTAGTTACTTAATGTTGATCTTCGAGTAAAACCGATATATTCGTCTTTGCTGGAAAAAAAAATGTCGGTCTTCAAATAATATTTGTGAACATCTCTTCGAACATTTCTTGAAAAGGAGAGGGTACCAAGTACACCACCAAATTTTTCGTTCGGCAACATGTATGGACAAAACCTAATACAATTGCAAGTATACCAACTTAATGATCCTCGACAATATGTATATAAAGTTTATATCCCTATCTCTTCTCAATCAAAAAGTATAGACTATGAAGTCCGTGAACATGATTGTTAAGGAGAGCACTTGGAAGATCCTAAAAATCAATATCCAAGATTAATTTGGTCGTATTCAAGTAATCCAATCGGAATTCTGCCAAGTAATAAACTTGTTATCTATCTTTCAACATACGAATTTTACAAGAAATAAGTCTCGTAATCGATCACAATTATACAGATGTATCTACTAAGATTGAATACGTACTACTTGTGTAAATTGTATTTTAAAGATAAACAATATAATGCAGAAAGGGAAAAACACAAGACACCAGAATTTTTGTTAATGAGGAAACAAAATAGCAGAAAAACCTATTGACCTCGTCCAGATTTGAACACTAAACTGTATTAATCCTCAACAGACACTAGCCTACTATAAGACTTCAGACTGCAATGTAGTTGAGACTGAATCCACCCTCCAAGAGATTCAGTTAAAGTGGCACTCCTTATGCCTCTTGAACCTCGCAAGGCTCTACACAATAGATTCCCTTAGCTAACGTCCTTTACAGCCTAAGACTTGCTTCAACCTGAGTGAAGACTTTTGATACCAATTTTCCTCTAACAGATAAGACTATTTGATTTCCCTTTAAATCAAAGATCAAGGCTTGGAAATATGTTTGCAATATACAAAGCTAGCAAACCTCACAAATCCGGAACACTTACACTCACTTAGATGAGAATCCTGGATTCTTTACCACCTCTCAAGAACAATCTTCAACTTATCCATTAAAAATAGTTTTCAGATATCTATGTTGAGGAATCACAAAATCTGAGACGAAGAAAACTTTGCGATTACTATCAATCTTTCCTGAAAGAGATTACGAGAGCCTCGATAACAGAAAATAAATATCAGGATACACGAACTATCAAGGTACAAGATAATTGGACCTTGCTTCACGAACCCCCAAAACGAAGTCTTTTAGTCGTAGACCTAATTATGTTTCTCAGAGGAAACCTAGGTCAATAGAGGACGACTCTAGCTATCAACTAGGACAAAGTATCCGAGATTAATTTTCTTAGTTGAAAGAGCAGATCTATTTATAGATGTTCAAGACTGAGGGTTGCTTAGAATTCAAGCTAAGATAACTTGAGATCCAAGCAAACACTTTACGTTTAGATGAAATTCTAATTAGGGTTTGAAGTAAGCATGTGAGAATAAGTCTTGAAATCACATAAAAGGATATACACGGTGGTCCGGTTCCGGAACCGTGTATCATGGCTGTTATGGCAAATATGCCTTATGAACTATAAGCAATTTGATGTTCATTTAAACACTTAAGAATGTAATCATGAGACACATACACAAGTTTTTTAGTGATCAATGATGTCTTAAAGGTGTTTATCAGAGTCATAACAATGCTAAAAATATTTAAAAATAAGTCTCTAAGAATCTGCTAAACTTTTACTGGGGACGTTGGTGAAAACGGTTTGTGAACCGTATAGGTAGTTCACGAATCAGGGTGAAACGGTTCGTGAACCCGGTTCAATAACCCTACTCGGCTCGTGAACTCAAATGGACACGGTTCGTGAACCGGGTTCACCAACTATTAGCCTTTTCCCACCAACATAAAAATTCGATTATCACGGTTCGTGAACAGTCCCCTTCTTAACTTTAGGTTTGCGAATTGGTTCACCAGCCTCCTTGTATTCCAGAAATTCAGATATCTATGGTTTGCGAGATGGTTCGCCAACCTACCTTGAGTCTGAAATATCAGAAGTTCTGAATTTCTCTCTGTTGATGTTTGAATCATTCCAAAATGATAGAATCATTGCTTGTGGTATTTTCAAATGATCCACAAATTAATTCTTGAACAATAAATTGTTTCGTACTAACATTGTTAAGGACCCTTGAGCATCCAATGCTTGAATCATATTTCGAGATGTTTAGCAAGACAAGCTTGACTCCAAATTTCTTCTTTGCAACAAATCTACTAGAAGTCATACGACATAGTCTCATAAGATGGAATGGTAAGATAGTAAGTAAAATAGAATAGTTCAGTCTTCACATACCTTGTTGATGAAGTTCTCCAAATGTCTTCATCAATCTCCAGTCTTTGAGGGTGATGTCTGATACTCAACTACCAAATTCAAACCGAGTACGAGACTTGACTTAGTAGACTAAAAAGCAAGATATAGTTTGTTCAACTAATATTAACGACAAGTTTGAGATAAAAAAAAAAACTTGTGGGTTCAACCGAGCATTGCTCTAGCATTTCTATTTGTAACTTTTCTAAGTTATGTGCCTCAAAACCTTTCCATGAAGACCCGAAAGGAAAAGTCTAAGTTGGAGATAGATTCATCTAGGCGAGACCGAAAAAATACTCAAATATGAAGTTTATTCCTAAATGCAACTTGAAAAAGCGGGGGTCTAACAACCTCACCCAATATTTCACATAGCAATCTGTATGGACTAACTTCAATATACTTTCAAGAGAATCAACTAGACAGTTCAACTCAATCTTAAGAAAAGTATATCAAAGAGTTATATCTCAATCTCTCAATTAAATCCGCAATCAAACAAATAAGAATTTGCGAGCCTGATTGAATATAAGAGAAATAACTTGAACGGTACCAAAGACCAATGTTCAAGGATCAATCAATTTCAATCAACAACCAAAGGTTGGATTTACCAATTTCTCGATTCAACGCACGACCTGTGATATTTCAATTATATAACAAAATATAATGTGGAAAAGAAATAACACAGACACCAGAATTTTCTTAACGAGGAAAACCGCAAATGCAGAAAAACCCCGGGACCTAGTCCATATTTGAACACCACACTGTATTAAGCCTCTACAGACACTAGCCTACTACAAAGCTAACTTCGGTCTGGAATGTAGTTGAACCCTAATCAATCTCACACCGATTCAAGGTACAGTCGCGTTCCTACGTCTCTGATCCCAGCAGGATACTAAGCACTTGATTCCCTTAGTTGTTCTCACCCACAACCAAGAGTTGCTACGACCCAAAGTCCAAGACTTAATAAAAAAATTTGTCTCACACAGAAAAGTCTATTGAATAGATAAATCTGTCTCCCACACATATACCTACGAGTTTTTGTTCCGTCTTTTGATAAATCAAGGTGAACATGAACCAATTGATAACCCGGACTTATATTCCCGAAGAACAGCCTAGTATTATCAATCACCTCACAATAATCTTAAACGATTAACGAAACAAGATATTGTGGAATCACAAACGATGAGACGAAGATGTTTGTGACTACTTTTCTATCTTTCCTATCGGAGAAATTAATTTCAAGCCAATCTTACGATTGTACTCAATCATGATATAAAACATCAAGATCAGATCACGCAACTACAGAGAAAATAGTTGGGTCTGGCTTCACAATCTCAATGAAGTCTTCAAGTCATTAACCTACAGGGTTTCATGAAAAACCTAAGGCGAAAGGAGAATCGACTCTAGCTTATGCAACTAGTATCACACATGAGGTGTGGGGATTAGATTTCTCAGTTGCTAGAGTTCTCCTTTATATAGATTTCAAATCAGGGTTTGCAATCTAAGTTACCTTGGTAACAAAGCATTCAATATTCACCGTTAGATGAAAACCTGATTAGATTCAGGCTAATATCTTTTAACCGTTAGATCGAACTTAGATTGTTATACACAAATGAAATGCACGTTCATTTAGGTTTGAGTAACCGTACCTAAATGTGTACACTTAGTCGGTTCAAAAATAGTTAACCAATGGTTAGCCATATGAGCACTTTCATATCAACCTCATTCACCTTTACCATAACTAGTTCAAATGACTCAAATGAACTAGTTAGAGAGTTGTTCAATTGCTTAGATCTCATAGAAGTATACAAGACACAATCGAAGCAAAATCGACTTTGATTCACTCGAATCAATTCATGAACATTATATCCACGGTTTGCAAAGATTGCATTCCTTATTATATAAATGTTTTAGTTCATGAACAAGCCGATGTTAGATTGTAACCTGCTTAAGTATGCAAAGGTGTACGCATACTTAAGTGACCGAATTGAGTTTGTTTTTCACTTTCAAACTCCAGCAGATTTTCACGGACGTGAATCTTTCGCCAGTACGCGTACGTGACTTACCCGGATTTTCAACAACATGCCAGTACGCGTACGTGTACGCATACTTTAGGTTCCCGGTTTTGGACTTTTACACAAATGTGAGAACACACTATGTTTATATCCAAACTTGGTTACTTGTTCTAAACTCTCATTTCAATCATTGAAACTGTCTTAGAGGATGTTAAAATAGTTGTTATCCACAAACTATTTTCATCAAAGCGATTTTCAAGTTATTGAAATAATCAACATGACTTTCGTCACGAGTAAAGATCATGAACATGGCTAAAGCGAAAGCTTACCAACACATATTTCGAGAAATAGATAAGCGAGGTGAATTCGGCTCGAAATACCAAATGTGTATAATCAAAGTCTATATAGTAATACGAATTTTGTCTCAAATAGGAGATAGAGTAGATAGACTTTTGAGTGATAAATAATTTCAAGTCTCCACATACCTTTTTGTTGATGAAGTTCCACAAGTTCCCTTGAGTAGTTCTTCGTCTTCATTCGATGAACGCCATGGAGTCTAGAGCTTAACTACACTTATTATCCTAATCCGAGACTTAACTATAAGTAGACTAGAAATCAAGACTTATAGTTTTGGCAACTAAACTTGACAAACAAGCTTGAGATAGCAACGCTTGCGAGTTCGACCGAGCAATGCTCTAACACAACTTGCCCAAATTGGAATCGAACCGCAAATTTCTATTCCCCGTGAAATATTCTTATAATATATAGAATTTCTAATATGCATGTATAAGGTTGCATTAGTTTAACAATAAATGGTACTTCCTCCGTACCACTTTAGATGAAGGTTCGGGAGTTTTCACGCAGATTAAGAAATGGAGAGAGATATTAAAAAATCATATGTGTCCTTGAGAAAAGACTTGAACATTAATAGTTATAAGTGTAGTTAAATATAAACTTATAATTCCAAGACAAAATGTTAGGGTATTGTTGGTAATTTTGTGGGATACTATGAAAACTATCAAGTAATGTGGAAAAAAAAAACCTAGACCCTCGTCTAATGTGGAACAAAGGGAGTATAATATTTAACAAATTAAAATAGGTAACGGGTCATCCATTTGGTAGGTTATGCTCAAATAGGTTTTATAAAGCCGCCGATTGTTTCAGTTCCTACTAAAAAGTCACGAGGCACACTAGAGTTGGGATTAGCTATTATATTTATTTTCAGTTGTTACTATAGTCATGCAAATGACAAGGAAATAGACATTATCCTTGTGGAAAGGCCCTTTTTAATTGCTTTTTCCATTCACTTTATACAAAAGGAAGAGGATTTTCTTCCAGATATATATTAAGAAAAAATTTAGTTTATATATTTTTTCTTGGTTTTCCTATTTTAATTTTTGACGATTTTTTTATTAAGATACAATATTGATACCAATGTAAGTTAAAGAAAATAGATAATTGAAAAAAATTTACGTAATTGAAAGTTTAAATTATATGCATATCACAAGGAAAAACTTAAATCCCTCCTAAATAAAGCGGACAAAGAGAGCAAGTTAAGAACATTGGTAGGCGCCATACTTTCGGAAGTTAATTCTATTAATTTTCAAAAGTAAGGCATTGGACGTGTTTTGTTGCTCGTTGCCATACTTTCGGAATAATAAGCCATTATCTTTCGAAAGTGAGCCAAAGACCATGTTTACTCGCTGCCAAGGTTAAAATGGCAATACCTAACTTTTGAAAGTAGATTACTATTGCAAACTTTTGAATTAAAAAAGAAAGCACTTCCAGAACCTTGAAGGCTGGATCATAACTTATATCTTTAAGTTTATGATTCGCTGAAACCTTCGTCCCTCAGGGATGGAAGTTCGAACAAGTTCTATTTAGTCATTCATAGATATGTTAGTAACATAAAAAAATGGATCCCGATTTTTCATCTAAGGAATATTGTTTTTGACTATGTTAAGTATGCTACTTAAATAAGTCATTGACCACTAATGAGGACAATATATTGGTCAAGTACAAGTTTTCCACAAAGCTAATTGGAAAAGAACATTGTTCTATAAGATTGTTGTAGTTATTCTTAGCATAAGCTTTTATAATCTTGTTATAACTCAGGGCTTGCCATGTTTCTGGTGTCCTTGATTAGTGAAATGCATTTAGAGCAAGTCTTATGGTGGAATCCAAGCTATACCAAGTGTGGAAAAACTGTGGATTGTCAAGTCTAATGGCTTCCAAGTTGGGGTCTTCCACAGTTTTTCCAAGCCATGTTCCATGATTTCGTGGGATGGTCTGTGGAATCCATGGAAGCGCTCAGATTAGCGTTTTACGCTATTCAGAATAGCGCGCTAGAAGACGGAAAACGCCAATAAAAATAGCTTCAAACGCTAATCTGAATAGCGTAAAACGCTATTCAGAATAACGCTTTTCTTTTTATCCGTAGATTTAAAACGAGCCCTTGAAAATCTAATGGCTGAGAAAAAAAGTGCTAATCTTAATAGCGTAAAGTGCTATTCTGAATAGCGTTTTTTTAGCGCAGCGTAAAACACTATTTTGATTAGCGTTTTTATTGTTCCACCACTACACTTGCACTTCCATCCACAATTCCAAATGCTGAGGTGGCGTGGAAAATGGAAGATGGAACTCTTCCACCATAAGACTTGCTCTTATGCATGAAACAACAACAACAACAACAACAACAACAAAAAAAAAAAAAAAACTTAGAGGATATCTTAAACATTAAGAGGTGTTAGATTTTCTGGCATACCATATTGGATATAATATCTTTGCATTTATTGCAAATTCATGTTAATATATCCAAGAAAATCTAGCTAAATAAATTAATATGGAAGTACATGAATTTTCGGCATTTACTTAGCTTAAGCATAAAATACTCTTTGTTTGATTCCTCAGCTAATAATCCGTGGTTGAAAACTATAAATAGAGACTTTGAGCAAGCGTAACAACTCATCGCATCCAAGGGGTACATTGTGATTAAGTTGTGGAGTGTCTGAGCCTATTACCGGACCTGAAACCTGAGCTATGAAATATTTTTAAAATCCGTGTTCAAGCGACAACTTGACCCACCGCTTGGATCAACATGGCGTTCAAAGGATCGTTTAACTCACGGCTTAAATCATCACCTTTGGCCACGATTTTTCTATCTAAAGACTTAAAGGCCTAGATAAATAAAGCTCCCACGTTAAATGGTGAGGAAACCCTCGCTTCTTATTGGCCGAAACGAGCCTTTTTGAGTTTTGTGAAACGAGCGTCCTGGTGAGGACACTTGGCAACCTATGATTGGTTAAAAAAAATCATAACTAAAATTCAATAGGAAAACTGACGTATTTGGGCATCAAACTATATAAGGAAGCCAAGAAAACTTATTAAGATTTGGAAGTCGAACACCAAACGTATTTGGAGTGGGAACTATATTAGGAATCAAACAACTATATTTGGAATTTCATACAAAACAGGATTCAAATTGTTGGCTCCATGGAAACTTATTTCATACATGCCCTAAATCAGATTTCGGTGAATAAAAAAAATTAGTTGAGTTGAAAGATTTTGTAAGAGAGAAAAAAGGAAACCTATTCCACTGATATTCAGAGTTAAAACAAGTATAGGTTCTCTCATAAGGAGCATAGATTCTTTTATCTTCTATGTAAGAGAGTTGTGAAGATCGACATGTTAATTTAATCCATCTCTGATCTTTCTTTTAGAGGTAAATAGTTATCAGAAGTTTACTGCAAAATCTAAGAAACACCACGGTACCCATGGGGGTGTGATATGGGAACAACATTTCTTACAATGTAGTAGTATAACAAAGAACAGTTGTTTGATGGAACAAAGATACATGAAAAATGGAACTGACTCTTAATTTGAGTACGACAACCATAACAGTTAGCAGGATTTTCACTCATTCGTTTTCCCCAATTCAAGCGGATAACTCTTACTTGCAATTGCTTCCATAAAGATCCGTAAATGAACCACACCTTCACATGATGGCTTTAGTGGTAAATCAAATGGTAGATTTTTCTTGATCTTCTCTTTAACTGTAAAAATCAAATTTTACATACATTTAGCCCATGTTCACATCTTTGCCTCTCGCCTCTCAACCTAAAAATTCAATGGTGCTAAATGTATATAGTTTATTCTTTGTGATGTATGCTAAATTTATCAAGTATGTCGGAAACCTAAGTGCGTAGAACAAAACTGGCAGCTAGATTAGGTAACTTATGCAACAATATGCTCGGTGATTTGGCGAGCAATAGAAGATAATTAGGATAAGAAAAAAATTGTTTGCTTTTTTTCTCTTACAAAATCTTTCAAATTTGATTCGAGAGAAAATAAGAAATATTTTTATTTAAAACTTAATTTTAATAAGTGTTAATAGTATGTGCCCGACCACATTGTAACCTTGGGATGAAAAATGTATCTCCACGGAGCGAGGCGAAGCCCCGCGCCTCCAAATCAAAAAAATATGGTTGAAAGGAAAAAAAATACCCGGTGTGTGGCACGGGCACAAATCTAGTGAATTGTAAAGGTCCATAAGAATTAGTCTAACCTCTTCAATAATTTCCGTAGAAGAAGGTAGTCAAAATCCCTAATATTATTGTTGGCTCTCACTTTATTTTGGTCGGTATTCTCAAATATTCCAAATCTCCGTCTTGTCAGTGTGCTTCCTAGACCCACCATCGAAAGAAGAAACAAGTAAGAACTATCTTAGTATCTATCTAATCTTATTCTAGCTGATTACTCCGAATACGTAGTCAGCAGTCAGCTAGTCAACATTGTTAAAATGACAATTTTGATATATGTACTTAACCTTTTTTTTTTGTATGTGTATGTGGCAGTCCATTACAGGTAAAACAATCAACTTATAAAGGCACATGGGGATTGCAACAACTGCTAGTGGTGCACGCGTCTCATGGTCACTGGTACAGCCACTAAAGAACGGTTTAAAGCCGTTAAAGTGTAACATCCAGTACCTTCCTTTGTCTTTTTATTCCGACAAGCGCGTTTTTCTTATTCTCTCTCGTTCCAGAAATTGATTTGGTAGGTTAAGTTTGAATATGGGATGGAAAAGATATATTGATACGTTTCACTAAAAAGCTGGATTTCGTTTTCAGTTGAGATTGGAGTATTTGTCAGGGAATTTGGGAGATGAGATGTTGGTCTTACAACACAATAGAATACTAATCATGTTTTCCACCACTTTCACTTTTTGAAATTGTATCTACACGTAGTTTGGACTTGGAGGGTGAAAGGCATATCTAACTAGGTGAGAAAGAGTGAATTTGAAGTTTTAAGACGTGGACCAGTGTTTTAGCGCGTGGGACCAGGATTTTCGAGTGATATAGATATAGATATGGACCTATGGACAATATGGTGTCAACAAAAAAGTGTAAAACGATGTAAGCAGAAAATGACTAAAACTAAAACTAAAAAGAACGGAAAATTCACACACCATTGGTGAAAACATCTTTTTCCTGAGCTTTTTAGTCATCACATAAGCATTGGTTGTAAGGCAACGTAGGTGAACAATGCCTCTAGGAAGACCGGCATTAGCGGTGCAT
This sequence comes from Papaver armeniacum, assembly GCA_023531295.1. NCBI lineage: Eukaryota > Viridiplantae > Streptophyta > Magnoliopsida > Ranunculales > Papaveraceae > Papaver > Papaver armeniacum. Next base: position 8,162 of record JAJJWW010003299.1, on the reverse strand, counting down.
CAGGTACTAAAATCCACATCAGTCGGATTGCTAAGTAACTAAAAAGTCCTATTCTTCCATGCTAAATAACCAAACAAATACAACCAAATTACATATAGATAAAGGCTAAGTCATGCCAATACTACTGTAGTAGAATGTTGAAGTCATTGGATGATTATGCTATTGTCCTGAATTCAAAACTTACCAGCATCAGCTATGCAATTTTTTTTCTTCTTTTAATAATATATATATGAGTAGGTTATATTAAAAAGCACTAGATGGTGATACCAGTGTCTTGAGTTGGAAACTCGCCCATCAGCTCTGCAATTCTTTTCTTGTTCTTTTCTTTTTTTAATATGAGAAAGTTATATTAAGAAAACAAACAGTTCCTTGATTGGAGCATAATTCCAAGTAAAATAGCCGATGTCTCAACTAAAAGCCCCCATAAATATCTGCAGATCATATTTAAAAAGTCTGGGAAAAATATCTGGCTACTGCGCGTGGCGCCGACGGCTCTAATTGGGATCATACTTCACTTCGGCACAAGTAGAAGAAATAAAGTATCAAAATTCAAGAATAGCCATCTAACCAACTGACACGTACGTTTATCTCAGTTTGGCTTTCTACTTCGCCTTTCCTTTTATTTATTTTCTCGCTTTGTCGGTTTGTCAATAATTCGCTCGAAGAGAAAAGGATTTGGCCTGAAGCACTAATATACTTGAGAATGAATCAAAACCAAATCTTATGCCATAATCAAACTACAAACTGAATAATTGACAACACGTGTTGATGAAAGAAGATTACAAGATGAGTGAAAAGGACTTGTGTAGTGTTGTCTAAAATTCTGTTTATGATACATCGTATATTCTTGAATTTTGGGTCATAGTTTTTTCTTTCAAAAGGTATTTTGGGTCACATTTATAAACAACTACAATATCATATCTACGTAAATTATGATCCTTGACTCTTCATCATCCCTTTTTAACTTGGCGAGATTGGGGTATACCTAAATTAATTGGGATATACCCAATTTTAAGAGACCTAGTCGGCATTTTCATAATAGGGTGATTTTATTTTAATATCCTTGAACTAATTAAATCTTAAAAATAAACTCATTTCTTAATTTCATTAACCCTAAAATTAAAAAACTAAACAACTCTTAATCTTCTCTTCTTCTTCTTCATCTGCATCTTCCATCAACCAAAGCCATATAAAAATCTTCAACTTTGATTTTCCAAAAAATTGTTGACTCTACCTGAAAGGAAGACTATAAGTGATGTTTAAACTCAAACCCATCATTGTGTTGTGTGATTTGATTGTTATATTAGGTTAAAAATCGAAAATTGTGATTTCGTGTTTTTGGTCGGCAAGGTCGTAACATGCATATCTTGCCGACTTTTCATAATGACCATGGCGATCAGAAATTTTTCAACAAATGGCGGGGTATTTTTCAAGACCTTGCAGACTACTAAATTTTTTTAACACTACTAAATTTTTTAGGTATTTTTTGAAGACCTTGCCGACTAATACATTTTTCTCAACAGCCGGCAGGGTATTTTCAACAGCCGGCAGGGTTTTTTTGATGACCTTGCCGACTAATAAATTTTTTCTGTCGTCTCATGTGTGTTAAAAAAATAAAGTCGGCATGATCTTCATTCGACGACCTTGCCGACTTTTCATACTTTCAGAAATGAAAGTGTTGATTTTTTATCTAATTTTGAGTATTATTTCATACAACAGCTTTGCAATCCCCTCTTTAGAAGTGTTTGGGTAGTGTGCTTTCATTTACGTTCCAAAAGATTTTTTCAAAACAAATTTTTTTCATCAAAAAACTTCCCAAAGTTCAATCAAAAATTTCATTACTCAAATTCATAATTTGAAAAGTTTTAATCTAAACTCAATTAATTAACCTAATCAGATTTTTAGTGTTAATTAAACAAGAGTATATTAGCCATTTAGAAAATATATGGTTAAGGGGTGACCTCTTTTACTTCAAAATGATCCTATTTTGTCTTATTGGGTATACCCCAATCTCGCCAGGCTTTTTAAGGAGTTAATATTTCTTCTACAAGAAAACAGCTATTCATATCCTTTAGATAGGATAGGGCAAGGGATGGAATTTCATCTAAAATAAAACATTGCTGGTATAATGTGATTGGATGGATTCATTGCTGGTATAATGTGATTGGATGGATTCATTTTGTTGTTAGATTTTCAGACAAATTTGATTTTCTCACCACCTAATTTTCAGTCCAACATCGAGAATATACGACCTTCGTAAACTTTAATAATGAAGCTTATATTAGTTGTTTAAGCATTGATTATCATCTTTAGTGATCATAGCTTTCGCATTCATCCCTACAAATTTCTCGTTGTTTTCGTGGTAGTAAATGAGATTGATCCATATAAATATCTAAAGAGAACCTTTTTTTTTTTTTTTGGTGCCCAAGAGCATAGCTCAGTGGTATCCCATCAACTCCAGTAAGGAGGAAGTCAGGGGTTCAATCCCCGCTGCCGTAAAGGTTTGTAGTAGATTAGTTCTATAGTGGGTTGAGCGGTGTTAGGTCTGGGGGCAGTCCAATGGCGGAAGGTTCTAAGTCGGGGTTCAATCCCCGCAATCAGTAAAGGTTTGTAGTACAGTAAAAACTCCACATATTAATAGAATAGGGACTTCACAAAATTATTAATATATGGAGTTTATTAATATAGGGAGGTATACCAAGAAAAAATTGCTTGACAAGAAGCTTTAAACATGCTTGACAAGTTGGAAATATTTTAGGTTCAACAACAAGGTGCACATGGTAACGAGGTCTTAAGCATATGTAAATCAAAAGATGCGATAACAATCTAAAAAATTACATCCTTTTCTCAAACAACTATAAATACATATTTTTCTTTATCTTAAATTTTGGTGTATCAAGATCTATAATTTCCCAATTATGTCTATTATATTAATTGTAGGATCAGAATATCGCAACACCAACGCCCTTGCGAAATCCATAAACGAAACATTGCGAAGACATCGCAGATGAGTGATATAAATGACGCAACGGATGACGACAGCCTGAACACGAGAAAGATGTGAAGACCTAGCGAGATTTAGGAGTGTTGCAAGATTTTATATTTGTACACTTGCGAGAATGTCGCAAGTCAGATCCGAAATAAAGGACAGCTTAGTTGTCATCCACTATGTAATGTCCTATATAAAGAGCCGAATAGGCTTATGAAAAGAGGGAGATCTTTTTCGAGTGAGGAGCAAGTTATTAGGAGAGAGAAAGTTTAGAGCGGTTGTAAAATCCTTTGCTTATTTTCCTTTCCACCTTGTAATATTAGAGAGTTTTAATCAAGAAAGAATATAATTGTTCATCTTCAAATGGCTTGATTGTGTGAATTCTTGTGAGGGGTGTTGTGTGGGATTTCCTGCTACTACATATGGCGCTAGAAACAGGGAATGAAGATTAAAGATTAGAGATTGTGTTTAAATTGTTTAAATTAAGAAGATGATTGATAAATTGGTTAAAGTAGAGAAAATCAAAATCAAGGAACGAAATAGAAAGTTGGAATGTAGTTTGATTACAAAAACAATGATTAATGAATTTCATGAAAATATCAGAGGGAGAATACATAAACGAGATTTTGAAGGAAAGAAAATCGTAACAACGGAGAAAGCGTCACCTATGAAAGAATGGGAAAAATAGAAGATTACATTCACAGCAGCAGAGATATCAAGAGAAAACTTAAACCACACATCTCCTTTGGTAATCACAGTAACCACACAGAATGAAAAATAAAAATCAGCAAAAATTATGGAAGAATGGGCGGTAAACAGAACTCTAGTTGATACGGGGAGTTCGGCGAATATAATCTTTTACCATGCATACAGAGGAATGGGATACAAAGATGAAGAGATGTCTCCTTCAACTTATCATATTCATGGCTTTGGCAAATCTATAACAAAACCAAAAGGAGAAATAGAGGTGCGAATTTTGCTGGGAGAGATTGAAACACAAACGACATTATGCGTAGTGGATATGGAATCACCATACAACATGTTGTTGGGAAGGCCATGGATTCATGCGATTAAAGCTGTAACATCAACATTACATCAATGCATCAAATTTCCTATGCCAAGTGGGATTGGTGAAATTAGAGGGGAAACCGATAAAGCGAAATTATGCTATCAAATTGAAGTAAAACAATATGAAGGACGTGCAAAGAAGCGAAAAGATCGCAGAAAATTGGCGAAGGAAGCAAAGAAAGAAGAGGAATTTAGAGCTTATATGATAAGAGCAGAGGAAGGAAAAGGGATACCCAAAAATTTTGGAAGAAGGAACCGAGCTTGCGAAGGAGATAAAAGAACCTACACCTATGGGAGAACCTAAGGCCAGCTACATCACAGAAACCAACAAAGGAAGTGAATGTTGGGACCGAAGAAGAACCAAAAATACTAAAAATTGGGACCAAGATGGAAGCAGATGAAGAAGAAAAAACTATTGGTCTGTTGCGAGAATTTAAGGATATTTTCGCATGGAACATGGATGAGGTGCTCAGATAGACCCATCTCGTGGCATGCCACAGATTGGAAATTGACAAAAATGTAAGGCCATTCAAACAAAGAATCGGAAAAATCGCGACAACGTATCATCCTCAAATAGAAGAAGAGTTGCGAAGATGCTTGATGCGGGGATTATAAGACAAGCAAAATATCCAGTGGATAGCAAATATGGTCGTAGTACCAAAGAAGAAGAAAGGGATAAGAATTTTTATAGATTTTACTTGATTTAAATAAAGCTTGTCCGAAGGATAGTTTTCCATTACTGGATATTCCACAAATGGTCGAATCAGCAAAGCAGAAATGATAGAATATCTTCTCTAGACGGATATAAAGGGTACAATCAAATTCCTCTCGCTGAAGAAGATCAGGAGCATACTGCTTTTTTCGCTCCCAGAGGGTTATATTGTTACATAAAAATGCCATTTGGTTTGCGAAATGCTGGAGCAACATACCAAAGGATGATAGAAAAGGTGTTTGCGAAGTGGATACACAAAACATTGGAAGTATATGTAGATGATATGTTAATAAAAAGTAAAGAAGCAAAAAATCATGTCCAAGATCTGAGGGATATTTTTGAACAAATGAGACATTTTAACATCAAAGTAAATCCAGAAAATGTTTTTTTGGGGTTGCATCGGGAAAATTTTTAGGTTACATCGTATCAAAAGAAGGAATACAAGTTGATCCATAGAAAGTACAAGCAGTTCGCGCCATGCCAACACCGGCGACGGTAAAAGATGTACAAAAGTTAAATGGACTCTTAGCTTCGCTGGGAAGGTTCATTTCGCGATCATCAGATAAGTGTAAACATTTTTTCAATATACTCAAAAAGGGGGCTAAGTTTAGATGGACGAGACGATTGCGAAAGCTTTTCAAGGAATAAAAGAACATCCGACGAATATATCTATTTCGCAAAAGGCGAACCGGAGAAAGAATTATTAATCTATCTTGCGACAACTTCGCATGCATTAAGTGTTGTGTTATTGCGAGTAGATGCGGGAGTTGAAAAACCAATCTATTACATCAAAAACATTCAATGCTGCAGAGAAAAATTATTCAAAGATTGAAAAACTAATTTTGGCATTAGTTTATGCACATTTAAACTTCGGATATACTTTCAAAGCATGAAATAAGGGTACGACAAAAATACCAATCGAGTCGAGAATGAAAAATTCAAAAAGATCGAAAGCGAGTCGAGAGATGGAATGCACGAGATAGGACATTTCAAAATCAAATATGAAATACTATCTTCACCAAAATCGCAAGTTGTTGCGAGACTTCTTAGCGAGAATTTCCTTTAGAATATGATGAAGCAGTGGAAGAAATGATGGATATAGAAGAAGAACATGGGAATCCAAGAGATCTGTTAATAGAGCCAAATAGATGGGAAATATTGGTGGATGGATCATCAAATGGGGAAGGTAATGGAGTTGAAATTGTTTTGATTTCACCAGAGGGCAACAAAATGGCTTTTTCCTTCAGATTGGAGTTTGCATCCACCAATAATGAGACAGAATATGAGGATGTGATACATGCTCTGAAATTCGCAATAGAAATGAAGTTGGAAAATGTAAGAATCACCGGCGATTCGCAATTAGTCATTTGTCAAATAAAAGGAGAATACACTACAAATGAATCATCCATGAAGAAATACAAAAACTTGTTGAGGAATTATCAAAAGAATCCCAAAAATTAAATGGAGACACATATCAAGAAAAGATAACGACTCATGAGATGCTTTTTCTTTTATCTCAAGTATGATGACAGACCCAGCTGCGAGATGCATAAAGATACAAACACTTTTATCACCATCAATCAATAAAGAAGAAGAAGAAGAGGTAGATGTAATGATAATAGGAAATGGAGAACAGATACCTAGTATTGGAGATTGGAGAGCATAACTTCATGCATACCTGAAAAGAGGAGAAACACCAAGAAATAGATTGGAGGCGCACAAATTAAAAAGCCGTGCAACAAATTATGAACTAAGGGATGGGATATTGTACATGAGATCTTTCAATGGACCTTCACTCAGATGTTTAACACGAAAAGAAGGAGAAGAAGTACTAAAAATGTTACATAGTGGGGATACTGGCAATCACAACGGTGGAAGATCTTTGGCATAAAAAGCGAAGATGCAAGGTTATTATTGGCCATTTATGCACGAGGATGCGAAGCAAATATCAAGGTGTTGCGAAGATTGCCAAAGGCACGGAAAGAAAATACATTCACCAGGAGCACCATTAACATCTTCAACAAGTGTATGGCCTTTTGGAAAATGGGGTTTAGATATTGTGGGACCATTCTTACCGGAACTGGCAAAGAAGATATCGATTGTCGCTACGAGACTATTTCACAAAATGGGTCAAGTAAAGGCAATACAACACAAATTCGCGATAAAGATATTTTTACATTCATATTTGAGAATATCATATGCAGATTTGGAATCCCCGCACAATTGGTGTCCGACAATGGGAAACAATTTGAGGGACAAATATAGAATCACATTACTTAATGCATTTAAGATAAAATGTGGAAAGTCAACTCCTTTATACCCTCAGGCCAACGGACAAGCAAAAGCAACAAATAAAACAATCGCAGATATATTGAAGAAGAAATTAGAAGGACATAATAGAGCATGGTGTGAACAAGTGCATAATGCAGTATGGGCTTACAATACAACCAGGCGAGAAGCTACGGGAATGTCACCTTTACTTTTAACATATGGAATTGAGGTCGTACTACCAACAGAAGTTATTATTCCAACAACAAAGAGAGAAGCTTGGGAGAAAAATCTTAGTGCGAGTAATATTTTAATCAAACTAGATGAATTAGAAGAAAAAATAGAAAGAGCTCTACAACATATGGAGAATTACCAACGAAGATTATCCGAGAATATAATAAACGTGTTAAGACACGCGAATTTCAACCAGGTGATTTGGTACTGAGAGAAACACCAATATATCAGCGAGAAAGTGGTGGCAAGCTTGCGAGAAAATGGGATGGACCTTATATCATTAAGGATATAGTTGGAACAGGGGCATATAGATTGATGGATCCTGAGGATAAAGACGTGGGCCACAAGTTAGATAGACCATGGAATAGGTTATACTTGAAGAGATATTACCCGTAAAAGATTGTGGGAAAAGATTAGATTGAGAAATAATGTATGACTGAAGCAAAATGAATTTATATGAAAATCTTGCGAAAGAATCATTGCGAGATTGCACAAAATAAAGAAAGAATATGCGAAAATCTCGCACAGATAATGACAAGAGATAATCAAAAATCAATGACATATCAGAAAGGGGCGAACCTGCTATGGCGTACACCTTAGTTCGCGAAATCAAAATTTCGCAAGAGGCAAATGTAAGACCTAAAGTACGTCATAAAAGGGGGTACCTGTTAACATGTCTCAGGGAAAAGGTTACACCGCCCCTGGAACCTGATTCATGGAGAATTGGGGTCAATAAAGCCCATCCAGGAGAGGTACCTTAGATTTTCAATCTAAGCTTATGACTTAGGTTGGACGACCGAGGGTCTCTTCTAAGGAGTCAGCATATGACCAAGGCGCCGAGGTACACGGTTGAGCCAAGAGTGCCTGGGGCATTTGAAGTGTCTCGGCCAT
>JAJJWW010003298.1:19539-63942 GCA_023531295.1 Papaver armeniacum | reverse complement strand
GTATGTAGCGGCTTAATACGGTGTGGTGTTCAAAGCTGAACTAGGTCCCGGGGTTTTTATTCATTTGCGGTTTTCCTCGTTAACAAAATTCTGGTGTTTGTGTTATTTCTTTTCCGCATTATATTTTGTTATGTAATAGAAATATCACAGTTTGTGCGTTAAGATAATCAATTAGATAATCTAACCTTTGGTTGTTGATATAAATTGATTGACACTTGAACATTGGTCTTTGGTACCGTTCAAGTTATTTCTCTTATTCAATCGGGCTCACAGATTCCTATATTTGCTGATTGCTGATTGAATTGAGAAATTGAGATATAAAACTCTTTGATATACTTTTCCATAGAATGAGTCTGACTGTTTAGTTGATTCTCTTGAAATATATTGGAGTTTGTCTATTCATATTGCCGAACGAAATATTGGGTGTGGTTGTTAGACCCCCTCTTTTTCATAAACCTTAGAATTACACCAAAGAGGAAATGAATAACTATGATCTAGAAAGTAGTACAATGCTAAAATTACACATAAAAGGCTTAAGCTTTTCTTCTTAAGAGATGGATATTTATAGCATCCCTAAATTTCCTTTGGATCTTCTGATTCCGTACACGTGTACTTTCCTGACTTCTTCATCACTTCTGTATGCTGAAGTCGTACACGTGTCATTGATGACATCTTCTTTTCTGGCACCTGCCTAAAGATACTGGGCAGCCTTATATGGGACCCATCATTGCTGACATGTGCGCTTAATTATGACTTTTCCGACCGTTGACCGTTGATGGAAAATCTTCCTCTTTCTTCCTAACTCATACTCCTGACATTAACATATGGTCTAGTCTAATAAGGGGGATACCGTGCTTCCTAGCAAGTAACTAATTTTGTGATGTTTAATTCAACTTATGTGAATATAAATTTTGGTGTTGGTGTATGAAAAGACTAGGGTACCCAAATACACCACAATATTTTTGTTTCAACCTATAAGTCCTCTACCGAATGTGATCGTCTATGGACAGAGTCGACACAATATGACGATTCGGTTCACACTTCGTGTGATTGTTTATGGATACGAGATCGAGACAATACAATAACAAGATAACTTGTGTGATTGACTATGGATACAAGATCGAGACAATACTACAACAAAGTGTGTTACTTGATAATAGGTTCGGTAATAACCAAACTTTGTAATATCACTATCAAGTATTACAGAGTTAACGTATATGTGTATTTTACTTCATTATAACAAACAATTATAATGCGGAAATCAAAGTAAAAGACACAACAAGATTTTGTTAACGAGGAAACCGCAAATGCAGAAAAACCCCGGTACCTAATCCAATTTTGAATACTCTTAGAATTAATACGTTACAAAAAATCTAATACCAACTTCGTATAGTTGAGACTAAGAAGACTACCCCTAGATACTTAGTTCACTCAGTATCCATGCGCCTTCGCATTCTAGATTCACGCACGTGAATAGCAAGTCCTTTGGATCGTATTCCAAACAACAAAGGAAAAATCTGTTTGGTACCCATTCTAATCAATTTTGCTACAATATTTAGATGAGTCGTTGACAAAGGATCTTATGTTTAATCTAATAAATTCCTTTATCTGGTTAGATCAATCTAACTTTAACTACCGAAATAGTCAAGTATAGATTCGCACTCAATTAATATAAATCTCAAAGAGAAATACGGAGAATGTCAATCTCACGCATTCTCAACTAATCAATCAAATCTATTAAAGATAAACTGATTCTAGTTGGATCCCAGTTAATTAAGGTTTGTGCACACAATTCATAAGATACGAAAACTAATAAGAAATCTTCATCGTCTTCAAATCTTCTTTTATCTTCAAAACCTGCGCAACACCACTTGAATCTCTTGTTATATATCAATCACGCACAGAACGGAGTCTGTTAATAATGGATTATCACAAGATTTCTTTAGATCTAACAACAATTCTAAAGATCCCGTCGATACTCTGATCTAGTTTGAGTGAATCTTATACCAAAAGAGAAGATTCTCAAGCATAAACAAACTAGGTACAATCAAAGTTTCAACAACCATTAGTCAATCAAATTAATCGAAAACTAATAACATTGTAATTATCTAGTTTCACACCTGTTAGAGCACTGCTCAGTCAAACTCGCAAGCGTTGCTATCTCAAGCTTTTTTGTCAAGTTTAGGTGATCAAAACTATAAGTCTTGATTTCTAGTCTACTTATAACTATGTCTCGGATTATGATAGAATGTGTAGTTGAGCTTTAGACTTCACGACGTTTATCGATTGAAGACGAAGATTTAGTGAGGAGAGCTTGGAGGAACTTCATTAACAAAAGATATGTGGAGACTAAAACTTATCTATCACTCAGAAGTCTATTCTATTCTATCTCCTAATGAGACTAAGTCGTATAGCTATATAGACTTTTACATTATACACATTTGATATTTCGAACTGAGTTTAACTCGCTTATCTTTCTCGAAATATGAGTTGGAAAGCTTTTTGCTTTAACTACGTTTATCATTATTCTTGACGAGTTTAGTTGGAAAAAAATTATTATTTGTTGGAAACTGAATAATGAGTCAAAAGATGATCATGTGAAAATTTCCTTGAAACATCTTACATGATTTGTGTGAGACAGTCATTTGATGTAGACTCGGAATATTTCGTATTAATCATTCGATCGCTTGAAAATTACTTATAAGCTAATGGTTTGTGTGAGACATCTATTGTCGTCTTCTAAGGATGTTTCAATGATTGAAATGAGAGTTTAGAACAATTAACCATTGTCTGGATATAGCATAGTATGCATACTAGTATGCAAACTGTTGTGGTATGATTCAGGTACGCAAACCAAGTTTGCATACCAGTATGCGAACGGTTTTAACTGTCAAAGTCCGGGAACCAAGTTTGCATACCAGTATGCGACCATTTCTACTTGAGTTAGGTTCGGAACGATAGTATGCGTACACGTTTGTGAACTGTCGGTCAAATCCGAAACTTAATTTTGCGTATCGTTTGCAAACTCAGTTGGTTTAAGTTCTAAAATCGATTAAATATGATTCCATACTCACGAACAAATATATTTATAAATTAAGGAATGCAATCTTTGCAAACCGTGGCTAAATGTTCATGAATCGATTCTCTTGAATTAATCCGATTTTGTTTTAATTGTGTCTTGTATACTTATACGAGAATATAAACAATTGAACAACTCTATGATTAACACAATTAGATTCATGACACAGCCCGGATTTTCGGGTTTACAGCGGATACGGATTCGACATTTTAGGGTCAAGTCCGGTCCAACTAGCAAGCCCAAAATTTTGGACCGCAACTTGGGAAGGACCAAATTTTTCGTTCTAAAACAATTTGAATAAATAAAAATATTAAATTCAAACTCAAATAAAATTTTACTATAAGAAATGTAGTCTTTATTTTGAAATTTAAACAACTGTAAAATAATTACATAATCAAAAGTGCATAACTTGAAATTCAAAACGTAATACCTAAATCCCCGTGCTACAAAAAAGTTTCTTTTACGGCTAGTCTTTCTTCATTCTCTGTGGAAATGGAGGAAAAGGGGTGAGCAAACCACGACCCAGTCGGAAGGTTCAAAAAATAATAGAGTGCAACGAAATCAAACAAATGTAGCAGATACGTTAATTAAAATCATGCATAAAAATTCGCAATAATACTTACGATGTTCTCAGTCACAAATAATCAACATTTTCTTACTCGCAATAAAATTTAAACTTGGGCATATCAAGTTTAATCTTGGGCATGGTCATGAAAGAACAACCCTACGGTCTTGGGCATCTCAAAATTGATCCTAGGCATTTCAAATTTAAACTTGGGCATATCAAATTGAATATTGGGCATGGGAATGAAAGCACAACCCTACAGTCTTGGGCATCTCAAAATTGATCCTAGGCATGTGAAATTTAAACTTGGGCGTATCAAATTGAATCTTTGGCACGGGCATGAAAGAACAAGCCTACGGTCTTAGGAATCTCAAAATTGATCATAGGCATGTTAAATTTAAACTTGGGCATGTCAAATTTAATCATGTGCATGGGCATGAAAATAAAAACCTACGGTATTGAGAATCTCAAATTGATCCTAGGCATGTCAAATTTGAACTTGGGCATATCAAATTGAATGTTGGGCATGGGCATTCAAGCACAACCCTACGGTCTTTGGCATCTCAAAATTGATCCTAGGCATGTCAAATTTAAACTTGGGCATATCAAATTGAATCTTGGGCATGGGCATAAAATCTCCTTTAACCTAGGTTTTTCCTAAAACCATTATAGGTTAACGACTTGAAGACTTCATTGGGATTCTGAAGCCAGATGATGCGTGTCGTAACCATAACAAATTAGTGAATATTTTTACACTCAATTAACAAGTAATATGGTGGTAGTTAAGTTTGTTCCCACGAGGAGCAAGAGGTTTTAGTTGTCTTATAATGTCACAAAGGGGGGTTTGTTTTATAAAGCAAAAGAAAATAAACAAAGCAATTAAAAGATAAAGTTGAAATCAATAAGAGAGACAAGACCAAGGAATCCTTCTTCGTTGCAAAACAATGATTCAAGTTATGTTCTTTTCCACTTTTTATTAGTCACAAATTATCACCAACCGTAGGTAAAGCAGCTAGATCAGTGCTTAACCCCTAAATCCCTTGTATCATCGGATACGGAAGTTCTCGACTACCGGATTCTATTTACCAAACCACATAGTAGTAGATCACTCAAGATGTAATTTAAATAAACACATTAAGATTTATGAACTTATTAGGTTTATATTAGTAGTTAGACTCTTAGATCAAGGTCTACTTGATAACGTTGTTTTCACACACAATTGCTCCACGGAATCCCTCCGCAAGGTCTCGTGTTTGCTACTTGTGTAAAGAGTCAAGAAACGATTACTTATCCCCTAACTTTCACTAGATTTAGATCAATTTAACAAATCAATTTAGCGTGCACTCTAAACAATCTATCAATCAACCATGAATGTATAAACATTCCTATTAGTAAAAACAAACGATAATCATGTGAAAAACTTCAAGATAGAATTGAAAAAAAAAATCTCAAATCATATGTTAAAAACAAGGAATTCATCCTCAATCAATAAAATTAGTTACTCATGCTAAGGAGTTCACACAAAGAATAAAGAAAAGAGAAGTGTTGTGTGTGTAAAAGGTGTGTAGAGAACTTCTCTATTTATAGGCTTCAATGCTATCCAAATATTTCAGGGAATAGAATCCCTTTCCCTTTATAGCTCAACTTCCAAGTCCTTGTCTTTCTCATATCTTCCATCTCCTCTTTCCAAATCCAAGCTCAATTCTTCATCCAATTCCAAACCCAAGTCTTCATACCCATGAGAAAGGTCCACAGAAAATTCTCCACAAATTGTGTCGCCGGAATATTACTGCTACCACCGTAATCCGACACGGAAAACCACCGCCGGTCACTGGCATATTCATATCTGATGACAGAATATTCCGTCACAAATGCTGTTATAGTAAACTCTCAAAACTAATAGTCTCAATTAGTCAACCTGGTAAAGGAAAGAGAAGTCAGACACCGAGTCAGCATCTTACTCGGCTAACTGGTCTTACTCAGCTGAGTTGGATCGGCCATCGGCCGGTAAGAGTCGAATCGTCGGCATTAAAATCCGACAGAGTCTTGGCTGTTCTCTGGGATTTCCCCGACCAATTTCAGGCCATTATTTTCTTCAATTCCTGTACACAATTTATCATACATTCATCTCCTAAAACATTCATCTATAACCCTTTTCAAAACTGAACTTATTCTTGATTCATGAGTAGCGGGAACTTCAATCGAAACATCAATCTCAATAGCACCATCATTGTCTTGTTCATCTCTGTTCAATGGCAGGGGCAACTTCGTCTTCTCACTGCAACAAACCCATCTCAGATTCATACGCACCTCAACACTCAGCAAAACCCATTTCTTATTCATATCTGTTCATCAATCTCGATTCAACATAAATCAACACAAACACCATCTGCTCTTTGTATTTTTCTGACTTCGAATTCAGCCTTTAATCTTCGTCAATCACCACAAATCCATATCAATCTTTACTCAATTTCAGTTCTGCATCAAACCCACTGATTCCTTCTTCAATTGCACGAACCCTAATTTTCTACTTCATCAATTCTCCTTGTTCGTTCATCAATCCACAGACCCATAGCAGTAGGAACGAGCTCTTCTCAGATTCAAATCAAAACCCTTTTTCTCAAATCTTCTTCTCTCGGCTGTCTGCAACTCAACCTAGCCTCATACCCATGAAAATTATCAGCTCCCTCAATTTCCACTCTCGAGTCTCGACTGCTTCTCAATTTCTCGAATTACAAACGGCAGCTTTTCTTTCTCTTATTCTCAATTTGATGCAATTGATGATTGAGGGAATAAATGAATGAGAAACACAAACTCTCGCTTTTAGGTTTGTTTTGGGGTATGATGATGACACCCCTTTGATTTGGATAAGGGTCATCCTGATTGGTAGCTCCTTAACCTCAGGTGGATGTCTTTAGTACTTCTTCATAAGAAAGTTGCCACTTAACCTTGACTGGGCTCCGGATAGTGTTTGCCCGTGAAATAACTGTATGCCTCTTTTTGCTCAAATTGGGTGATTTCTTATTCTTTTTCTCCGTGCGACTCCAGAGTACCTAATAACTCAAAAACACGCTTAAAATACATAATTTACAAGAAAACATAGCAGAGAAAGCATAAACAATAGATAGTAAACAAGGTGTATTCTACACCTATCAAATTCCCCCACACTTAGACTTTGCTAGTCCTCGAGCAAATCAAACCAAAACTTACAACTTCAAAGCTTTCCAGCGTTCCAAGCATCCAAAGAGCTACGAGGACATAAAGTTTCTGCATGCTAGTAATAAGAAGTTAGAAATATGAAAGAACATATTCTCATTCTTAAATGTTGAGTGAGAAATAACCACGCCATAATGAGAGAACGCGTGTTTGAGAAGCGATCAATAAGCATTTCGCCTTGACTTCTGCCTCACCAAAAGGATTTTATGATAATTACACTCAAAAAGACGTACTTTTATGGTTCTCACATGTGTGCATGTAGGAATGAAGAGAGAATTCACAAACACGTTGAATGGTGGGAAGGACAACTTCCAAATATTTTAAAAACCCACATCTTTTAACATTTTGAAAAACCATTTTTCTGACGATCTTTAAGAAAGGAAATCAACCATTATTATCGAGGATGAGATTACTTACTCACCTTCACATCCGATCGCCAATTATGATAACACCACTCTCACGGAATCCAATAGAAACGTCTTTCGCTCCTCGTCTTTATCTTCTTGGTCTTCGTCTTCGGCTTCAACTATTGATGATAAACTGTTGAATTTCATAAATCCTTGACAATTTGTAACTCTTTACCTTAAATCCTTGTCGCTTGAAACTTCCTTATAGATTTTCCTTCCCCGGCAGCGGCGCCAAAATTTGATGCGTGCCGTAACCACAACAAATTAGCGAATATTTTTCCACTCAATTAACAAGTAATATGGTGGTAGTTAAGTTCGTTCCCACGAGGAGCAAGAGGTTTTAGTTGTCTTATAATGTCACAAAGGGGGGTTTGTTTTATAAAGAAAAAGAAAATAAACGAAGCAATTAAAAGATAAAGTTGAAATCAATAAGAGAGACAAGACCAAGGAATCTTTCTTCGTTGCAAAACAATGATTCAAGTTATGTTATTTTCCACTTTTTATTAGCCACAAATTATCACCAACCGTAGGTAAAGAAGCTAGATCAGTGCTAAACCCCTAAATCCCTTGCATCACCGGATACAGAAGTTCTCGACTACCGGATTCTATTTACCAAACCACCTAGTAGTAGATCACTCAAGATGTAATTTAAATAAACGCATTAAGATTTATGAACTTATTAGGTTGATATTAGTAGTTAGACTCTTAGATCAAGGTCTACTTGCTAACGTTGTTTTCACACATAATTGCTCCACGGAATCCCTCCGCAAGGTCTCGTGTTTGCTACTTGTGTAAAGAGTCAAGAAACGATTACTTATACCCTAACTTTCACTAGCTTTAGATCAATTTAACAAATCAATTTAGTGTGCACTCTAAACAATCTATCAATCAACCATGAATGTATAAACATTCCTATTAGTAAAAACAAACGATAATCATGTGAAAAACTTCAAGATAGAATTGAAAACAAAACTCAAATCATATGTTAAAAACTAGGAATTCATCCTCAATCAATAAAATTAGTTACTCATGCTAAGGAGTTCACACAAAGAATAAAGAAAAGAGAAGTGTTGTGTGTGTAAAAGGTGTGTAGAGAACTTCTCTATTTATAGGCTTCAATGCTCTCCAAATCTTCCAAGGAATAGAATCCCTTTCCCTTTATTGCTCAACTTCCAAGTCCTTGTCTTTCTCATATCTTCCATCTCCTCTTTCCAAATCCAAGCTCAATTCTTCATCCAATTCCAAACCCAAGTCTTCATACCCATGAGAAAAGTCCACACAAAATTCTCCACAAATTGTGTCGCCGGAATATTACTGGTACCACCGTAATCCGTCATGGAAAACCACCGCCGGTCACTGGCATATTCATATCTGATGACAGAATATTCCGTCACAAATGTTGTTTTAGTCAACTGTCAAAACCAACAGTCTCAGTTAGTCAACCGGGTCAAGGAAAGAGAAGTCAGACACCGAGTCAGCATCTTACTCGGCTAACTAGTCTTACTCAGCTGAGTTGGATCGGCCATCGGCCGGTAAGAGTCGAATCGTCAGCATTAAAATCCGACAGAGTCTTGGCTATTTTCTGGGATTTCCCCGGCCAATTTCATGCCATTATTTTCTTCAATTCCTGCACACAATTTATCATACATTCATCTCCTAAAACATTCATCTATAACCCTTTTCAAAACTGAACCTATTCTTGATTCATGAGTAGCGGGAACTTCAATCGAAACATCAATCTCAATAGCACCATCATTTTCTTGTTCATCTATGTTCAATGGCATCGACAACTTCATCTTCTCACTGCAACAAACCCATCTCAGATTCATACGCACCTCAACACTCAGCAAAACCCATGTCTTATTCATCTTTGTTCATCAATATCGATTCAACAGAAATCAACACAAACACCATCTGCTCTTTGTATTTTTCTGACTTCGAATTCAGCCTTTAATCTTCGTTAATCACCACAAATCCATATCAATCTTTACCCAATTTCAGATCTGCATCAAACCCACTGATTCCTTCTTCAATTGCACGAACCCTAATTTTCTACTTCATCAATTCTCCTTGTTCGTTCATCAATCCACAGACCCATAACAGCAGGAACGATTTCTTATCATATTCAAATCAAAACCCTTTTTCTCAAATATTCTTCTCTCGGCTGTCTGCAAACCTAGCCTCATACCCATGAAAATCATAAGCTCCCTCAATTTCCACTCTCGAGTCTCGACTGCTTCTCAATTTCTCGAATTACAAACGGCATCTTTTCTTTCTCTTCTTCTCAATTTGATGCAATTGATGATTGAGGGAATAAATGAATGAGAAACAGAAACTCTCTCTTTTAGGGTTGTTTTGGGGTATGATGCTGACAACCCTTTGATTTGGATAAGGGTCATCCTGATTGGTAGCTCCTTAACCTCAGGTGGCTGTCTTTAATACTTCTCCATAAGAAAGTTGCCCCTTAACCTTGACTGGGATCCAGATAGTGTTTTCCTGTGAAATGACTGTATGCCTCTTTTTGCTCAAATTGGGTGATTTCTTCTTCTTTTTCTCCGTGCGACTCCAAAGTACATAATAACTCAAAAACATGCGTAAAATACATAATTTACAAGAAAACATAGCAGAGAAATCATAAACAATAGATAGTAAATAAGGTGTATTCTACACCTATCAAATTCCCCCACACTTAGACTTTTCTAGTCCTCGAGCAAATCAAACCAAAACTTACAACTTCAAAGCTTTCCAGCGTCCCAAGCATCCAAAGAGCTATGAGGACATAAAGTTTCTGCATGCTAGTAATAAGAAGTTAGAAATATTAAAGAACATATTCTCATTCTTAAATGTTGAGTGAGAAATAACCACGCCATAATGAGAGATCGCGTGTTTGAGAAGCGATCAATAAGCATTTCGCCTCGACTTCTGCCTCACCAAAAAGGATTTTATGATAATTGCACTCAAAAAGACGTACTTTTATGGTTCTTATATGTGTGCAGGTAGGAATCAAGAGAGAATTTCTGCAACACGTCGAATGGTTGGAAGGACAACTTCCGAAATATTTTAAAAACCCACATCTTTTAACATTTTGAAAAACTATTTTTCTGACGATCTCTAAGAAAGGAAATCAACCACTATTATCGAGGATGGGATTACTTACTCACCTTCACATCCGATCGCCAATTATGATAACACCACTCTCACGGCATCCAATAGAAATGTCTTTCGCTCCTCGTCTTTATCTTCTTGGTCTTCGTCTTCGGCTTCAACTATTTATGATAAACTCTTGAATTTCATAAATCCTTGACAATTTGTAACTCTTTACCTTAAATCCTTGTCGCTTGAAACTTCCTTATAGATATTCCTTCCCCGGCAGCGGCGTCAAATTTTGATGCGTGTCGTAACCACAACAAATTAGTGAATATTTTTCCACTCAATTAACAAGTAATATGGTGGTAGTTAAGTTCATTCCCACGAGGAGCAAGAGGTTTTAGTTATCTTATAATGTCACAAAGGGGGGTTTATTTTATAAAGAAAAAGAAAATAAACAAAGCAATTAAAAGATTAAGTTGAAATCAATAAGAGAGACAAGACCAAGGAATCCTTCTTCGTTGCAAAACAATGATTCAAGTTATGTTCTTTTCCACTTTTTTTTAGCCACAGATTATCACCAACCATAGGTAAAGCAGCTAGATCAGTGTTAAACCCCTAAATCCCTTGTATCACCGGATACGGAAGTACTCGACTACCGGATTCTGATAGGGTATAGAATACACCTTATTTACTATGTATTGTTTATGCTTTCTCTGCTATGTTTTCTTGTAAATTATGTATTTTACGTGTGTTTTTGAGTTATTAGGTACTTTGGAGTCGCATGGAGAAAAAGAAGAAGAAATCAGTCAATTTGAGTAAAAAGGGCTAATTATCATTTAATTGGCGAACACTATCTGGAGTCCAGTCAAGGATAAGGGGAAACCCATGAAAGATTACTAAATGCACCCGTCCTACGCGTTCAGGGCACCCATCAGCTATACCCAACCCTAAACTCGAGAGACGTCAGCTGCTACTGAAACCAAGAGAAAAGCTGAAATCTAGAGATCAAATCGAGAAGATATGAAGAAATTGAGAGATGGGTTTGCTGATGAACTCATGAGCGAGAAGTACACAGAGTTGATGTTTGAATCTCTGAGAAAGGAAGAAGCAGCAGTGCCGCTGTTATCACCTGAAATTGATGCTGCTGTGAGATCGAGAATTAAGAGATGAGAAAAGGGTTTATTGTGATATAGAAGAAATTGCAGAAGAGAAGTTGATTTCAGTTTGAAATTTGGGGTTTGTCTGGAAATGAAGAACATGGATCGAGATTCAATTGAAAGAAGATAGGGGTATGAAATCGATGACCTGATGAGAGGAATTAAAGGAAGAACGATGATGGAGGTGCTGATTTAAGGTTTCGTTGTGATTGAATAAAAATGGGTTTTCTGGGAAAGATCGATATATGGGTTTGTTAAGAACTGAGACGTTGTTGCTATTTCATTCGAGCTCAGATGGGTTTTGAGAATTGTTGTTGCTGCTATCAAATTATGGGAATTGTTGGTGCTGTTTTAATGGAGTGAATCTTTGTTTAAGATCGAGAAGAACAAATGGGAAAGACAGAGATGAAGAAGATTGTTACCCAAATTGGGGTTATAATTTGAATACAAGAGCAATACAGATCCTGGATATGAATGGTTTACCAGATTGGGTGTTTGGCACCGAGAATGATGAGGTTAAGCTGCAATGAATTAGTTGAGGAGTTGAGCCTCTGTTGATTGCAAGAAGAGAAGGAGGTGTTGTTGCTGCACAGGAAGTGATGAGAATGAACTGCTAAACTAGATGTATGCTAGGATTTCTTAACAGGTGAAGAAAGGAAGGCCTGAAATTGGTCGGGAATCAGCCAGAAACAGGGGAGGTTCTGCTGAAATTGCTACTCGACTGAGTTAACTCAGTACCGGCCGATGAGCCGATTCAACCCAATCCAGTTAAACCAATCAGCCGAGTGAGAAGCTGACTCGGTGTCTGATTTCACTTCCCCTTGACCCGCTGACTAACAGAGACTGTTATCTTGTCAGTTAACTATGACGGTTCAGTAACAGAATATTCCGTCGACGGAGAAGAAGATTCTAGTGATCGACGGTGTCGTTTCAGGCCGGATTCCGCTGAACTCCAGGGACTTTTCAGGCGACCAAAATTACAGATTTTTGTGTGGATTCTTCTCATGGGTGTGAATACTTAGATTTGGAAGTTTGGTGGAAACTTGGAATATTTGGAGATTTGGGATTGAAATTGGAATTAGGCTCAAATTGGGAAAGTGGTGTTATTATGGAATGAGGATTCTATTCCTTGGAAGTTTTGGAGAGCATTGAAGCCTATAAATAGAGAAGTTCTCTACACACTTTGACACACCTTTTACACATACAACACTTGTGTTTTTGCTTGCTTTTCAAAATTATTCAATTATTTGTGTGAATTTCAAAAATTCTCCTTTTAATTATTTGTGTGAATTTCAAAAACATGAGTAGCTAATTTTCTTATTGATTGAGGATGAATTCCTAGTTCTTAACATATGATTTGAGTTTTGTTTTCAATTCTATCTTGAAGTTTTTCACATGATTATCGTTTGTTTTTACTAATAGGAATGTTTATACATTCATGGTTGATTGATAGATTGTTTAGGTGGCCAACTAAATTTATTTTTTAATTGATCTAAAGTTAGTGAAAGTTAGGGGATAAGTAATCGTTTCTTGACTCTTTACATAAGTAGCAAACACGAGACCTTGCGGAGGGATTCCGTGGAGCAATTGTGTGTGAAAACAACGTTAGCAAGTAGACCTTGATCTAAGAGTCTAACTACTATATCAACCTAATAAGTTCATAAATCTTAATGTGCTTATTTAAATTACATCTTGAGTGATCTACTACTAGGTGGTTTGGTAAATAGAATCCGGTAGTCGAGAACTTCTGTATCCGGTGATACAAGGGATTTAGGGGTTTAGTACTGATCTAGCTGCTTTACCTACGGTTGGTGATAATATGTGACTAATAACAAGTAGAAAAGAACATAACTTGAATCATTGTTTTGCAACGAAGAAGGATTCCTTGATCTAAATTCTCTTATTGATTCCGACTTAAACTTTTAATTGCTTTATTTACTTTCTTTTGCTTTACCCCCCCTTTTGTGACAATTTTTACAACTAAAAAATCTCTTGCTCCTCGTGGCAACGAACTTGACTACACTATATAACTTGTTAATTAGGTGGAAAAATATTAATTAATTTGTTGTGGTTACGACACACATCAAATTTTGGCGCTGCTGCCGGGGAGTAGCGGACTATTTTAGTTGTTTTTGTTTTTCTTTTTGCTTTATTCTTGCTTTGTTAGATTCTATACCGTATCTAACTTAGTTTTCGAGAGTCTTGTTTCAGGTGTTATATATTTGGTGAATGCTTAAAGAGGGCAGACCGAGTCCAATACGTCTTCGATCCGGCACTCAACTAAAGGATTTCATTCGAGCGGTTAACACTCCGCTTCCTCCTTATTCATCAAGTGAGTTCACAGATTCGGACATAAAAGAAGAAACAATGGCTGATCGTACACTCAAGTACCTAGCTTCTCACAAGCTCGATACACAACAATGGTGTATCCAAACTAACTCAACCTTCGAGATCAAGCCGGGGTTGATTAGAGAGTTACCAAAGTTTCATGGCATGGTGAATGAAGATCCAAACAAACATCTTATGGACTTTTATACCACAGTCATGGCCATGCTTCCAACGGAGACCAATGAGGATGGAGCAATGTTGAAAGCTTTCCCGTTCTCTTTGGCGGGCAATGCTAAGGAATGGTCGTACTATTTGCCTTCCGGAAGTATCACAACATGGAATGGGATGAAGAGACTTTTCCTCGAGAGGTATTTTCCTGCATCAAAAACTACTCAAATTCGCAAGGAGATTTGTGGTGTAGGACCATAATATCGCAACGTACAGGACTCGCGAAGTTAATAAACAACGATGTCGCGAGGCAGTCGCAGAGAGCTAAAATAAACGACGCAAAGAATAATGACAGGCGAGACATAAAGAAGACGTGAGATCCGGCGAGGTTAAGAAGTGTCGCGAGATTGAATAGTTGCACACTCAACGACACTTCGCGAGACATTCCCGAAAATAAAGGATAGCTTAGCTGTCATCCACTATGTATTACCCTATATAAAGGGTCGAGTGAGTCTATTGTGGGGGAGATCTTTTTAGAATTGTTAGGCAAGTCATTAGGAGAGAGAAAGTTTAAGAGTGTTTTACTTGCTAAGTGTGATTCTACTTTTCTTGTGTAGAACTCATGAAATTAATCAATAAACATTCTCAATTATGCAACTTTCAATGGACTAATTAACCAAAATATAGTGAGGGGTGTAGTGTGGGATTTCTCTTTACTACATATGCGCTAGAAACAGGACGACGAAAGGATTGACGAAGAAATTGGAAAGAATTTGGATTAACAGAGAAGAGATTCAAAAGATACTCAAGAATTCATTGAAAAAGAAAGATGGCTAGAAGAAGAAACGTACAGAGCAACCAACGATTGTAAGAAGAAGTGGGAGACTTGGCGGGAGAAAGGAGGAATGAAACAGAGAATCATCAAGGATGAACATGAGAAATGATGAAGAAGGTCAAAACCACCACCAATCTCCCAAGTAGCAAACGCGGCTGTGGATTATGATAGAGTAAGTGTGCATACTTGGAGATCTGATTCTAAGACGAGAGAGAAGAGGAGCAAAGCAATTGGTGAACAATGGACAAGGAGAACAAGGAATGAATGGAGAAATGAACCCAGAAACGAAGAAATGGCAAAATTAGAAAATTGAGACAAACAATACATGAGGAGAGACGGCTAGAGGCGAAGAGCGAGCAAACTTGACAAGACAAAATCATGAATTGAGGATGGAAAATATGAGATTGCAAAGTAGGAGATCTAGAAGTAGCGTGAGATCAAGTTCTAGATCGAACAGAGAAGAAAGAAGAAGAGTTTTACCAACAGAGAATACCGAGGAAGAGACACAAAATCCAAATACAGAGCATGGCGAAAGAAGAGGGGAAATAGAAGATCGTTATATTCCTCAACCCGAAAATCTTCAAAATGAGCGAAATAGAGAAAATCAAGGAAATATGCAACTCCAAGAACAGAATGACCAAGCTGCTGAAGGGAGAATGATCTTGCATGGGAGAGAAGAATTGAGAAGAAACCGAGAAATCGAGGATGACATTGAGAGACACTACATAGAACAAGCGCGACTAGCTCGCGAAAGAGAAAGAATGAGAGCAGAAATGGAAAATCAAGAGATGGAGGAAGCAATCCGGCAGAATAACCATGACAACCGCGAGAGAAGAAGGGAACAAAATCGTACCAATAGAAATATTAATGAAGAATATGAGAGGGTGCAGATGATGAGAGCTGAGAGGCAACCAAGAAGAGAGAACAATCGATATAATGGCGTGCGAATTGGCGAAAGAAACGAAGAAGAGCGTCGCGAGGAAAGAAGAGGAGAAAATGACGAACAGGAAGGTCAAAATAGGCACGAGCGAAGAAGGAAAGAAGCAGAGCTGAAAAGACCAGTAGAATTAAATTCTGAGGCAAATGAACAAATCTTAAGAGAACTAGCTGAAATGAGAGGATTACTGAACAATAGAAGAGAAGGAGGAAGGAGACAACTGGACGAAGCCATCGCAGAGGCCGCGAAGAATCCCTTCACGCTAGAAGTACAAATGGGAGGAATACCTCCTAAGTGCAATCTACCTGCATTAACCAACATCTTTGATGGAACAACTCAAAAAGCGATACAACATATTAAGGCTTATATGAGATGTATGTTACAATGGGAGAACCATGATGCTATATTGTGCAAATATTTCGCGTCAAGCTTAATAGGAGAAGCACTAAAGTGGTTTGAAAGTCTACCAAGGAATACAATTACATCATTTCACCATTTACAAGCCACATTCCTGGGAGCATACATAAGTAACAACTCTTCACGACCAGGTATTGAAGATGTGTTCGGGTTGAAACAAAGGGTTGGCGAGAGCTTAAGGCAGTTGACAATGAGATGGAGAACCATGTGTAGCGAAATGGCAGGACGGGTTGAGGAGAGATATCTCATCCTCTCATTTGTGAATGCTCTCTTTGCGACTAACTTGTTATACATTCAAATTTTTAGAGTCAAAAATACAATCACGATGGCAGAATCATGAGAATTACAGGAAGAATATATCGCCTTAGAAGAAAGACAGAATGAAATGAATTCTTATCCAGCTTGCGAACACAAACTCGAATGCTGCGAACGCAAGCTTGTTACCTCGTTTATCAATACAAAGTGGCGAGCACTTCGCAAGGACAAGAGGCAAGGAGAGCTGATGAGGGACAAAGCAGAAGATAGTAGCCATGGGAAGCCATGATCAAGAAGAGTTTGAGCGAAAAGGAACTACTATAACCGTAATAAAGCAATAATAAGATTCGGAGGCTAGATCATGTGCAAGAAACTTATGGTGGACGAAGGCAAAATAACCGTGGAGGGCAAGAGAAGTCATAGAACAATATGGGAACAAATTAAGATGCCTCCACCGAATGCTAGCGTTGAAAAGATCCGGGAAGCTATACTTGTGATGGAAAATGTACCAAAGACCTTGGAATGTTGGAATGGAACCACCGCCAGAGATAGAAGTCATGAGTTTTGTTCTTACCATCGCTTCCATGGGCATCAAACAAACGATTGTAGAAACATAAAAAGAATTATTCTCAGGATGATTGATCAGGGGAAGCTGAATCACTTTCTAAAGGGAGAAGAAACAGGTCAGACATTACCACCACCACCAGAGATGCATAGAACAGTGTCAGCGAAAGGAAAGGAAACATTTGTGATAGAAGTAGGAACCAAAGCTAAGAATTTGAATTGCAACTCTATCGTCCACTCCTATCGCACCATCGAAGATTTTCATGACAACGTGCTCAGTAGAGTCTTTGCGAGAGATGCTAATGATAAAGAAATAATGAGTCTGGCGAGGACAACGCAGTTAGAAAAGTGGCAGTTGAAGACTATTTCTTTCTCTGCAGATGAAGTACCAAAAGGAAGAGAAACACACGATAGCCCGTTGGTTGTGAGACTAGAGATTAACCCGAAACCAGTTGATGGAGAAGATGATGAGGCAGAAGCTTGTTGGGCGATCAACCGAATTCTAATCGACACAGGAAGTTCAGTGAATATTCTCTTCTACCATACCTACAAGACGATGGGCGGAAAAGATGAGGATTTAATTCCCTCGACATACAAGATATATGGCTTTAACGGACTGCAAACAAACCAAAAGGAGAGGTTCACATGAGAATACCTCTACAAGGATTATCCACCGATATTTTATTCTCATGGTTGATGTGGAATCTCCATACAATGCGCTGATTGGGAGACCATGGCTTCATGAAATTTTAGGAGTCGCGTCAACATATCATCAATGTATTAAATTCCCACATCCAAATGGCATTGGTATCATACAGGGAGATTGGAAGGAGTCACAACAGTGCCATGAGGTTGATATAGAAAACTGCGAAGAAAGAAGTGCCAAAAGAAAGGATTGGAAGCAACATGTGAGAAATGAACAGAGAAAGGAAAAATTAATGGTAGATGCTATAGAAGTGAGGGCTGAACGTACCCCGCGAGGTGAATGCTTAGAGACAGACCAATATTATAACAATGAAGAAGCAAAAAATATGAGGAACAAAAGGCATAAGAAGTGAATAATCAATAACAGCAGGATGCAAAGTAACAACTGAAGTAATGATGTGCGAGAATCTCGCAGCCAAGAGTGAAATGAGAATACGACTAAGAAAGAAAAGTGAAATACAACAAGTGAAATGAATGTGCGAATACTTCGCAAACAAATATCAAAGCAAATAATGAAACATGAATGATTGAATGATTTAACAAATATAAATGCGCAAATGAATGGGACGAACCTTTATGGCGTACACCTAGTTCGCGAATAACATTTCGTAAGAGGCAAATGTAAGACCTAAAGTGCGTCATATAAGGGGGTATCTCTCGCCGTGGCTCGGGTGGAAGGTTACACCGCTCCGAAGCCTCGAGTCATGAAAATTTGGGGCCCATGAAAGCCTATCCGGAAGAGGTACCTTGGATTCCCAACTATATATGTAGGTTATACCCTGGTTGGGCGACCGAGGGTCTCTTCTTAGAGTCGATGGATGCACAAGGCGCCGAGGTACACGGTTGAGCCAGAGTGCCCGGATGGATGAACCTACCCTGGCCATTCTTGGCAAGTCTTGGCATGTGCTTTGCACTCGCCAAGAAAACTCCACTTAGGGTGCAGTCCTCGTAACCATAAACCATATAGGTATAAGGGATAAGAGGCTGCGAAAACAACTGGTTGTTGTTAAGACCGGATGGGAGGAGCTAGTCTTGTATGGCCGATGTTTCGCCTCCTTGAAGGGGCAACCGGGAGATGATAAGGGCGGTGCTCTCCATTAGGGGGAGTGCCAAAACAGATTTAAATGTCATGAGGCTTTGTTTCCGCAAGGAGACTTAGGCTTGTCATATTTGTGCAATGATCCCTGCAGAGGCAATAATACTAACGCGAGGGTAAGGCGAGATCAAGGGGTCTTTACATGAAAGTGTACGGACGTCCTGCGATTTCGTCGCATCGACTGGCTGCAATGTCATGGGGCTTTATATTCGCAAGGATGTTTAGGCCTGTCATATTGTCGCAACAAAAACATCCTGCAGAGGCAAAAATACTTGAAAATGATAAGGCAAGATCAATGGGTCATTACATACAAGTGTAAAGACGTCCCGCGATTTTGCCGCAATGAACGGGTGGCAGGGGAGGACCTCTAATTAGGAGGTCTGACTTGGAAGACCACACAAAATGATAAGGCAAGGTCAATGGGCCTTTGCGTGAAAGTGTAGAGGCGGCTGCGACCTTGTCGCAGCAAGAGGAGATAGAATTCTCAATTCATAAAGATATCTCGCGACCTCCGCGGCTATACATTTCAATATCACTAAAATTATTATTCAACAAAATACATGAGGATAACTAACTTCTTCCATCAGAAGATGAATACCAGAGGCAAGTATGGGAATGGAAAAGATGGAATATTGTTATTCATCTTCCGAGGAAAGAGTTATACATCAATAAAGATAGTCAATTATATTACAAGGAAGAACTAACAAAAAGGGGAGTGAAGATTGAATTCATGAAAAAAAGAGTTCACTATAACAAAGATACAAAGAATGTACAGATATTACACGCAGCAAAAGAAAACAAAAAGAATTACATCTTGGGTGATTCTTCTTCTTCATCTGATTCATCAGTTTTATTATTCTCGCGCCAATTTTCTTCTTTCGCCACCTTCACTATCGAAACATCCGAGACAAGGCAAGTTCTCGGGAACCTTTTCAAGAAGCCAGGGATATGTATGCAGAGGGATGTTCTGGTGTTTACAAACATACTCCATGGCTCCATTGCGAAAACGAACAGCATCATTACTAAAGTTCTCCACTGTTGTTTCAAATTGTTTCTTCAACTTGGAATACTTGTTATTACGAAGGGAGAGATTCTTGGCGAGTTGTTGTTTTTCAGTTTCGAGTTCTTCAATTCTCGCTGGAAAATTCCCGGCGAGTTGTTCCTTCTCAGATTCAAGCTCTCTAATTCTAACCTGAAGCCTCTTCTCAGATTCTGCAAATAAGTAACAACAAGTTAATAATTTACAAGCAATACTACAGAAGTAAGAAGTAGTAAGGTGTAACAAATAACCTTCTCTATCAGATATCATATCTTTAACCAAGGAAGTATGCTCGGCGTGAAGACTAACATCAACACCTAGATTATTTCTGGCATTATCTAAAACTTTCGCTGCCCAGGCGAATTCATCGTCACTATTTATAACGAGGAGGGAGCGAATTTGATCTTCTCGCTCACTAAGTAAGGAATTCTGGCGAAGCAATTCGTCCCGCTCAATTTGTAATTCAAGGAGAGATTTTTGAAAGGTTGCTAATGCCTGTGCACCATTGTTAGCAATGCGATCTTTATCATCTATATGGTCACTAATTTTCTTCCTCAAAATTTTGATTTCTTTATTGGACTCGAGAAACATTCGTTTAAATTGGTTGGCAAAGACTTAAACCAGATCTATGTTCAATTTCTAAAAGACGATATTTGGTCTGAAGTTCATTTAATGAAAGGGAGTTAATTTTGTTTGAAGAACTACTTAAAGAGTTGTTGAGGTGAGCGAGAAGAAGGTTATTATCCATAGGATCGGAAATGTATGGAGAAGAATAGCCTCATCGGAGAGATTATATACATCTCATGAAAGTAATAAGTTAGGTAGCAATAGGCGACCATTAAAATAAAAATAATAAAAGGAGGTAAAATTTTATACCATAAAGTTGCTGATTGGCATTTTGAAGAGAGGACACCTTATCCTTTGGGAATCAAGTTCGGTGTTTAACTTTTGAATTCTCTCGTCTTTCTCACGAGATGACGCAGCTTCGGTCTCTAATTCTTGAATCTTCTCGCTCAACCGCAAATTCTTCTTTTCAAGATTATTGCGTCTTCTCTCAAGGTCTGAGGCAACTACAAAGGAAGATCTTCCAACCTATAGAAGATGATAGAAAAATCATTAAAATATATATATACTTAAACAATTTAAAGTTAGCAGGGAAATATGACTGTACACATACCAGAGACCCAAGTGCATTCAAAAGATCAGGAGACACAACTCTAGAGACTCCATTGAATGAATTATTGCCTTCCAGTAAAGCAGCATTACACACGTTTGCGAGAGCTCCGCAAAGAGAAGCTAGGGGAGCATCTCCCATTCCTTGAAACAGATCGAGAAAATGCCGGATAACCGATCCATGGAAGAATCGGTCGATGGAATCTTCTTGGCGAGAGAAAGATTCGATTCATGGTTATCCTCGTCAGAAGATTCAGAGCTTGAGCTAAGGCGAGAAGAGGATTGGACCTTTCGCTTCTTAGTTAAGGGGACAGAGGATTTACCCTTGCGAGCGACAGTTTTACCCTTACTTCTAGTCTTCGCAGCAACAACTTTTTCAACTTCAGCCTTCGCAAATGTGTAAAGTTGAGAAACAGAGGCAATAGTATTGTTAAAAAAAAAAAAAAAAAACAGGGGAAATACTTCTTACTTCACTCATAAGCGATCGAAGCAATGTCAAAGTATCCTCCGACGGATCCCTTTTGTAGCTTCTTTTCAACCTGGTTATCTGAAAGATTTCACAAACTCAGCAATCGTAAAAAGAAAGTTGCGAAAGCAAAAATTTGGAGTAGGAAACATACTTCTTTTGCCTTCTCAGGCCATTTGAATTCCCAAGGATGATATCCTGCGAGATTCGCAGGAAGAATATGCGAACCCGCGATGTAAGGACCATTTAAGATCAAGGGTACGACCCACCATTTCTCGTCTTTGGAATGACGAGGAGAGGAATTATTACCTGGGTGCCAATCAATGTCTTGCATGAGTAATTTATCTTCGAGACATTATTATTTTTCTTCGGATTTAACGCCCCCAAATGAGATCTCGCATTCATCATAGTTATCACTGAGTAATTTTCAAAAAAGTTTTCCACAGTGTATTTCTCAACAGCTATTTCCAAATCTGCGAATTTGGGATTTCTAGCAGTGTTAGGGTATAAAGATCCTTTGCCTGCACCGCGATTCGCGAACTCAAGCATCAGGCGAATACAATCGCCACTTAATTGATAAACAGCCCGAGAGAATTTTTCATGGGCCAAAATTTCATAAAATAAAGGCAACTCAGGATTGTACAAGGGAATAGGAAGTCCCGCGAGAAGCTGACCGAGCGAGACTATAATCTTTTGATCATCACATTGATGATCAGAGAAAAGATTTACAGAAAGAATGGATGAGGGTTCTTGATCAGGAATGGTTGACAGAGTAAAACCCTTCTCGTGCAACTTCTGTTGAACTTCTTCAAAAGAAGTTTTGTATCCACGACTGATGGAAGCCATTTATCAGTATGGGAATGGATGAAAGATTGGAGATTAAAAACAGCGCTAGAAAGGATGAAGGAAAGCTTTGCAGTAGCAGGAGCGCAAATTGCTAAGGAGAGAATCAAAGAAAAGTTACGAAACAAGCTAAAAGATGAAAAGAAGGGGAAAAGAAAATTATATATAGGGGAAAAGAACCTCGAGAAAAACAAGGTCATTTAATGCGAAGAGACATGAACGGTCAAGAAAAAGTGGTTGAAAGAGACGTGTCAAGAAATGATAGTAATAATCAAAATCCGTGTAAAAGTACAAAACTGAAGATAAGAAGTCGCGGTAACAATATTGTAAAAATCTCATGGTACTCTTCCCCTCGCAGGAGAGATAAGAGATGATACTTCACATATATCTCAAAGAAGCTTCGGAACATCGCAAAAGAATAGAGGCAAGTACGTACTTTTCAAGTCCAAAGATTCTTTTCGCTCGTTCCTTCATCAAAGACCAAAGATTATTACAACAACAGATTTTTCCTTAAAAATCGCTCTTCAAGCAACATTCAAGGAAAAAGAGAGCAAGATGTAGGACCATAATATCGCAACGTACGGGACTCGCGGGTTAATAAACAACGATGTCGCGAGGCGTCGCAGAGCTAAAATAAACGACGCAAAGAATAATGACAAAGAGACATAAAGAAGACGTGAGATCTGGCGAGGGTTAAGAAGTGTCGCGAGATTGAATAGTTGCACACTGGCGACACTTCGCGAGACATTCCCGAAAATAAAGGATAGCTTAGCTGTCATCCACTATGTATTACCCTATATAAAGGGTCGAGTGAGTCTGTTGTGGGGGAGATCTTTTTAGAATTGTTAGGCAAGTCATTAGGAGAGAGAAAGTTTAAGAGTGTTTTACTTGCTAAGTGTGATTCTACTTTTCTTGTGTAGAACTCATGAAATTAATCAATAAACATTCTCAATTATGCAACTTTCAATGGACTAATTAACCAAAATATAGTGAGGGGTGTAGTGTGGGATTTCCTGCTACTACATGTGGGATGAAGCAAAATGTGGGAGAGTCATTGTATGAATGTTGGGAGCGATACAAGAGATTGGTCGCAAGTTGTCCACACCATCAATTCAGTGACGTTATGATACTCTAATACTTCTACGAAGGACTCCAACCAAGTGATAGATCTCTTATTGACGCGGCGGGTGGTGGTGCACTAGTGAACAAGACGGTCACCCAAGCTACCGAGTTGATTGAAAGTATGGCTGCGAACTCGCAACAATTTTATACAAGAGGTGAACTGATGATTAGGTCGGTGCATGAAGTTAGTAATTTATCATCACATCTTGATCAAAGGATGGGTAACATAGAGAGGGTAGTGCAACGAATGGTCGCGGTTATTATTCTGGATGATGAGACCGAACAAGTAAATGTTTTATATTCAAATTAAAGGCCAAGGTACGATCCATACTCGAATACTTATAATCCCGGTTGGAAGGATCATCCTAACTTTAGTTATGCAAACAAGCAAGCGGAGGCTCCTAATCCATATGTGCAACAAGGTGGATTCCAACAATCACGCTTCCAATCTCAACAACAATTCCAACCACAACAAGTCAAGGAGTGTGATTCTTCGAGTGATGACAAGCTCAATGCGTTAATGCAAGGCATGCAAGGTCTTACTTCTATGTTACAACAAAACCAACAAAAGACCGATTCGGAAATCAAGGCTTTGGAAATTCAAGTGGGGCAATTAGTGACCGATGTGAACCTATTGAAATCTCAAGCATCCACAAAGCTTCATTCACAACCATTTGTTAATCCAAGTGAGAGCGTTAATGCGATTACTTTGAGGAGTGGGAAACAAGTGGAGCAACCAAGTCAACAAGATAAGGTGTATGCTGAGAAAGAGGAAATTGAAACCGCACCAAAGGAGAATACGTCCCCAACCAACTTACCCAAGGAGACAGTTCCTACTTTCACAACTCCAACCCCGTTTCCTAGCCGATTTGCTAAGTCAAAGAAAGAATTGAAATACAAGGATATTTGGGATATTCTTAAGAAAGTACAAGTCAATATTCCACTCATTGAAGCTATTCGTCAAATTCCTCGTTGTGCAAAGTTCTTAAAGGAGTTGTGCGTAAAGAAGAAACGGTTGAAAGGGAATGAAGTCATAAGTGTGGGGGAGAATGCTTCGGCGTTCATTCTCAAGAAACTCCCACCAAAATTAAAGGACCCCCGGTAGTTTCACTATACCTTGCACAATTGGTAAAACAAGGTTTACTCGAGCTTTACTAGATTTAGGAGCATCGGTTAATGTTATTCCTTCCTCGATTTATGATTCTTTGAATATTGGTCCTCTTAAAGAGACCGGGGTAGTTCTTGAACTTGCTAACCGATCTAATGTTTACCCGAAAGGGATTGTTGAGAATGTTTTGGTGCAGGTTAAGCTTGTATTTCCGGCCGATTTCTATGTCTTAGACATGAATGATGAGAACTCTTCCAAGTCTACACCTTTGCTTTTGGGTAGACCGTTCTTAAGCACCGCCGGAACGAAGATTGGTGTCCAAAATGGCACCTTGACTATGGAGTTTGATGGTACACTCATCCACTTCAATATCTTCGAGACAATGAGATACCCAAGTGATGTGAAGTCATGTTTTCCGTTAAAGAGATTGATGCGGGATAATGAATCTTACAAGAGCTAAGTCGGGCCGTCGACTTTAAAACAAGCGCTTAATGGGAGGCAACCCATAGGTTTTGTATTTCTTATCCTTTTGCTTTTGGTTATTTCTTTATTTTTCTTGTTCCATATGATGTTAAAGTTTCCCACCTTGACTTTACTAGGACGATTCAATTACATTGAGGACAATGTAAGGTTTAAGTGTGGGGGAGTGGTTAAGCATGTATTTTTTAAAAAAAAAAAAATTGCAAAAAAAAAAAAAAAAAAAACCTCCAACTTGTAGAGAGTTTAGAGTCACTAGCATACTTCTAGGTATGTTTATATAGAGAATTGTAACCGACATAACTGAACTTGGAAGTGTTAGGGAACTACGTTCGGATTTCTTACTTGTTAGAGTGTTAAAAAATGGATTTAATCATGCCGGTGATGCAAATTTGGTGCAAAGGAAATGCATTATTAGAGTTGTTGATCAATCATTAGTGGAGACTACCCTATTTATATCATGTGAGGCACCAAACAGAAATTTTTCCATCTAACTAAAGAGCTTTCTTTTGAGTTTGTGTCACCGTACGTTAATTCCGGGTAGAATGGTGAGCTACCCAACCTCCCACCAATAGAAGCACTACTCTTTGATCTCTTGAGTGCTAATTTTGTCAATCATGAGGGTGACATCTAAATATGAAAGCCTCCTTCTTGTAGTTCGATTTGCATTTAGCACCATTCTCTCCACAACAACGGCTCCATAGAAACACCATCATCATCAACAAGGAGCAACATAAAAATCTACAAGGAGAGTTGAACACGTTCAAGGTTTACAAGCAACGGAACGAGAAAAAGTGCAAATTTCATATTCAAGTAAAGCAACATACAAAGAGCAGATTTTTACATATATGTTGAGGACTTACAATACAATGAGCATAATTATACATACAAGTGAAGACTTATTTATAAGAGCAAAGAAAATCAAAAGGTGAGAATTATTGAAGTTTATGATTTCGAGATGATACAAGTTGTGAAGAATTAAGCGGCAAAATACTTCTCCCACGGCAATGGTTTGTTTTATTTTCACTTTGTTTTGTATTTTATTTCTTTTGTCTCCATCCAAAAAAAACAAAAAAAAGAGAGAAAAAAAAGAGAGAGAGAGAGAGACAAGAGAAAAATTTATCATTATTTTTATTTTTTATTTAATAAGCCGTGGGGAAGGAAAATATATAAGGAAGTTTCAAGCGACAAGGATTTTGAAGAAAAAGGTTACAAATTGTCAAGGATCTACAAAGTTCGAGAGTTTATCATCAACAGTTGAAGCCGAAGCCGAAGACCAAGAAGATAAAGACGTGGAGCGGAAGACGTTTCTATTGGATGCCGTGAGAGTGGTGTTATCATAATTGGCGATCGGATGTGAAGGTGAGTAAGTAATCTCATCCTCGATAATAGTGGTTGATTTCCTTTCTTAGAGATCGCCAGAAAAATGATTTTTCAAAATGTTAAAAGATGTGGGTTTTTAAAATATTTCGGAAGTTGTCCTTCCCACCATTCAACGTGTTGCAGGAATTCTCTCTTCATTCCTACCTGCACATATGTGAGATCCATAAAAAATTCGTCTTTTTGAGTGCAATAATCATAAAATCCTTTTTGGTGAGGCAGAAGTCGAGGCGAAATGCTTATTGATCGCTTCTCAAACACGCGTTCTCTCATTATGGTGTGGTTATTTCTCACTCAACATTTAAGAATGAGAATATGTTCTTTAGTATTTCTAACTTCTTATTACTAGCATGCAGAAACTCTATGTCCTCATAGCTCTTTGGATGCTTGGGACACTGGAACGCTTTGAAGTTGTAACTTTTAGTTTGATTTGCTCGAGGACTAGCAAAGTCTAAGTGTGGGGGAATTTGATAGGTGTAGAATACACCTTATTTACTATCTATTGTTTATGCTTTCTATGCTATGTTTTCTTGTAAATTATGTATTTTACGCGTTTTTTTGAGTTATTAGGTACTCTGGAGTCGCGTGTTTTTGAGTTATTATTTACGACACGCATCAGATTCTATTTACCAAACCACCTAGTAGTAGATCACTCAAGATGTAATTTAAATAAACGCATTAAGATTTATGAACTTATTAGGTTGATATTAGTAGTTAGACTCTTAGATCAAGGCCTACTTGCTAACGTTGTTTTCACACACAATTGCTCCACGAATCCCTCCGCAAGGTCTCGTGTTTGCTACTTGTGTAAAGAGTCAAGAAACGATTACTTATCCCCTAACTTTCACTAGCTTTAAATCAATTTAACAAATCAATTTAGCGTGCACTCTAAACAATCTATCAATCAACCATGAATGTATAAACATTCCTATTAGCAAAAAAAAACGATAATCATGTGAAAAACTTCAAGATAGAATTGAAAACAAAACTCAAATCATATGTTAAAAACTAGGAATTCATCCTCAATCAATAAAATTAGTTACTCATGCTAAGGAGTTCACACAAAGAATAAAGAAAAGAGAAGTGTTGTGTGTGTAAAAGGTGTGTAGAGAACTTCTCTATTTATAGGATTCAATGCTCTCCAAATCTTCCAAGGAATAGAATCCCTTTCCATTTATAGCTCAACTTCCAAGTCCTTGTCTTTCTCATATCTTCCATCTCCTCTTTCCAAATCCAAGCTCAATTCTTCATCCAATTCCAAACCCAAGTCTTCATACCCATGAGAAAAGTCCACACAAAATTCTCCACAAATTGTGTCGCAAATATTATCGGGTACACCGTAATCCGCACGACGAAAAAACCACCGCCGGACAATGGCATATTCATATTTGATGACAGAATATTCCGTCACAAATGCTGTTATAGTTAATTGTCAAAACCAACAGTCCCAGTTAGTCAACCGGGTCAAGGAAAGAGAAGTCATACACCGAGTCATCATCTTACTCGGCTAACTGGTCTTACTCAGCTGAGTTGGATCGGTCATCGGCCGGTAAGAGTCGAATCGTCGACATTAAAATCCGACAAAGTCTCGGCTATTTTCTGGGATTTCCCCGACAAATTTCAGGCCATTATTTTCTTCAATTCCTGCACACAATTTATCATACATTCATCTCCTAAAACATTCATCTATAGCCCTTTTCAAAACTGGACCTATTCTTGATTCATGAGTAGCGGGAACTTCAATCGAAACATCAATCTCAATAGCACCATCATTGTCTTGTTCATCTCTCGTTCAATGGCAAAGAAACTTCATCTTCTCACTGCAACAAACCCATCTCAGATTCATGCGCACCTCAACACTCAGCAAAACCCATGTCTTATTCATCTCTGTTTATCAATCTCGATTCAACAGAAATTAACACAAACACCACCTGCTCTATGTAATTTTCTGACTTCGAATTCAACCTTTAATCTTCGTCAATCACCACAAATCCATATCAATCTTTACCCAATTTCAGATCTGAATCAAACCCACTGATTCCTTCTTCAATTGCACGAACCCTAATTTTCTACTTTATCAATTCTCCTTGTTCGTTCATCAATCCACATACTCATATCAGCAGGAATGAGCTCTTCTCAGATTCAAATCAAAACCCTTTTTCTCAAATCTTCTTCTCTCGGCTGTCTGCAACTCAACCTAGCCTCATACCCAAGAAAATCATCAGCTCCCTCAATTTCCACTCTCGAGTCTCGACTGCTTCTCAATTTCTCGAATTACATACGACAGCTTTTCTTTCTCTTCTTCTCAATTTGATGCAATTGATGATTGAGGGAATAAATGAATGAGAAACAGAAACTCTCGCTTTCAGGGTTGTTTTGGGGTATGATGCTGACACCCCTTTGATTTGGATAAGGGTCATCTTGATTGGTACCCCCTTAACCTCAGGTGGCTGTCTTTAGTACTTCTCCATAAGAAAGTTTCCCCTTAACCTTGACTGGGCTCCGGATAGTGCTGGCATGTGAAATGACTGTATGCCTCTTTTTGCTCAAATTGGGTGATTTCTTCTTCTTTTTATCCGTGCGACTCCAAAGTACCTAATAACTCAAAAACACACGTAAAATACATAATTTACAAGAAAACATAGCAGAGAAAGCATAAACAATAGATAGTAAACAAGGCGTATTCTACACCTATCAAATTCCCCCACACTTAGACTTTGCTAGTCCTCGAGCAAATCAAACCAAAACTTACAACTTCAAAGCTTTCCAGCGTCCCAAGCATCCAAAGAGCTATGAGGACATAGAGTTTCTACATGCTAGTAATAAGAAGTTAGAAATATTAAAGAACATATTCTCATTCTTAAATGTTGAGTGAGAAATAACCACGCTATAATGAGAGAACGCGTGTTTGAGAAGCGATCAATAAGCATTTCGCCTCGACTTCTGCCTCACCAAAAAGGATTTTATGATAATTGCACTCAAAAAGACGTACTTTTATGGTTCTCACATGTGTGCAGGTAGGAATGAAGAGAGAATTCCTGCAACACGTTGAATGTTGGGAAGGACAACTTCCGAAATATTTTAAAAAAAAAAAACCACATCTTTTAACATTTTGAAAAACCATTTTTCTGACGATCTCTAAGAAAGGAAATCAACCACTATTATCGAGGATGAGATTACTTACTCACCTTCACATCCGATCGCCAATTATGATAACACCACTCTCACGACATCCAATATAAACGTCTTTCGCTCCTCGTTTTTATCTTCTTGGTCTTCGTCTTCGGCTTCAACTATTGATGATAAACTCTTGAATTTCATAAATCCTTGAAAATTTGTAACTCTTTACCTTAAATCCTTGTCTCTTGAAACTTCCTTATAGATTTTCCTTCCCCGGCAGCGGCGCCAAAATTTGATGCGTGTCGTAACCACAACAAATTAGTGAATATGTTTCCACTCAATTAACAAGTAATATGGTGGTAGTTAAGTTCGTTCCCACGAGGAGCAAGAGGTTTTAGTTGTCTTATAATGTCACAAAAGGGGGTTTGTTTTATAAAGCAAAAGAAAATAAACAAAGCAATTAAAGGATAAAGTTGAAATCAATAAGAGAGACAAGACCAAGGAATCCTTCTTCGTTGCAAAACAATGATTCAAGTTATGTTCTTTTCCACTTTTTATTAGTCACAGATTATCACCAACCGTAGGTAAAGCAAATAGATCAAGTTAAACCCCAAATCCTTGTATCACTGGATACGAAGTTCTCGACTACCAGATTCTATTTACCAAACCACCTAGTAGTTGATCACTCAAGATGTAATTTAAATAAACGCATTAAGATTTATGAACTTATTAGGTTGATATTATTAGTTAGACTCTTAGATCAAGGTCTACTTGCTAACGTTGTTTTCACACAAAATTGTTCCACGGAATCCCTCCACAAGGTCTCGTGTTTGCTACTTGTGTAAGAGTCAAGAAACGATTACTTATCCCCTAACTTTCACTAGCTTTAGATCAATTTAACAAATCAATTTAGCGTGCACTCTAAATAATCTATCAATCAACCATGAATGTATAAACATTCCTATTAGTAAAAAAAAAAAATGATAATCATGTGAAAACTTCAAGATAGAATTGAAAACAAAACTCAAATCATATGTTAAAAACTAGGAATTCATCCTCAATCAATAAAATTAGTTACTCATGCTAAGGAGTTCACACAAAGAATAAAGAAAAGAGAAGTGTTGTGTGTGTAAAAGGTGTGTAGAGAACTTCTTTATTTATAGGATTCAATGCTCTCCAAATCTTCCAAGGAATAGAATCCCTTTCCCTTTATAGCTCAACTTCCAAGTCTTTGTCTTTCTCATATCTTCCATCTCCTCTTTCCAAATCCAAGCCCAATTCTTCATCCAATTCCAAACCCAAGTCATCATACACATGAGAAAAGTCCACACAAAATTCTCCACAAATTGTGTCGCCGGAATATTACTGGTACCACCCTAATCCGGCACGGAAAACCACCGCCGGTCACTGGCATATTCATATCTGATGACAGAATATTCCGTCACAAATGATGTTATAGTCAATCACAAAACCAACAAATCTCGCTAGTCAACCGGTCAAGGAAAGAGAAGTCGACACCGAGTCAAAGATCTTACTCGGCTAACTGGTCTTACTCAGCTGAGTTGGATCGGTCATCGGCCGGTAAGAGTCGAATCGTCGGCATTAAAATCCGACAGAGTCTCGGCTATTTTCTGGGATTTCCCCAGCCATTTTCAGGCCATTATTTTCTTCAATTCCTGCACACAATTTATCATACATTCACCTCCTAAAACATTCATTTATAGCCCTTTTCAAAACTGAACTTATTCTTAATTCATGAGTAGCGGGAACTTCAATCGAAACATCAATCTCAATAGCCCATCATTGTCTTTTTCATCTCTGTTCAATGGCAGCGGAAACTTCATCTTCTCACTGCAACAAACCCATCTTAGATTGATACGCACCTCAACACTCAGCAAATCCCATGTCTTATTCATCTCTGTTCATCAATCTCGATTCAACAAAAATCAACACAAACACCATCTGCTCTGTGTATTTTTCTGACTTCGAATTCAGCCTTTAATCTTCGTCAATCACCACAAATCCATATCAATCTTTACCCAATTTCAGATCTGCATCAAACCAATTGATTCCTTCTTCAATTGCACGAACCCTAATTTTCTACTTCATCAATTCTCCTTGTTCGTTCATCAATCCACACCCATATCGCCAGAACGAGCTCTTCTCAGATTCAAATCAAAACCCTTTTTCTCAAATCTTCTTCTCTCCGGCCTCGTCTGTCTGCAACTCAACCTAGCCTCATACCCATGAAAATCATCAGCTCCCTCAATTTCCACTCTCGAGTCTCGACTGCTTCTCAATTTCTCGAATTACGCACTGACTTTTCTTTTCTCTTCTTCCCAATTTGATGCAATTGATGATTGAGGGAATAAATGAATGAGAAACAGAAACTCTCGCTTTTAGGGTTGTTTTGGGGTATGATGCTGACACTTCCTTGATTTGGATAAGGGTCATCCTGATTGGTAGCCTCTTAACCTTAGGTGGCTGTCTTTAGTACTTCTCCATAAGAAAGTTGCCCCTTAACCTTGACTGGACTCCGGATAGTGTTTTCCTGTGAAATGACTGTATGCCTCTTTTTGCTCAAATTGGGTGATTTCTTCTTCTTTTTCTCCGTGCGACTCCAGAGTACCTAATAACTCAAAAACACGCGTAAAATACATAATTTACAAGAAAACATAGCAGAGAAAGCATAAACAATAGATAGTAAACAAGGTGTATTCTACACCTATCACCATACCAAACTATTTTCTCTGTAGTTGTGTGTTCTGATCTTGCTTGTTCTATCGTATTGAGTACTATCTTCTCTAAGATTTGCTCAAGATTTATCTCCGATAGGTAAGATATAAAAATTAATCACAAATATTTTTGTTATTCTCAGCCACAAATAATCAACATTTTCTTACTCAAAATCTTCTATCTAAAATTATAAGTTCTTAATCTAATTGTCAGAGTTATTCCGGTAAACAAATCATGCATTACTGTTACCGGAACAGTCTTCCCAGGGTAACCACCAGTGGTAGGATGCCATAAAGGCCTGACATTTCAGAAGCAATAGAGAGATGTGTTTCCTAAATTCATTTCTTACTGGTACACTCAATTTCGTACAAGACACAAACACGTCTGTAATCCAATGAAACTTATCCAATGCATTTATATTTATAATATTTATAAGAACAGACAAAATGCATTTATACTAGTGACCGGTTGTCAGCCGACACAAATATAATTACACTTTCTTACTACTCAAAATATAAATATAGCAAGGGCAAGAAAGGATCGATCCCACAGAGAGGTCTAGGTTGTCAAATTGTTATGGTTTCCTATATAAATAACACCGGGTTTTGTGATTTTATAAACTAAGCAAATATAAAAGCAAAGAAACAAATAAGCAAACAAATAAGATAGAAGAGATATTGGTTAAGGATTTCGTTTTCATTCACTAACATGCTTTTCACAATAACTAGAATTGATATTTTAATCTCAACTTTTATCAAAGACCCTAGAATACCTTGATCGCAAGAATATCCCGCAAATCTCCTCATGTCATCAACAAACACATTAAAAGATGCGAATATGAATTCTACCTAAAGGAACAACCTAACGTGTAAAAGCACTAATCAAGTTTAATTCCCTAGATGCGTTAAGTTCTATGAAATCAGGCCAATCAAAGCAATTGAACGTGGAAAGCGCACTAATTCAATTTAACAAAGGTTACGATTCCCATATGATCATAAGAATATATCACTACAAACTATAATCATATTATGCTACTTGTATTCAAGGAATATCACTTTTCCGTATAATAAACCCTAAACTAGCAATAAATGTGATTAGAAGTTCTACCAATTTGCAACTTGACAAAACAATCAATCAATCATAAAACAATATTTTCAGAGAATTGCAAACGATAAATATGAGACAAAACTAATATATTGAATCAAAGAATCATGCTTTGTGAAATCCAACTATTCCATAACCAAAAGATAATTAAGTACTCATATTCAAGGAGTTCATCACAAGAAGAAAGAGAAGAGACTTCATGGTTCTAAACCCTAGAATAAAGTAGAGGAAAAAAAGAATAGAAAAGATAATCGATTCAAAAGATAAAAAAAGTAGATATGTGTTTTGAGAAAAGTCTTCTCTTTTATAGCTCCACTCCTTCCAAAACTAGGTTTTGTCTTCAAAGTCCATTAGTTGGAAATCCACCCGGCCCACGAGAGAGAGAAACCCGGGTAGAAATTTTGTCCCAAAAACGCTCGCCGGAAAACTGGGATTATGGCCGGAATCCCGCCGAAAAAGTCGCCGGAAAGTACCTCAGGTGACCGGCTAAAGTCCGCTCCTGGCCACCGGCCAACGGGTCTGGATCGGTCGGGTCAACTCGGTCAACTTGATTCAACTCGGTCAGACCGAGTTAGGGAGAGTCAGGGTCTAGTCAGATCACTGAGTCAACACTGGGTCAGCTGAGTCAGAAAGTCAGCCAGTCAGTTTGTGAGTTAGTCACTGCCCTGAGCTGATTGAGCTGACTTGGCCTTGGCCTGTGCCAATGCATAGGCCTTAGTTGTGTAGCACAATCATTGTGCTTCACCATGATGGTCGTCTTCCCGGCAACTTCGTATAACTCGTAATGCACCATTCTGGCTAAATTTTGCAGCTCAAATCACAGCAGCTTTGCCACATCTTCCCCTGTATCTCCATCTCAGCTGCCATTTCCTCAAGCCATACATTCTTGCACAGCATCATCTAGCCATTTATCAATTCTATTTTCCCTGCAACAACAAACCAAAGACAGCAGTTCGCTTCCTTTATAACCTCCTGCAAATTTCGTGCATCACCAAGCCAACTCTAGCCATTAACACAATCAATGCCTTGAATCCAACATCTCCAGCTCAGTTACGTCCTAGCTCTTCATGCGACAACCGTTATCTCACATTAACCATCTCCATTCACGTCTAAAACCACTGTAATCCAGCACCACCAGTTTCCATTCTTTCCAATTCTTCATGTTACAGTGTCAATCTACAGTACCAAAATAAGCAAATCCAATTTCAGTATACGGCAAACCTCAAAGTCTGGTTGATGTTGCTGTTGAGAGAAATCTTCAATTCCATCGCCTGCAAATGAACTCTTTCTTTTAATGAAGTAAGAACTTTATTTGGTGGGGAGCTTGCCATGTCGCCCTCACTTAGCCATTGAACCAAGCACCACAATCTTCTTGTCCTACCTGCACAGCTCCAACACAATCCACCAAACTCTTAATTCAGTCCCAGTTCTAACCATTATAGCCATCACTGCACCACACTGCACTTCCTTCCATTTCAGCTTCCATTTGCACAAACCACCAGTTCCATCTTGAGCTTGTTTTGCTTGTAAACTCGAGCTCCTTCGCAGCCCACAGCTCCAACAGCAGCCCCTTCTCGAAAGTCTCCATATCTATTATTCCAACACGAGCTTCGACAATGGCATCAAACAACAGCTCAGGCCATAACCTTGTCAATCTTGTTTCTCCATTTCAGTTGCAAGCAACATCACTTGCGGCAGCAACTCCATTGCACTCATTCAGCTAAGCTGCACACATTCTCCTACTGCAACTCTGCAGCTCCTTTCAAACACCACCAGAACCTTCAAACCCTCTCCATTGCATTCCCCTGAGCAACTCCAATTCAACTAGCAATGCCACCATGAGCATCTGTAACTCAAGCACCATCAAGCTCAATTTCACCCATGGAATCTGAATCAATCCCAACTTAAAATCATCACCAGAAGCAACAAATTCACCTCCACTTTTTCATGAACCCAGAAAACCAATTCAACCCTAATTCATTGTTCAAGCCTCATCTGTCCTCCATCAGTTCATCTTCTCTGGAATTCTCATCTCAAATCAACCATAGAAACTAGCAATGACTCCATTCACAAGAATGACACCAAAGATCAATTTTCTTCTCAATTTCTTCACCGATCTTCATTGCTACCCTCTCGATTCATCAACACAGACTGCATCTCCTTTCTCGGATTCAAAACACCATCTCCATCTTCACCACCAAATCACTCGAACTCAAGACCCCATCCGAGATTCGATCCATAGAACCCATGTCTCTCGTTCTTCTTCTTCTCTCAATTTCTCCACTCTCAGCAATCGGCCATGATTCTCTCTCCTTCAGTGAGAAAATGATTGGGATAAATAAAATGAGAAACAACTTCTCTCGATTTTAGTTTTTAGGATTATATTGGATAATGACACCCCTTTGCATCAGATAAGGGATACCCCAGTGGATGCCCCATAACATGTGGTCACCCCTTAACCACAGCTGGCTGCATTTAATACTTCTCCTAATAGAGTTGCCCCTTAACCATTACCGGGCTCCAGATAATGTTTGCCTGTGCAATGACCATTTTGCCCTTTTCGCCTCAATTTGGGTGATTTCCGCTTCTTTTCCTCCGTGCGACTCCAAAGTACCTAATAACTCAGAAACACGCGTAAAGTACATAATTCACAAGAAAAATAGCAAAGAAAGCATAACTACTAGATAGTAAATACGGTGTATTCTACACCTATCAACTAGAAAACGCAAAACATCTACATTTGATGATTTAGGGGAGAACATAGAGTGGTAAATGGGATTGTCCTATTTTATTTATAAGACGGTTGAAAATTAAGGAATTTAAATGAGACTATTAGGCTGGTTCTTATGGTAAATGGATAAACCCTCCATTTGTCATGCCAGCTGACCTGGCAAACTGGCCGAGCCACTATGGGAAATATGTTAAACGATTGAGTCTCCAACGAGCGTTCGAGACTACACCTCTAGCGGTCGAGACTCGACTGCTCGGTGTTGTTTACACC
This sequence comes from Papaver armeniacum, assembly GCA_023531295.1. NCBI lineage: Eukaryota > Viridiplantae > Streptophyta > Magnoliopsida > Ranunculales > Papaveraceae > Papaver > Papaver armeniacum. The sequence continues at coordinate 27,554 of JAJJWW010003298.1, read as the reverse complement.
GTCAGCGGTGTAGTCTCCACTGTTCACGGTCGGTGCTCCACCGGCTATAAATACCACCATTCCATTCAGTTTTTCATTCATAAATTTTTCTCTCTTCTTTCTCCCCCTAGAGATCAGACCAGGGCGATTTCTTAAAAATGAGTAGTAGCAAAACAAATAGACAAAGGAAAAGAAACGGGAAAGAAAAAGGAAAAGCTTTTGCAGATAGAGATGTTGTATGGGTTCAGGATAAAGAGCAATAGTTCGCTAATGTTAGGCAACTGGTTGGAGATGTTGTAACATCTACGCATTTAGGTAACCATCCCAAGCGAGTTCTTTTACCCAAAGTAAGAGGTGGGTGGTCTGAGATAACCGAATTTTTTGAGTTACTCCCCCAACCTGTTCAAGAATCCTTGAGAAGATATCCTTGGAAGCGTTTATATTTCATGAAAGGAAAAAACCACATGACTCAAATTGTGTGAGTTCTTTGTGAACGTTGGTGGAACACTTCAAATACGTTTTTTTTTCAAGGATTTCGAGTGTGGTAAGTTTAATTTCTCCATTCAATAGTTTAATTTTAGTTCAGAAACACTCATTTTAATTTTTTAGAGATTCAATTTTTTAGTTTGATACAAATTTTAGTACCACATACAAACTTTAATTTTATGACCATGTTGTTTTTAGGGTTCACACCGTTAGATTTGTATATGTTGACTGGAATTAAAAGTGAGGGTGACACGGTACAATTTAACCAACTAAATTGGATGTCACAAGGAATATGGAAAGAATTACTCCCCTTGTACGCAAATGATACTGAAGGAAAACCAGATTCAAGACAGATACACTCATTTGGATTAAAAGTGTCTGGGTTGAAGGCTTTTTTGACCCGTTACCATGGCAAGGGGATAAACAGAGTTATCAACCTGTTTCTAACTTCACTAATTTCACATTATGATTGGATAAAGTTGGTAAACAATGGACAACCTTGGGAAGATGCTGATGATTTGATCCAACAACCATAAAATGAGTATGATTATTTCAGTTGGTTAATATTGCTACTCAATCACAAAACTTAGGTAATGTTGACTTTCCAGCAATAAGAAATTTGCCACTTACAAATCTTCCATCCCAACCGCCACCACCGACGGGAGAACCATATACGCACCCTAGTACGCAAATGGGGTTGTCAAGTATGCCTTTAATACCTTGGGAAGTCATGACTTTATCACCAACTGGAGATGTTGTTACAGTTCCACTTACTAGTGAAGGTTTGCAGCAAAGCTATCCATACTATGGTGTGATGGTATCACCAGAAGAGTTTCAGGACCAGTGTAACAATTATGATATTTTTATCAATCAATTCCAGAATTTTCGCTTGAGCCAAATGCAAAAATTGAGGGAGAGTTTGAGTTATGAATTGCCAGAGACTCCGGTAGCATCAAGTTCTCAAATGCCTGGTGGAAGTGGAAGTCGTGGAAGTGGGAGTCGTGGAGGTCGTGGAAGTCGGCAACGCACTCCAGCTATGATGGAAGAGAGTATGGTGGACGAAACTTAGATACCACCAACAACAACAAACTTGGGTACTGATTTTCATTCTCCTCTTAGTTTCATTCCTCGAAGTCCTGTACTTACTCCTGATGGTGGACACGTCAATTTGGATGTATTTAGGCAATCTGTAATTTATACCCCAACAAGCTAGCATTTCACCGATTTCAACCACCTCATCCAATGGCTCCGGTACCATTTCAAGGTTATGACTCACCTGATGCTACTCAATCACCATCTCAGAGTCCAAATAATGAGTTTTCACAAGATCCAACTGGCTTAGGGGATTATGTATTTGGTGGTAATCGTTAGTTTGAGAGTTTTGTTAGTTGTTTGTTTAAATCGTTAATGTAATTGCACTTTTGTTTGATAAATAATAATCTTCGTTTAAAGTTTTCTACATATGTTAAAATTAAGAAATTAGAATTGAAAACCTAGATTAAATTGGGGCAACACTTTTAAGATATTATAACAACTTGCATATCGGAACTCCTCTCCGTTGTCAAGGAGCCACTTTTCACGACATCTTTGATCAATCTCCAGAAGGGTTTCACCACTTCTCATGTTTCGAGCCTTTTCCCTTATCATACCAATATACTTGTTAACATTCTTGGAAATTATGGAGAACCGAGCACTGATGCGTGTCGTAACCACAACAAATTAATTAATATTTTTCCACCTAATTAACAAGTAATATAGTGTAGTCAAGTTCGTTCCCACGAGGAGCAAGAGATTCTAGTTGTAAAAATTGTCACAAAAAGGGGGGTGTAAAGCAAAAGAAAGTAAATAAAGCAATAAAAATATAAAGTTGAAATCAATAAGAGAGACAAGATCAAGGAATCCTTCTTCGTTGCAAAACAATGATTCAAGTTATGTTTTTCATCCACATGTTATTAGTCACAGATTATCACCAACCGTAGGATAGCAGGTTCGCTTAGCTAGCCCCAAAATCCCTTATTTCACCGAGTAACAAGTCCGCTTAGTTATCGATTCTATTCAAAAGAACCACCTTGAGGTTCGCTTTACAAGATGTAATTCCCCGAATGCATTAAGATTTATGAATTTAGGTTTAGTACTAGTAGTTAAACTCGGTTCGCTTGGTCCACTTTCTAGCGTTGTTTTAACACACAATCGCTCCACGGAATCCCTCCGCAAGGTCTCGTGTTTTCTACTTGTGTAAAGTGTCGAGAACGATTACGTATTCCCTAACTTATACTAGATTTAGGTTGAATTAACAAATCAATTTAGCGTGCACTCTAAATAACCTATCAAACAACCATGAATGTATAAACATTCCTATTAGTAAAAACAATCGATAATCATGTGAAAAACTTCAAGATAGAACTGAAACAAAACTCAAAACATGTATTAAGAACTAGGAATTCATACTCAATCAATAAAAAAATTAGCTACTCATGTTTTTGAAATTCACACAAAATAATTAAAAGGAGAATTTTCAAGTTCACACAAATAATTAAGAAGAAGAATTTAAAAAAGCAAGCAAAAACACAAGTGTTGTGTGTGTAAAGAGGTGTGTAAAAGATGTAGAAAACTTCTCTATTTATAGGCTTCAATATTCTCCAAACCTTCCAAGGAATAGAATCCTTTTCCTTTAGCAATTCAATTTCCAAATCCAAGCCTTTCTCAACTCTTCCATCTTCTCTTTCCAAATTTGAGCCCAATTCTCCATCCAATTCCAAATCCAATTCTTCACACCCATGAGAGAAGTCCATAGAAAATTCTGGAATTTTTGGCTTGCCGGAAAACTGGTATTATGGCCGGAATCCGTCCGGAAAAGTCACCGCCGGCCACCTGAGTTCTTCGTCGTCACTGGTATATTCGACAGAATATTCCGTCAGTCCACCGTTAGAGATAACGGTCAAACAGGTCAACCGTTAGTCAAACCGGGTCAAGGGAAGGGGAGTCAGCTACTGAGTCAGCTTCTAACTCGGCTGATTGGTCCTACTCAGCTGAGTTGGATCGGTTCATCATCGGTCCGAGTTGACTCGCCGGAATGGAGAATCGGCCGAGTTTCGGCTATTTACAGGACTTCCCGGCCAAATTCAGGCCTCACTTCTGCTTCATTTCCTGTTAAGAATCCTACACATTCATCTAAGCTTTACTGCCTCATTCTGTTGCCTTCTAATTGCCACCAATCCATCTCTGTTCTCATATGTTGTATATCAGATACAAACCCATCTCAATCGATCACAACAGCAGATATCCCAGCACCACCAACACCATTTCCAATCTATGACACTCCATTTAAGCTCTTAAATCACACCCCAGCTGAGAGCAACACCACCATGAGCATCTGTGTACAGCTCAACCTAACAGATTCGCAGCTAAACCACCACAGACAACCAAAACCACCTCGAGCTTGATTCTCATGCACTCTACCTCTGTAATGCTCCACCCGACTCGTTACATGCCCAAAGCTCTTCATTGCCTATCCATTGCTGCAACATTCAAACCCATATACCATCTCGCTTCTTCTCGATCTCAACAGATTCACCAGCAAGTTCAAATTAGAGACTAACCCATTTTTCCTAAGCATCAACAGATTCAATATCTCATTGCCATCGAATTCATCTTCAGAAACCCAGCATCTCCATCGATCTGCGGCAACTCGTCATCAGATTCAAATCAAAACTCCTCTCGCCGCGCATTCAATCTTGAATCAACCCTTAATTCCATTTCTTCTTCACAGCATCACGAATTCAAAAACCCATTCTCTTTCTGAGTCTTGAAATTCGATAGCAACAACTCTCGATCTGTTCTGTGTTCAAATTTGATCTAGCCCTTTATAGCAGCAAATCAACCCCTGTTACTTCTCTGCTTCATTCTATTCATCTGAACCATCGATAGCAACACCTGTTCTTCATCTCTGAGGCATCAACACCATCTCTGATTTCTTCCCTAATCCAGAGCAGCAACAGATCCCAATTTCTTCAAACCCTGGCATGAATTCATCTTCGATTTCTTGATCTCTGGCTCTCTTATTTCAACAGCTACACAATCAATTCGATCTCTGTTCTTAATTTGATTTCAGCCCCAAACCATCATCGATCACTCTCTTCTCTCGGTTTCACTCAGCGGCAGTCATGGCTGCTTTTCTTTCTCACTTTCTGTGTATGAATGAGAGAAAACTCTCTCGATATAGGGTTGTGTAATAATTCGGGTGGATGGTTACACCCCAGGGATAGGGACCACCCCACTTATTAGATAAGGGATACCCCAGTGGACAGCCCCTAACATGTAGTTACCCCTTAACATCAGCTGGCTACTTTTAATACTCCTCTGAGAGAGTTGCCCTTTAACCGTGGCTCGTCTCCCGATAGTGTTTTTCCTGTGAAATGACAATCCTGCCCTTTTTGCTCAATTTGGATCATTTATTCTTCTTTTCCTCCGTGCGACTCCAAAGTAGCTACAAAACTCAAAACAAGCGTAAAATACATAATTTACAAGAAAAATAGCAAAGAAAGCATAAACAATAGATAGTAAATAGGATGTATTCTACACCCTATCAAGCACCCAACACCATCGAATTGCGATTGTAGATGTTCGTTGTTTTTTCTTCAAATTTCATTAAAACGCGTTCCCAAAACGGAATAAGCCATACAAACGCCATCAATGACTCGGATGATTAGTGTAGAAAACATAATTCCTGCAGATGCATTCATCTTCAAATGTGCTAAAATTGCGTTGTTGTGCAACTCTCCAACTATTTGCTCTTCTTAATTCATTTTGCACACTAGCTTGAAGTGCAACTCTTTGATTTTAGGCCGCATGTTACTCTTCTATGAATTGAGCCATAGACATGTTTTGAGTCATTGGAAAATCTAAGAAAATAGGAAGAAGGTGTGAGTTAAAATGGTAGAGGAATGTGGTATTTATAGGGGGAAAGATTTATGTCCATTGGATCAGATTCTAATCAGCGTTGGAAACTAGACCGACCGGTCTTATAAAAGTCGGTAGCGGTGGAGTGAAGACCTAGAGGTCGACTCGACCGCTCGGTGGAAACTTCCCCCTCCATAGTGGGTGCTTAAATGGCAAACTCTTTGGTTTGCCACACCCATATGAAGGGGCCTTAGAGACAGATCGAAATGGGATGAACCTTTTCATAGACAAGAAGAATCGAGGTGATAGAATATTTCCTAACACCAGTGATGTCGGATGGGAGATAAAATTACATGTCTGATAACGCAGGAAAGCATAATGGCAAAGAACGAGGTGACTACAATGTCTGGCACAATAAAATGGCTAAGGGTTTACAAAACTAAGTTAATGCGTAAGAAAAGGGAGGTTGATATGTTATTAGAGCGGTTCCTATGGCAATGGCCAAACTCAAACATTTGTTCAGCCACGTGGATGGCCAAACTGAGTTTTCCACTATGGTAAAGCGTAGGGCGTTGTACCACCAGGCGCGCGACAGGATGACAGACTCGGGAGTTTGAACTCAAAACTCGGCGACAGTAGGCCTGACGTGGGCGTTCAGTGCCCTAACTCGGGCGTTAGGCACAAAGTCTCCAACGGTCGACTCCCTAACGCCTATATTTCCAACGGTCGAATTTCTACCATGTAAATTCATTCTATTGATTTTCAGTCACACCGCTTCCATTTCCTTCTTGTAAAACTCTTCTAAAATCAAAAATTTCTAATACAATATGAACATAGTAAGAAGAGCGGCGAATAGTATAAAGAAGAAAATAGATCGAAAAAATAAATCGGCACCGTTTCCTCACACAGGTGTAGATTTTTATCGAAATCGAGAAGAAGAGTTTGCTAACCCAAATATAGTTTCTGCTCCATCATTAGTCCCAGGTCATGTGTCGGGGCATCATAAACGATCTGAGGATTATCATGTCACGAGAGGTGTTTTCTAATTAAATGTTGTTTATGTTGGTCTACCTAATTTGCAATCCGAGATAGGGTTGATGAGATATCCTTGGCGTGCGCTTTATAGAATAAAGCCTAGAAACCATAACAAAAAAATTCTGAAAACAGTGGTAGAAAGGTGGTGGATGATGACGCACACATTCCATTTTATGGATTTCGAAATTGGTAAGTTTTTTTAACTTAAATTAAATTAAAAATTTTAAATAATTATTAAATAATCAAAAGAATTAATCATAGTTGATATTATACTTGTAATAGAAATTACTCCCCTTGATTTGTATTTCATTTGTGGGATCCCAATTGGAATGGGAGACTCGCCACCATTCAACCAAGACGAATGGATCTCAAATAGTAAATGGGAGACGCTTTGTCCCTCCTTTGTGGAATCGGATATCCCTCGTAAAGATTTGAAAGGAGGTGGGATTAGATGCGCGGCCTTGAAGATTTTCCTTATCAAACCCAGAAACCCACAACATGTAGATGACTATCCTGAACTCGAAAAATTTTTATCTTATGGGTACCGGGTCAGGCATTCTTTCCAAACTCAACTTATGTTGCTCATGTTGGTTGGCTTGAAGCGTTAGAAGATCTCGACAAAGCACCAGATTATGACTGGGAATCTGTAAATTTAGCAGAATTGTATTGTGCGTTGGATAAAGCGTCCATGGGCGAACCAAACTTCACTGGTTTCTGGAGCATCATAGAGGTAAATATCAAAATTATTATTTTTTAATTTATTATTATTACTAAATACTAAAATTATGGAGTAATTTGCAGTATTGGTGGTATACCTACTTCCGTGTTGGTAAACCAATCCTAAAAGACGGGACAGTTAGATTTCCAATGTTGGACATGTATATGAAGAACAACATAGAGAAGAACACTGGCAGCGACGTCTTTGGTTCCAGTTTTGTGCAGAGGTTACAACAGATGACTCGGAGCCACAACAACATAGTTATTCACCCTTATGTTGGTTTACCTCGGTATAGTGATGATGTTGGACAAAGAATTCTTGATTATTCTATGCGTAGAATTGTTTTTTACAATCCGGAATCACAAAGAGGGGTTTGGTATATGGGAGAAAGAGTGCAGTACCAAATACAATGTATATTTGCAATTGCAATTAACCCGCTACAACAGATGCAAACCTCTACATCAGATTTTTATCGGTTGAGAATAACCGGTTGGGAGAGGTATGAACTAAATACAAAGTTGGATATTAGTGAAGCGCATTATGTCAACTGGTACCAGTCAATTACGAAGCCTGTGATTGAGACACAAAATATGCACGTCTATGGGGTTGATTTCCCAGGGTTATCAAACATGTCCCATAATCCAAATATCGTTTCTATCCAACCACCTCCAGAAGAGCCAAGCTTTATGACTTATCCCAGGATGGGTGCAAGTTCTTCATCATTCTCGTCAAATATGCCCGAAATTCATTGGGAGCTGCAAAGTATTACTTCACAAGGTGATTCAACCAAGATCCCCATTGTTTCCCAAGGTATGGACCGCGAATATCCTTACGACAATGTCACTGCCATTGAGGAAGAGTTGCGGATTCAACTCAACGATTTGCATCGGCGGAATCG
>JAJJWW010003298.1:0-19516 GCA_023531295.1 Papaver armeniacum | reverse complement strand
CTTGTGACCGATGATCGAATATATCACCGTCTTTGCAATGATGGTTGGGCCAAGAGAAGATGGAAGTATGGATTGGAGTTTGGGAGATAATACAGTTCGTGGGTTTCTTTGGGTTCGAATGGAAGAAATGGAGCTCGAGTTTAAACAGAGATTAAAGATGAAACTACGGACTACATTTAAGCGAGAGCAAAGCATTGGTGTTATGATCGTTATCGTTGATAGAGGAGTCGATGTCATGGATCTTAGTCGAATGAAGAAATCAATGAGCTAAGGTTTCTTTGTTATGGAAGCTTGAGCACAAACCCGGATGAGTCAGTGAAGATCATGCACGGCAGATGATGATTTATTGGTCTTTGCCGTAGTTTAGTGTCGAAAACAGACAAAGAGATGAAGAGGAGTTTGAAGCCGTGATGGATGGCTTAGAGATGGCGGTGATTCTGACGTTTGCATCCGCCGTTGGTCGGAGAGGCAGAACCGTTACCAAGCTCGAAGATGAACATAGAAGTTGAAGTTCTATCGAGTTGTTGTTGTGATGATACTAAAAAGGTAGTGGTGATGGAAGGAGAGGAGAATGAAGCTCGTGTTGGAGTGCAGTAGGGTTCAATGGTGGTTAGTGGCAAATATATTGAAGGCAGAAAGAGACTTGGAGTCCGAAGTTTTGTTGTGATTTTGATTTGAGAAAGAAAAGGATTCGATGACTCAAACGAGAGAAAGAAGGAGCTAACATGGAGTACGTCGGTCGTGTAATTATTTGGGATATGTACCAACTACCGATAGTACTTATCCGATGCGAACTTGTAGGTGAAGTCAGGTTTGGCTGAAACCTATATAATGGCTTGAGAAGCCGAGCTACAGATACAATTTTGTTAGAGAGAAAAATACAGAGAGAGGAGAGGAAAGGTTCTTAATCCATATCTTAGGGTTTACCCCTTTAGGGGGAAACCAAGTTATTTTCTTCTTCTTTCTTCTTATATTTTTGTGGGTTTTAGTAAATCCATGAGTAACTAATTTCCATTCCATTGATTAAGGATGAATTCAATGTTCTAGCGTGAAGCTCTATTATTATACAAGTTTGTTCGGAGTTTTAATCACATCATCGTTTGTCTTCACTATTTGATCTTTATGAGTGATTCTTAGATTGATTTGGGATGCATACTAGATTAGTCTATTAATTGTTCTATTGCTAGTATTGGGTTAGGAGATAAGTAATCGTCGAATAATTCATGCACAAGTAGAAATCGCAAGACCTTGCAGAGGGATTCTGTGGAGCGATTGCGGGTGAATACAACACCAGCAAGTGGACCTTGAGCTAATAGTTTAAAAACTGGGATCAACCAAATTCACAAAGCCTAAGCGTTAGATCGGATTACACCATGAGTGAGCTACTACATGGTGGTTCGGTTGGATAGAATCTGATATTGGAGAGCTTCATCGTATCCGTGGTATAAGGAGTTTTGGGGATAGCAACCGAGCTAGTTGTTTCCTACGGTTGGTGATGAATGGTTCTAACGAAGATAGATAAGTATACTAATCCGATTATCGCTTGTAGCAGGCGAAGGATTCCTTGATCATCTCTTTCTTTTATTTGTTATTCTTTTTATTTCACTTTAAAACAATCCCCCTTTGTGTTTTATCTTATTTGCTGAACTAAATAACCTATCAATTACACAGCTCTCTGTGGGAACGATCCTTACTACCGCTATATTATTTATTTAATTAGTGGGAAATATCTTGATTAATTTGTTGCACTTACGACACGCATCAAATTTTGGCGCCGCTGCCGGGGAGTGGTTGCTAATTGATTTGTTATTTGTTTAGCTTGTTTTTGTTTTTTAAATTTTTTTCTTGTGTTCTTGTGAGTCGTCATGTTTCCTTATGGACATAACATGTACGGAGCACAAGACCAATCATCATATTATAGTGGTAATCAATTTGGATTTCAATCTCATTCATATAACAACTACCAACCATACCTTACGGAGCCTTATGGATACTCTCATACATATCAACAACCTTATGACGGGTATGTAAGTGAGCAATCAAAGGGATGGGAGGATAGTTATGCTTCTGATCGAGTTGTTTTCTAGTAATGTGCGGATGTGAGTGTGGAAAGACCTACTCCTCTTTATCATGTTCTTTCGTCATTTATGTCAAAAAGAGATATAGTCGAAAATTCCATCGTGAATAATGGCGGAAAAAAACGTATTAATATGAGAAAACTTTCAAAGCAATATGATCAGTTAGAAGAAGCTGGAGCATCGGAAAAGACTCTCGAAGAAATCAACAAGGTATCTGACGGAACTTCAACGTCGTTAGGATATTGAAGATTATGAGGTTGTGAAGACTCGATGAAGATGAGAAACCTTTGGAAAATCCTTGCAATAATGGTAATGTTATTTCAACTCCGGATCATAATAACGATCACTCGCCTATTCAAAAGGAGGAGAATGAATATGACATAACCGTTGTTATAAATGGTATAACGATACTCAAACAATGATTTTAGGATTTGCACCAATGAACTAGACTTTCTAGGAGATGATTTTGATTCTGATGACGAGGTTGTTGAAGAGATAGAGATTGAGAATGAAATCAAATTGGTTGAAGTTGTGGAAGACCCAATTGAGCTAGCCAAGGATTATAATGATCTTTGAGATTTTAATTGAAGCGGCCCAGCAAGATTGGCTAAATAGTTTGATAGAGGACCACGATACAAACGAGGTAAATAATTCATTGCAATTCTTTAAGAATGATGAGGATCCTGTAATACAAGAAATTGTGGAAGGTTTGTCTAATCCTTTGCATATTTCTATATCTTTTGATCAACATCACTTAGGATTGAGTATTTGTGCTTCCAAAATTCTTAAGGATTATTTTACTTCTAATTATCTACCACTTGATGTGTTTGATTCTAGCACAATGCAGGTTCAACAAGAAGAACCAATAGAAGTTCCCTTATTTTATGTTCTTTATCCATTTTCGAGTGTAGAAAGAACTAAGTGTGGGGGAAGCTTTCAAGCTATAACAATTTCATTATTTATATGTTATGCTAATCATTGTGTGAAGTTGTTACTAGAATTGCAGATTGTTTTCTGGGCAGACTACCAGATTTTCAGATTGTTGGTTTACGGACGATAACCAGAGGGTCAGGCTGAGGACGTTAAACTAAGCGCTGCATGGGAGGCAACCCATAGGTTTTGTATTTTCTATCCTTTTTGTTTTTAGTTTTCTTATTTTGAATATCATATTAGGATTTCCCACCTTGACTTTACTTAGGACGAGTCAATTACATTGAGGACAATGTAAAGTTTAAGTGTGGGGGAGTGTTTGGATATTTTGCATATAGAGTTTTAGCCTTTTTGAGTCGATTTTTTCAAATTTTGCGTAAAACCTTCAACTTGTAGAGATTTTAGAGTCACTAGCATACTTCTAGGTATGTTTACATAGAGAATTAAATGAAGCATAACTGAACTTGGAAGTGTTAGGGAACTACATTGGATTTCTTACGAATTGGAGTGTTAAATAATGGATTTAATCATCCGGTGATGCAAATTAGGATCAGAGAGAAATGCATTATTAGAGTTCTGATCAATCATTAGTGGAGACTACCTATTTTCAAATCAGCAGAGGCACAGACCAAATTTCTTTGTAGGCCGACTAAAGAGCTTTCTTTTGAGTGTGTGTCACCGTACGTTAATTAGGGTAGAATGGTGAGCTACCCAACTTCACACTATTTTCAGCACTATTTTTGATCTCTGAGTGCTAATTTTGTCAATCATGAGGGTGACGTCTATAGATGAAAACCACCTTCTTGTAATTTGATTTGCAGTTAGCATCATTCTCTCTCTCGCCAAAAACAGATCCATAGAAACACCATCATCATCAACAAGTGGAGCGACATCAAAATCTACAAGGAAAGTTGAAGACGTTTGAGGTTTACAAGCAAAAATACAAAGAAGAGAAAATTTCATATCCAAGTAAAGCAACATACAATGAGAAAATTTTTATATACATGTTGGAGACTTACACATAAGGAGCGGAATTCTATATCCAAGTATGAAGACTTATTTACAAGAGCAAAGAAAATCAAAAGATGAGAGTTATTGAAGTTTATGATACAAAGACAATACAAGTTGTGAAGATCAAAGTGGTAAAGTACTTCTTTCATGGCCATGTTATTTTGATTTCGTTATTATTTTTGTAGTTGCAATCTTTTTGTTAAAAGAGAAAATAAAAAGAATACAAAAAAAATAAAAAAAAAAAAAAAATAAAAAGAAAAAAATAAAAAGAAAAAAAAAAAAAAAAAAAAAAGAAAAGAAAAAAAAATACAAAAAGATTTGCATTTAGGTTGTTATTTGTTCAATAAGGCCATGTGGAAGAAAAATCTATAAGGAAGTATCAAGCAATAAGGAAATTGAAGAGAAAGAGTTATAAATTGTCAAGGATCTACGAAGTTCAAGAGTTTATCATCAATGATTGAAGACCGAAGAAGACCAAGAAGATGAAAGAAGAGGCGAAAGGAAGACGTTTCTATTGGATCTTTGTGAGAGTGGTGCTTTCATCATTGCAATCGGATGTGAAGGTGGTAAGTACTCTCATCCTCGATAATAATGGTTGATTTCCTTTCTTAGAGATCATCAGAAAAATGTCTTTATTTTCCACGATTTTGTGGAGTCTCCAGAAATTATTCGGAAGGTTTCCTTCCCACCATTCAACGTGTGTAGGATTTCTATCTTCATTCCTACCTGCACACATGTGAGACCCATAAAAAGCCGTCTTATTGGAGTGCAATTATCATAAAATCCTTTTAAGTGAGCGAAGTCGAGGCGAAATGCTTATTGATCGCTCTCCAAACACGCGTTTTCTCATTATGGGGTGGTTATTTCTCACTCAACATTTAAGAATGAGAATATGTTCTTTGGTATTTCTAACTTCTTATTACTAGCATGCAGAAACTCTATGTCCTCATAGCTCTTTGGATGCTTGGGAAACTGGAATGCTTTGAAGTTGGAGCAGGTTTTGTGGGTATATCTCTGGTAAACCCTCACGCGAGACTATAACTCGTCCACTAGGGACACCTAGGGGTTTAAAAGGCCTGTTATTCATGCTAAAATAACCGAGATCCTCGGCGACATGGAGTTGTTGTATTTTAGATAGTTTGCTCGAGGACTAGCAAAAAGCCAAGTGTGGGGAATTTGTTAAGTGCATATTTTGCATATATTTTGTGTCAAATCCATGCTAGTAATTGCTATATATTCTTGCGAATTATTGTATATTATTCTTGTTTTCTCTTGTTTATGTTCTGCTAGGTGAATCATCCAAAAGAAGTGAATTGGCACATATTTGTGCAATAAAAGAAGTTAGCCGCAAGCGGAGAAGGGTCAAAGACCAAGTGGAACTCGTTCAACTCTAGGAGTTCTTGCTATCACCTTGAAGAGGATGAAAATACGAAGCAAGCGATGAAAGAATGGAATCATTCTGAATCGTTGTATGAAGAAGTTATTGGCGAGACGAGAAGTTGAGCTTGTCGGTTCCTGGAACCGACAGTTCAAAATAATGATGCAGAAACGAATTGTCGGTCTTGTAAGACTCATGACCGGTTGAAAGGCTGTTGTTAAAGGCACACAGGGTTTGATCAGGGGCACACCACCTTCTTCTTCAATACGTTTCACGATCGGCGAAAGCAGAGAAGATGAAACCAGCGGTTCTCGGTGGTTGCATGGAGCTGCGATATTCTGCCATTGATGGCGATAAACAGAGACGATGGAACTCGGGAAAGGAGAGGCTGGAGGCTTGGCGGTGAGCAAGGAGGATGAGGCTGCTACTAGTGATCGAAATATGATGATGGATTGTCGAAGAATGCGTGAATGATAATGGAGCTCGGGAAGATCATTAGGTTAATGAACTCAGTGGCGGGAAGGAGTTGAACTGTGACTGATGATCGGAATATATACGCTGCTGCTAATGATGGTTGGACCGAGAAGATGGAAGTATGGATTGGAGTTTGGGAGATAATACGGTTCGTGGGTTTCTTTGAGTTCGAATGGAAGAAATGGAGCTCGAGTTTGCAGAGATTGAAGATGAAACTCACATGGACTACATTTGCGGCGGAGAGTCGAAAGCAGTTGGTGTTATGATGAGAGTTATCGTTGATAGATTTAGTGGATTGGGCGTTGATCTTATATTGAGAATGAAGAAATCAATGAGCTGGAAGGTTTCTGGGATATGAAGCTTGAGCACAAACCGTGGTGGTTCTTTCCGGTGCAATGGTGAAGATCATGCACGGCAGATGATGATGTATTGGAAGTGCTTTGTAGTTTAGTTGTTCGTAACAGCAAGAGATGAAGAGGAGTTTGAAGTGTGATGGATGGCTTAGAGATGGTTTTGATTACTCCCACTGGCGTTTGCATGATAGTTTGGTCGGAATCGAGTTAAGTGTTACCAAGCTCGAAGATGAACATAAAGTTGAAGTTCTATCGTGATTGTTGTTGTGACTGATACTAAAGGTAGTGGTGATGAAGCGAGAGGAGAATGAAGCTCGAATCATTGGGTCCGGTTGTAGGGTTCAATCCTGGTTAGTGGCAAATATATTGAAGAATCAGAAGAGACTTGGGAGTCCCGAGTTTTGTTGTTGTGATTTCGAATTTGAGAAAGAAAAGGATTGATAGGTGACTCAGAGAAAGAAGATGAACATGGGATTCCAAGTGCGTTTATTTGGGATATTTACCAACTACGGATGAATGGGTGTTTATCCGATTCGAACTTGGAGGTGTAAAAGTATATAAATTTGGGCGCGAAACACTACGGGGGTGTGCCTCAGAAGCCGAGCTCATAGATACAATTTTGTTAGAGAAAAATGTTCTACATCAAAGAGGAGAGGAAAGGTTCTTAATCCATATCTTAGGGTTTACCCCTTAGGGGAAACCAAGTTATTTTCTTCTTCTTTCTTCTTATATTTTTTCAGAGTTTTAGTAAACTCATGTGTAACTAATTTCCATTGATTAAGGATGAATTCAATGTGCTAGCGTGAAGCTTTATTAGTTATATAAATCTATTCGAAGTTTTAAACATCATCGTTTGTCTTCACTATTTGATCTTTATGAGTGATTCTTAGATTGATTTGGGATGCATACTAGATTAGTATATTAATTGTTCTATTGCTAGTATTGAGTTAGGATATAAGTAATCGTCGAATAATTCATGCACAAGTAGAAATCGCAAGACCTTGCGGAGGATTACGTGGAGCAATTGCGGTGAAGACAACACCAAAGAAGTGGACCTTGAGCTAAGAGTTTAACTACTGGGATCAACCTAATTCACAAAGCCTAAGCGTTCGGTCGGATTACACCTTGAGTGAGCTACTACTTGGTGGTTCGGTTGGATAGAATCTGATATTGGAGAGCTTCCGTATCCGTGGTATAAGGAGTTTTGGGGATAACACCCAGCTAGTTGTTATTCTACGGTTGGTGATGAATGGTTCTAACGAAGATAGATAAGTATACTAATCCCGATTATCGCTTAGTAGCAATGAAGGATTCCTTGATCATCTCTTTCTTTTATTTGTTATTCTTTTTATTTCACTTTAAAACAATCCCCCTTTGTGTTTTATCTTATTTGCTTGAACTAAATAACCTATCAATTACACATGACTCTCTGTGGGAACGATCCTTACTACCGCTATATTATTTATTTAATTAGTGGGAAATATCTTGATTAATTTGTTGCACTTCGACACGCATCAAATTTTGGCATTAGCGGGGGAGTGGTTGTTAATTGATTTGTTATTTGTTTAGCTTGTTTTTGTTTTTAAATTTTTCTCTTGTTCTTGTGAGTCGTCATGTTTCCTTATGGACATAACATGTACGGAGCACAAGACCAATCATCATATTATAGTGGTAATCAATTTGGATTTCAATCTCATTCATATAACAACTACCAACCATCCCTTTGATTGCTCACTTACATACATATCAACAACCTTATGACGGGTATGTAAGTGAGCAATCAAAGGGATGGGAGGATAGTTATGCTTCTGATCAGTTGTTTTCTAGTAATGTGCAGATGATTGAGAGTGTGGAAAGACCTACTCCTCTTTATCATGTTCTTTCGTCATTTATGTCAAAAGAAGAGATACGATGCGAAAATTCCATCGTGAATAATGGCGGAAAACGTATTAATATCAGAAAACTTTCAAAGCAATATGATCGATTAGAAGAAGCTGGAGCATCGGAAAGACTCTCGAAGAAATCAACAAGGTAATACGAATGGAACTTCAACGTCGTTGGGATATTGAAGATTATGAGGTTGACGAAGACTACGATGAAGATGAGCAACCTTTGGAAAATCCTTTGCAATAATGGTAATGTTATTTCAACTCCGGATCATAATAACGATCACTCGCCTATTCAAAAGGAGGAGAATGAATATGACATAACCGTTGTTATAAATGGTGTAACGATACTCAAACAATGATTTTAGGATTTGCACCAATGAACTAGACTTTCTAGGAGATGATTTTGATTCGATGACGAGGTTGTTGTTGAAGAGATAGAGATTGAGAATGAAATCAAATTGGTTGAAGTTGTGGAAGACCCAATTGAGCTAGCCAAGGATTATAATGATCTTTGAGATTTTAATTGAAGCGGCCCGAAGATTGGCTAAATAGTTTGATAGAGGACCACGATACAAAGCGAGGTAAATAATTCATTGCAATTCTTTAAGAATGATGAGGATCTGTAATACAAGAGATTGTGGAAGGTTTGTCTAATCCTTTGCATATTTCTAAATCTTTTGATCAACATCACTTAGGATTGGAGTATTTGTGCTTCCAAAATTATTAAGGATTATTTTACTTCTAATTATCTACCACTTGATGTGTTTGATTCTAGCACAATGCGAGTTCAACAAGAAGAACCAATAGAAGTTCCCTTATTTTATGTTCTTTATCCATTTTAAGTGTAGAAAGAACTAAGTGTGGGGAAGCTTTTCAAGCTATAACAATTTCATTATTTATATGTTATGCTAATCATTGTGTGAAGTTGTTACTAGAATTGCAGTTGTTTTTAAGGCGGACTACCCGATTTTTCGATTGTTGGTTTTACGGACGATAACCATAGGTCAGAGGCCGAGGACGTTAAACTAAAGCGCTGCATGGGAGGCAACCCATAGGTTTTGTATTTTCTATCCTTTTTTTTTTTATTTTTCTTATTTTGAATATCATATTAGGATTTCCCACCTTGACTTTACTTAAGGGCCAGTCAATTACATTGAGGACAATGTAAAGTTTAAGTGTGGGGGAGTGTTTGGATATTTTGCATATAGAGTTTTTAGCCTTTTTGAGTCGATTTTTTTCAAATTTTTGCATAAAACCTTCAACTTGTAGAGATTTTAGAGTCACTAGCATACTTCTAGGTATGTTTACATAGAAATTGGCCAGACATAACGAACTTGGAAGTGTTAGGGAACTATATTCGGATTTCTTACGGATTGGAGTGTTAAATAATGGATTTAATCATACCGGTGATGCAAATTAGGAGCAGAGAGAAATGCATTATTAGAGTTGCTGATCAATCATTAGTGGAGACTACCTATTTTCAAATCAGGAGGCACAGACCAAATTTCTTTGTAGGTGACTAAAGAGCTTTCTTTTGAGTGTGTGTCACCGTCGTTAATTAGGGTAGAATGGTGAGCTACCCAACTTCACACTATTTTTCAGCACTATTTTTGATCTCTTGAGTGCTAATTTTTTCAATCATGAGGGTGACGTCTATAGATGAAAACCACCTTCTTGTAGTTTGATTTGAAGTTAGCATCATTCTCTCTCTCTTCAATAACGAGATCCATAGAAACACCATCATCATCAACAAGTTGAGCGACATCAAAATTTACAAGGAAAGTTGAAGGCGTTTGAGGTTTACAAGCAACAATACAAAAAGAGCAAATTTCATATCAAGTAAAGCAACATACAATGAGCAGATTTTTATATACATGTTGGAGACTTACACATAAGGAGGCGGAATTCTATATCCAAGTATGAAGACTTATTTACAAGAGCAAGAAAATCAAAAGATGAGAGTTATTGAAGTTTATGATACAAAGACAATACAAGTTGTGAAGATCAAAGTGGTAAAGTACTTCTTTCATGGCCATGTTATTTTAATTTCGTTATTATTTTTGTAGTTGCAATCTTTTTGTTAAAAAAAAAAAAAAAAAAGAAAAAAAAAATACAAAAAGATTTGCATTTAGGTTGTTATTTGTTCAATAAGGCCATGTGGAAGAAAAATCTATAAGGAAGTATCAAGCAATAAGGAAATTGAAGAGAATGAGTTATAAATTGTCAGGAGGATCTACGAAGTTCAAGAGTTTATCATCAACGGTTGAAGACCGAAGACCAAGAAGATGAAGAAGACGAGCCAAAGGAAGACGTTTCTATTGGATGCTGTGAGAGTGGTGCTTTCATCATCATTGCAATCGGATGTGAAGGTGGTAAGTACTCTCATCCTCGATAATAATGGTTGATTTCCTTTCTTAGAGATCATCAGAAAAATGTCTTTATTTTCCACGATTTTGTGGAGTCTCCAGAAATTATTCGGAAGGTTTCCTTCCCACCATTCAACGTGTGTAGGATTTCTATCTTCATTCCTACCTGCACATGTGAGACCCATAAAAAAACCGTCTTATTAGTGCAATTATCATAAAATCCTTTTAAGTGAGGCAGAAGTCGAGGCGAAATGCTTATTGATCGCTCTCAAACACGCGTTTTCTCATTATGGTGTGGTTATTTCTCACTCAACATTTAAGAATGAGAATATGTTCTTTGGTATTTCTAACTTCTTATTACTAGCATGCGAAACTCTATGTCCTCATAGCTCTTTGGATGCTTGGGAAGGGCGGAATGCTTTGAAGTTGGAGGCGGAGTTTTGTGGGTATATCTACGGTAAACCCTCACGAGACTATAACTCGTCCACTAGGGACACCTAGGGGTTTAAAGGCTTATTATTCATGCTAAGAGTAACCGTATCCTCGGCGACATGGAGTTGTTGTATTTTAGATAGTTTGCTCGAGGACTAGCAAAAGCCAAGTGTGGGGAATTTGTTAAGTGCATATTTTTGCATATATTTTGTGTCAAATCCATGCTAGTAATTGCTATATATTCTTACGAATTATTGTATATTATTCTTGTTTTCTCTTGTTTATGTTACTCGCTAGGTGAATCATCCAAAAGAAGTGAATTGGCACATATTTGTGCAATAAAAAGAAGTTAGCCGCAGCGGAGAAGGGTCAAAGACCAAGTGGAACTCGTTCAACTCTAGGAGTTCTTACTATCACCTTGAAGAGGATGAAAATACGAAGCAAGCGATGAAAGAATGGAATCATTCTAGACGTTGTATGAAGAAGTTATTGGCGGGCGAGAAGTTGAGCTTGTCGGTTCCACGGCCGGCAGTTCAAAAAGAATGATGCGAAAAGCTGGGATTGTCGATCTTGTAAAGGCCCGGCGGTTGAAAAACTGTTGTTAAAGGCACACCGTAGGGTTTGATCAGGAGCACACCACCTTCTTGTACGTTTCACGATCGGCAGAAAGCAGAGAAGATGAAACCGTGGCGATTCTCGGTGGTTGCATGGAGCTGATGTGCGCCATTGATGGCGATGAACAAAGAGGCGATGGAACTGGGAAAGGAAGGCCCCAGGCTTGGCGATGGCGCGGGGAGGATGAGGCTGCTGCTAGTGATCGAATATGATGATGGATTGTCGAAGAATCGACGAATGATAATGGAGCTCGGGAAGATCATTAGGTTAATGAACTCGGTGGCGGGAAGGAGTTGAGCGTGGCGATGATCGGAATATATGCGCTGCTGCTAATGATGGTTGGGCCAAGAAGATGGAAGTATGGATTGGAGTTTGGGAGATAATACGGTTCGTGGGTTTTTCTTTGGGTTCGAATGGAAAATGGAGCTCGAGTTTGCAGAAGGTGAGATGAAGACGGAGGACAACATGGAATAAATCAACATTGGTGTTATGATGGTTTGGTTGAGAGATGAGAGTCTCGATCTTTGGTGATGATTAGTGGATTGAAGAAATCAATGAGCTAGGTTTGTTGTTATGGAAGCTTGAGCACAAAGGCTCGATGGATGGAGTGAGATTTCATGGGATATGAAGATGTATTGGTGTTGAGTTTGGTTGTTTCTCAAGAGATGGTGGTTCTTTCCGGTAATGTGTGATGGATGGCTTCCGAGAGAGTTGGTTTTGATTGGAAGGCGTTTTGGCGGAGCCGTTGGAGTTGGAGTTGCTGTGGCTGTCATGAGTTCCAAGTTGGATGAACATTTCAATTGTGAAGTTCCTATCGGTTGTTGTTTTGATTACTAAAGGTAGTGGTGATGATAGTTTGAGCCGGAATCGAGAATGAACTCGTGTTGTTTTATCTTGAGGCAGGATAAGAACCGTTCTGCGTGATTGTTGTGGACTTTGTATAGAAGATTTAAAGAATATTTCAGCGTCGAAGATAAACTAGAATCATTGGATTTCGTTTGAGAAAGGTAATCCTTGGGAGTCGGGGAAACTTGTGCGAGAAGAAGAAGAAGTTTTGAAGCTTTGAACATGGAGTACGTCGGTGCAATTATTTGGGATTTGTACCAACTATAAGATGAATGGTGGAGTACTTTATGTCCGTTTAGGTCGAACAGGGATAGGGTGTTTTATCGATTCGAATTTGGAGGAGTAAAAGTATATAATGAGCGCGAAAACACCTACGAGAGGTGTGCCTCAGCAATTTTGTTAGAGATTCTGAAAAAAACGGTGTTCTACATCAAAGAGAGGAAAGGTTCTAATCCATATCTAGGGTTTACCTTTAGGAAACCTTGTTATTTTCTTCTTCTTTCTTCCATATATTTTTCATGGGTTTTAGTAAATCCATGAGTAACTAATTTCCATTCCATTGATTAAGGATGAATTCAATGTTCTAGCGTGAAACTTTATTAGATGTATAAATTTATTGGAGTTTTAATCATCATCGTTTGTCTTCACTATTTGATCTTTATGAGTGATTCTTAGATTGATTTGGGATGCATAGATTAGTATATTGATTGTTCTATTCTTTAGTATTGGGTTAGGATATAAGTAATCGTCGAATAATTCATACACAAGTAGAAATCGCAAGACCTTGCGGAGGGATTACAATGGAGCAATGCGGCGAAGACAACACCGACAAGTGGACCTTGAGCTAAGAGTTTAACTCTTTGGGGATCAACCCTAATTCACAAAGCCTAAGCGTTGATCGGATTACCCTTGGTGAGCTACTACTTGGTGGTTCGGTTGGATAGAATCGATATTGGAGAGCTTCGTATCCGTGGTATAAGGAGTTTTGGGGATAACAGAGCTAGTTGTTATTCTACGGTTGGTGATGAATGGTTCTAACGAAGATAGATAAGTATACTAATCCGATTATCGCTTAGTAGCAATGAAGGATTCCTTGATCATCTCTTTCTTTTATTTGTTATTCTTTTTATTTCACTTTAAAACAATCCCCTTTGTGTTTTATCTTATTTGTTTGAACTAAATAACCTATCAATTACCACTCTCGTAGGAGCGATCCTTACTATAGCTTATATTATTTATTTAATTAGTGGAAATATCTTGATTAATTTGTTGCACTTACGACCATCCAAATTTTGGCGCCATTCTTAGGGAAGCGGTTGTTAATTGATTTGTTATTTGTTTAGCTTGTTTTTGTTTTTTGATTTTTTTTTTGTTCTTGTGAGTCGTCATGTTTCCTTATGGACATAACATGTAGGAGCACAAGACCAATCATCATATTATAGTGGTAATCAATTTGGATTTCAATCTCATTAAATTATAACAACTACCAACCATACCTTACGGAGCCTTATGGATACTCTCATACATATCAACAGCCTTATGACCAGGGTATGTAAGTGAGCAATCAAAGGGATGGGAGGATAGTTATGCGCTTCTGATCAGTTGTTTTCTAGTAATGTGCGGATGGCGAGAGAGTGTGGAAAGACTCTCCTCTTTATCATGTTCTTTCGTCATTTATGTCAAAAGAAGAGATCTGATGCGAAAAATTCCATCCATGAATAATGGCGGAAAGCGTATTAATATCGGAAAACTTTCAAAAGAAATATGATCAGTTAGAAGAAGGCTGGAGCATCGAGAAAAGACTCTCGAAGAAATTAAGGTATCTGACGGAACTTGAGCGGTCGTTGGATATTGAAGATTATGAGGTTGGCAAGACTACATGAAGATGAGCAACCTTTGGAAAATCCTTGCAATAATGGTAATGTTATTTTAACTCGGGATCATAATACGATCACTTTCGCCTATTCAAAAGGAGGAGAAATGAATATGACATAACCGTTGTTATAAATGGTGTAACGTACTCAAACAATGATTTTAGGATTTGCACCAATGAAATAGACTTTCTAGGAGATGATTTTGATTACGATGGCCGGGGTTGTTGAAGAGATAGAGATTGAGAATGAAATCAAATTGGTTGAAGTTGTGGAAGACCATTGAGCTAGCCAAGGATTATAATGATGCGAGATTTTAATTGGGCAATGAGCGAATTGGCTAAATAGTTTGATAGAGGACCACGATACAAGCGAGGTAAAATAATTCATTGCAATTCTTTAAGAATGATGAGGATCTGTGTACAGAGATTGTGGAAGGTTTGTCTAATCCTTTGCATATTTCTAAATCTTTTGATCAACATCACTTAGGATTGAGTATTTGTGCTTCCAAAATTCTTAAGGATTATTTTACTTCTAATTATCTACCACTTGATGTGTTTGATTCTGGCTGAATACGGTTCAACAAGAAGAACCAATAGAAGTTCCCTTATTTTATGTTCTTTATCCATTTTTCGAGTGTAGAAAGGACTAAGTGTGGGGGGAAGCTTTCAAGCTATAACAATTTCATTATTTATATGTTATGCTAATCATTGTGTGAAGTTGTTACTAGAATTGAATTGTTTTTACGAGCATACTGCGGATTTTGGTTGTTGGTTTCTGGACGATAACCATAGGAGTGGGGCCGGGACGTTAAACTAAAGCGGCGCATGGAGGCAACCCATAGGTTTTGTATTTTCTATCCTTTTTGTTTTTATTTTTCTTATTTTGCATATCATATTAGGATTTCCCACCTTGACTTTACTTGGACGAGTCGATTACATTGAGGACAATGTAAAGTTTAAGTGTGGGGAGTGTTTGGATATTTTGCATATAGAGTTTTAGCCTTTTTGAGTCGATTTTTCAAATTTTGCATAAAACCTTCAACTTGTAGAGATTTTAGAGTCACTAGCATACTTCTAGGTATGTTTACATAGAAAATTAATTCTGACCTGCATAAGCGAACTTGGAAGTGTTAGGGGAACTATATTGAGTTTCTTACGGGTGGAGTGTTAAATAATGGATTTAATCATCTAGGTGATGCAAATTAGGAGAGCGGCATTATTAGAGTTTCTGATCAATCATTAGTGGAGACTACCTATTTTCAAATCATGAGGCACCGGACCAAATTTCTTTGTAGCTGACTAAAGAGCTTTCTTTTGAGTGTGTGTCACGTCCACGTTAATTAGGGTAGAATGGTGAGCTGCAACTTCACTATTTTCAGCACTATTTTTGATCTCTTGAGTGCTAATTTTGTCAATCATGAGGGTGACGTCTATAGATGAAAACCACCTTCTTGTAGTTTGATTTGAAGTTAGCATCATTCTCTCTCTGCGATATGAGATCCATAGAAACACCATCATCATCAACAAGTTGAAGGCGACATCAAAATTTGAGAAAGTTGAGGCGTTTGAGGTTTACAAGCAACAATACAAAGTAAGAGCAAATTTCCCTTATCCAAGTAAACAACATACAATGAGAAAATTTTTATATACATGTTGGAGACTTACACACAAGGAGCGGAATTCTATATCAAGTATGAAGACTTATTTACAAGAGCAAAGAAAATCAAAAGATGAGGTTATTTAAGTTTGTGATACAAAGACAATACAAGTTGTGAAGATCAAAGTGGTAAAGTACTTCTTTCATGGCCATGTTATTTATTTGATTTCGTTATTATTTTTGTAGTTGCAATCTTTTTGTTAAAAAAAAAAAAAGAAAAAAAAATAAAAAAAAAAAAAAAAAAAAAAAAAAAATACAAAAAGATTTGCATTTAGGTTGTTATTTGTTCAATAAGGCCATGTGGAAGAAAAATCTATAAGAGTATCAAGCAATAAAAATTGAAAGAGAATGAGTTATAAATTGTCAAGAGTTCTACGAAGTTCAAGAGTTTATCATCAAGGCGATTTGAAGACCAAGAAGATGAAGAAGGCGAGCCAAAGGAAAGACGTTTCTATTGGATCTTTGTGAGTGGTGCTTTCATCATTGCAATCGGATGTGAAGGTGGTAAGTACTCATCCTCGATAATAATGGTTGATTTCCTTTCTTAGAGATCATCGAGAAAAATGTCTTTAT
The DNA here is from genome assembly GCA_023531295.1 of Papaver armeniacum. Taxonomy (NCBI): domain Eukaryota; kingdom Viridiplantae; phylum Streptophyta; class Magnoliopsida; order Ranunculales; family Papaveraceae; genus Papaver; species Papaver armeniacum. Next base: position 3,041 of record JAJJWW010003298.1, on the reverse strand, counting down.
TTTCCACGATTTTGTGGAGTCTCGAAATTATTCGGAAGGTTTCCTTCCCACCATTCAACGTGTGTAGGATTTCTATCTTCATTCCTACCTGCACACATGTGGAACCCATAAAAAAGCCGTCTTATTGGTGCAATTATCATAAAAATCCTTTTAAGTGAGGCGAAGTCGGGCGAAATGCGTATTGATCGCTCTCAAACACGCGTTCTCTCATTATGGTGTGGTTATTTCTCACTCAACATTTAAGAATGAGAATATGTTCTTTGGTATTTCTAACTTCTTATTACTAGCATGCGAGAAACTCTATGTCCTCATAGCTCTTTGGATGCTTGGGAAGGTGGAATGCTTTGAAGTTGGAGACGGAGTTTTGTGGGTATATCTCTGGTAAACCCTCACGAGACTATAACTCGTCCACTAGGGACACCTAGGGGTTTAAAGGCCTTATTATTCATGCTAAGAGTAACCGTATCCTCGGCGACATGGAGTTGTTGTATTTTAGATAGTTTGCTCGAGGACTAGCAAAAGCCAAGTATGGGGGAATTTGTTAAGTGCATATTTTGCATATATTTTGTGTCAAATCCATGCTAGTAATTGCTATATATTCTTGCGAATTATTGTATATTATTCTTGTTTTCTCTTGTTTATGTTACGCACAGGTGAATCATCGAAAAGAAGTGAATTGGCACATATTTATGCAATAAAAGAAGTTAGCAAAAAGCGGAGAAGGGTCAAAGACCAAGTGGAACTCGTTCAACTCTAGGAGTTCTTGCTATCACCTTGAAGAGGATGAAAATACGAAGCAAGCGATGAAAGAATGGAATCATTCCGACGTTGTATGAAGAAGTTATTGGCGAGGCAAGTTGAGCTTGTCGGTTCCACAGGTAATGGTTCAAAAAGAATGATGCGAAAAGCGGGTGTCGGTCTTGTAAGGCCCGCTGGTTGAAACTATTGTTAAAGGCACCTGTAGGGTTTGATCGGGGCACACCACCTTCTTCTTAATCGTTTCATCAATCGGCGAGAAAGCAGAGAAGATGAAGCCGTGGCGATTCTCGGTGGTTGCATGGAGTGATTCAATTTGCCATTGATGGCGATAAACAAGAGCGATGGAACTTCGGGAAAGGAGCTGGAGGCTTGGCGGTGAGCAGGAGGATGAGCTGCTGCTGGTGATCGAGAATATGATGATGGATTGTCGAAGAATCGGCCGAATGATAATGGAGCCTCGGGAAGATCATTAGGTTAATGAACTTCGGTGGCGGGGAAGGAGTTGAGCGCTGTGGTGATGATCGGAATATATCTGCTGCTGCTAATGATGGTTGGACAGAAGATGGAAGTATGGATTGGAGTTTGGGAGATAATACGGTTAAGTGGGTTTTTTTCTTTGGGTTCGAATGGAAGAAATGGAGCTCGAGTTTAAACGGAGATGAAGGCGAGGACAACATGGAATAAATCCTTGCTGCCATTGGAGTCGACAATGGAGTTATAAGTTGATAGAGATGAGTCTCGATGCTGCGGTGATGATTTAAGGATTGGTGACGAGATGGAGTTATATGGAAGACTCGGGAAGAAACCGGATGGAGGGAGAAGTTCATGGGATATGAAGATTGGTGGTGGCTGAAGGTTTGGTTGTTTTCTCGAGTGGTGGTTCTTTCCGGTAATGGTGAAGATGGCTTCAGAAGGCCGAGTTGGTTTTTGGATGGCATTGGAAGATGGTGCTTTTTGAGCGTTTGAACGTTGGAGTTGGGTTCGAGAGAGATGGCTGTCGTAGGTTCGGAGTTGGATGAAGATTTCAATTGAAGTTCCTACCGGTGATGGGTTAGTTTTGATTACTCCTAAAGATGATAGTTTGGTGATGAAGTTAAGTGTAACTCTGAATGTTTATCTTGGAAAGCAGGGGATAAAGAACTTAGTTCTTTGCGTGATTGTTGTGGACTTTGTTGAAGATTTAAAAAGAATATTTCCTTGTCGAAGATAAACTAGAATCATTGGTACGCGTTGTAGATTTCGGTTCCTTGAGAAAGAAACTTGTGCGAGAACTTGTACGAGAATCATAGGTTTGAAGAAAGAAGTTTTGATAGGTTTGAAGAGGTGAAAAACAGGCAGGTGGTGCCTTTTCAGGATAAGATGAATGGTGGAGATTCAAGTACGTTTATGTGTTTAGGTCGGCCAGGGATGAATGGGTGTTTAAGTTCAGATTTGGAGGAGTAAAAGTATATAAATAGGCGCGAAACACCTACGGGGTGTGCCTCAACGAGATACAAACTTTGTTAGAATTCTGAAAAAAAAGAGGTGTTCTACATCAAAGAAGCTTAATCATATCTTAGGGTTTACCTTTAGGGGGAAACCTTGGTATTTAATAACGTATTTTCTTCTCATATTCCATATATTTTTCATGGGTTTTAGTAAACTCATGTGTAACTAATTTCCATTGATTAAGGATGAATTCAATGTTCTAGTGAAACTTTATTAGATGTATAAATTTATTCGGAGTTTTTATCACATCATCGTTTGTCTTTACGGTATCTAGGGTTTATGAGTGATTCTAGACTGATTTGGGATGCATACTAGATTAGTATATTGATTGTTCTATTGCTAGTATTGAGTTAGGATATAAGTAATCGTCGAATAATTCATGCACAAGTAGAAATCGCAAGACCTTGCGGAGAGGATTACGTGGAGCAATTGCGGTGAAGACAACACCAGCAAGTGGACCTTGAGCTAAGAGTTTAACTACTCTTTGGGATCAACCTAATTCACAAAGCCTAAGCGTTCGGTCGGATTACACCTTGGTGAGCTACTCTTGGTGGTTCGGTTGGATAGAATTGAAGCTTAAGTGGTATAAGGAGTTTTGGGGATAACAGAGCTAGTTGTTATTCACGGTTGGTGATGAATGGTTCTAACGAAGATAGATAAGTATACTAATCCGATTATCGCTTAGTAGCAATGAAGGATTCCTTGATCATCTCTTTCTTTTATTTGTTATTCTTTTTATTTCACTTTAAAATAATCCCCCTTTGTGTTTTATCTTATTTCTTTGAACTAAATAA
>JAJJWW010003297.1:0-98012 GCA_023531295.1 Papaver armeniacum | reverse complement strand
GTGTAGTGTGGGATTTCCTGCAACTACAAGAAGAATCGACTCTAGTCGCAACTAGTATCACACAGGGGGTGTGGGGATTAGGTTTCCCAGTTGCTAGAGTTCTCCTTTATATAGTCCACAAATAAGGGTTTGCAATCAATGTTACCTTGATAAAAACATTCAATATTCACTGTTAGATGAAAACCTGATTTGACTCAAGATAATATCTTTCAACCGTTATATCGAACTTAACTTGTTACACACAAATGAAAAGTGACTTCATTTAGATATAAGTAACCGTACCTAAACGTGTACACCTTTGTTGGCTCAGCAATAGTTAACCGAAGTTAGCCAAATGAAAACTTTCATATCAACCTTATTCATCTTAACCATAACTAGTTCAAATGAAACTAGTTTTAGAGTTGTTCAATTGTTTATATTCTCATAGAAGTATACAAGACACAATTGAAGCAAAATCGATTTTGATTCACTCGAATCAATTCATGAATCTTATAGCCACGATTTGCAAAAGATTGCATTCTTTATTATATAAATGTATTAGTTCATGAACAAACCGATTTTAGAACATAACCCACTCAAGTATGCAAATGGGTACGCATACCTAAGTAGCCGGACATGGACTTTGTCCTCCAGCTAACTGTACGCATACTATCATACACTGCCAAACTTCAGTTAAATCCAGTACGCGTACATGTACGCATACTATAGTACCCGGATTTCAACTGACTTTGCCAAGACGCTGCACAAATACGCATACTCTAGCTCCTGACTTTTTACTGACCTCGCCAGTACGCATACGGGTATGCGTACTGCATTCCGGTCTTAGATCAACACATATGCAAGTACGCATATTGTGCTTAAATCCAATTATGGTTAAGTGTTGTAAACTCCCATTTCAATCATTGAAACATTCTCAGAAGACGACAATAGCTATCTCACACAAACTATTAGCTTCAAAGCAATTTTCAAGTGATCAAATGATCAATACGAAACATTCCGAGTCTACATCAAATGACTGTCTCACACAAATCATGTAAGATGTTACAAGGCGATTTTAACATGATCATCTTTTGACTTTTGTCAAGAATATAAGATGAACTTGGTTAAAGCGAAAGCTTATCAACACATATATCGAGAAATATGTAAATGAGTTAAACTCAGCTCGAAATATCAAATGTGTATAATCGAAGTCTATATAGCTATACGAAATATCAAAGTATGGTTGTTGAACGTCTACACCAAAATCATCATCAACAAATTCATCATCACTTGTCAACCAACCTCCTATTTGAACCGGAATTGGTACATGAACTCTCACCACGATTCAATCTTTTCCTAGGAGTCATAGAAACCAAGGAATGATGAAGAACTTACCAAGTACGTGAACAGGTTGTTAATGGTGAATCTCCATAACAAGAGAATTTGAAGAATGAAGGACAGCTTTGTCGAATGATTTCACAGTTACCAACACAAAGGAACAAAGAACACTTGAAAAGATTTAGGTTCGAGAGATTACAAACGCTTGGGTTTTCCTTTTCGTACTCGAATTGTATGGAAGAATAGGTGAAAAGAATGAAGTGAGTTCTTCCCCTTTTATATGTCACATGGTGGTATATGAACTTGTCACAACATGTTACGGTCCACGGTTCACACACGTAATGGTTACAAGACCAGGGCAATTGAACCGCACGTGTGTGACAAGGACTTATTTGTTTTTGAAACATCATATTTTTACTTAACAAATATGAATAAGATAATTGAGCAAAGCTCAACAACCCTTTAACGAGCAACTCATTGCGAACACAAGAGAAGAACATCCTTGCACACCATGACACCAAGATAGAGTTTCTTTCCAACAACTCTTACAAACTTCCAAAGATTGAGAGAAACCCAAAAAAGCTGTTTTTACAAGTTTTTCAAAGAATTTAAAAAGAGCACAAGATAATTTGTGTTCCCGATTTCTTCGTTTCCAACTTATAACACACAGTCTCTGTGGATAATATTTAGTACTGCATAGGGAAACTCTTTTGATAAAAAGAGACATCCTAACCTCTCGCAAAAGGATACGATACTATTATCTTGATAAAGTTTATCAGGAATTGACCAATGAACTGATTCATGCTTTGAGGTGATACCGTCAGATGACTGAGATTTAAACTCCTCTTGTAATTCGTTTAGTTTGCTATAACCAAGTGGATTACACATAGGAGGAGCATTTCTTTCAATAATTAGTAAATCAATATCAACCTCGACATGAGTATTATTCATCATAACTTGATTTAGCTTGTCAAGAGATTCTTGTTCTTTTTGGATGTATAATTCAACATCAAGAGATTCTTTTCAAGCCCTGAAAACACTTCAAGGGATTTTAAACCTGGTGGAGGATTGGATAGAATTTCTTCTACATATTTTATTAAATAAGTCATGGAAGAGAATTTTGGAATCCCTGGATCTGGTGGTGCATTTAGTGAGATAACATTACTATCCATAGACTTAGATCGCTACAAACCCAGACATATGAGGTCTTTAAACGTGTTTGTCTGCTCTGATACCAATTGAAAAGCGGGGGTCTAACAACCACACCCAATATTTCGCTTCGCAATCTGTATGGACTAACTCCAATATACTTTCAAGAGAATCATCTAGATAGTCAGACTCAATTCAAAGAGTAATATCTCTATTTCTCAATTCAATCTACAATCAAACAAATAGGAATTTGCGAGCCCGATTAAATACAAGAAATAACTTTGACGGTATCAAAAACAAATATCTAAGTGTCAATCAATTCAATCAACAACCAAAGGTTGTATTCCACGATTCATTGAACTTACGCACAACCCGTGATATTTCAATTATATAGAAAACATAATGTGGAAAAGAAATAACACAGACACCAGAAGTTTTGTTAACGAGGAAATGACAAATACATAAAAACTCCGGGACCTAGTCTAGATTTGAACACCACATTGTATTAAGCCGTTATAGACACTAGCCTACTCCGAGTTAACTTCGATCAAATGTAGTTGAGCCCTAACCAATCTCACACCGATCAAGGTACGTCGCGTTCCTTACGCCTCTAGAACCCATGCTGATTCTCGCGCACTTGATTCCCTTAGCCGATCTCACCCACAACTAAGAGTTGCTATGACACAAAGTCGAAGACTTGATAAACCAACTGTCTCACACGAAAAGTTTATTGAATAGATAAATCTGTCTCCCACGAGATATACATATGAGTTTTGTTCCATCTTTTGATAAATCATGGTGAACAGAACCAATTGATATATTTGACTTATATTCCCGAAGAACATCCTAGAAATATCAATCACCTCACAATAATCTTGATAGTATGGTAGCGAAACAAGATATTGTGGAATCACAAATGATGCGACGAAAATGTTTGTGACTACTTTTTATCTTACCTATCGGAGATTAAATCTCGAGCAAATATTAGAGAAGATAGTATTCAATCACGATAGAAAACAACACGATCAGAACATGTAACTACGAGAAAATAGTTGGGTTTGGCTTCACAATCCCAATGAAGTCTTCATATGGCTAACTTCGGTTAACTAATGGGTTTTAGAAAAACCTAAGGTTAAAGGAGAATCGACTCTAGTCGCAACTAATATCACACAGGGGGTGTGGGAATTAGGTTTCCCAGTTGATAGAGTTCTCCTTTATATAGTCTACAAATAAGGGTCTACAATCAATGTTACCTTGGTAAAAACATTCAATATTCACCGTAGATGAAAACCTGATTTGACTCAAGATAATATCTTTCAACCTTTATATCGAACTTAACTTGTTACACACAAATGAAAAGTGACTTCATTTAGATATGAGTAACTTAGTACCTAAACGTGTACACTTTTGTTGGCTCAACAATAGTTAACCGAAGTTAGCCATATGAACACTTTCATATCAACCTTATTCATCTTAACCATAACTGGTTCAAGTGACTCAAATGAAACTAGTTCTAGAGTTGTACAATTGTTTATATTCTCATAGAAGTATACAAGACACAATTGAAGCAAAATCGATTTTGATTCACTCGAATCAATTCATGAATATTATAGACACGATTTGCAAAATATTGCATTCCTTATTATATAAATGTATTAGTTCATGAACAAACTGATTTTAGAACATAACCCACTCAAGTATGCAAATGGTTACGCATACCTAAGTAGCCGAACATGGACTTTGTCCGCCAGTATGCAAACGTGTACGCATACTGTCGTACACTGCCAAACTTCAGTTAAATCCAGTACGCGTACAAGTACGCATACTATAGTACCCAGACTTCAACTGACTTCGCCAGTACGCGTACAAATACGCATACTCTAGCTCCCGGACTTTACCTCACCAGTACGCATACGGGTATGCGTACTGCATTCCGGTCTTGGATCAACACATATGCAAGTACGCATACTGTGCTTAAATCCAATTATGGTTAAGTGTTGTAAACTCCCATTTCAATCATTGAAACATTCTCAGAAGATGACAATAGCTGTCTCACACAAACTATTAGCTTCAAAGCAATTTTCAAGTGATCGAATGATCAATACGAAACATTTTGAGTCTACATCAAATGACTGTCTCACACAAATCATGTAAGATGTTACAAGGCGATTTTCACATGATCATCTTTTGACTTTCGTCAAGAATATAAGATGAACTTGGTTAAAGCGAAAGCTTATCAACACATATTTCGAGAAATATTTAAGCGAGTTAAACTCATTTCGAAATATCAAATGTGTATAATCGAAGTCTATATAGCTATACGAAATATCAAAGTATGGTTCTTTGAACGTCTACACCAAAATCATCATCACTCACAACCAACCTCCTATTTGAACTCGAATTGGTACACGAACTCTCACCACGATTCAATCTTTTCGTAGGAGCCGTAGAAACCAAGGAATGATGGAGAACTTACTAAGTACGTGAACAGTTGTTAATGGTGAAGCTACGGAACAAGAGAATTTGAAGAATGAGGGACAAATTGTCGAATGATTTCCTGTTACCAACACAAAGGAACAAAGAACACTTGAAAAGATTAAGGTTCGAGAGATTACAAACTCTTGGGTTTTCCTTTTCGTACTCGAACCGTAGGGGAAGAATAGGTGAAAAGAAAGAAGTGAGTTCTTCCCCTTTTGTATGTCACATGGTGGTATATGAACCGTCACAACACGTTCTGGTCCACGGTTCACACACGTAATGGTTACAAGACCAGGGTAATTGAACTGTATGTGTGTGACAAGGACTCATTTGTTTTTGAAACATCATATTTTTACTCATAAAATATGAATAAGAGAATTGGAGCAAAGCTCAACAACCCCTTAACGAGCAACTCATTGTGAACACAAGAGAAGAACATCCTTGCACACCATGACACCAAGAGAGAGTTTCTTTCCAACAACTTTTACAACTTCCAAAAGTTGAGAGAAACCCAAAAAATCAAGTTTGATAGTAAAGATAATTCTAAATCTTAAATCATTGTTTGTGTTAACGACTTGAATGGGAATTTCGGAGGTGCGAGGTGTGAGGTGCTTGATTCACCACCGGGAGTAGGTACTGATCATAACAAGAAGAGTATTATGACCGTGATGGATTGGCTAGTGGAGCCGAAATATACAAACGTCACGGTTATTTGGCGTAATCAGGGGTCCTCTCAAGACTCTATCATTGAGGAAGAAAACATGAATTTGAATAATCTTTTGTTAGATTATGATTTTGACAATCACTATAATTTTTTTTTGTCTTTTAAAGTGAAAGTCGGTAATACTAGAGATTGTTAGAGCATTGCTCTGTCGAACTCGCATGCGTTGCTATCTCAAGCATGTTTGTCAATGTTAGTGATCAAAACTATAAGTCTTGATTTCTAGTCTACTATAGCTAAGTCTCGGACTAGGATAGAAAGTGTAGTTGAGCTCACGAACTCCATGGCAATCATCATACAAGACGAAGAACTACTCAAGGAACTGGTGAAACTTCATCGACTAAAAGGTATGTGGAGACTTGAACTTATCTATCACTCAAAAGTCTATCTACTCTATCTCCTATTTTGAGACAAAAGTCGTTTTGCTATATAGAATTTGATTATAAACATTTCCTATTTCGAGACGAGTTTATCTCACCTATCTATTTCTCGAAATATGTGTTGGTAATCTTTTTCTTTTGCCAAATTTAACTAGTGACTAAAGTCATGATATGTTTCAATCACTTTGAAAATTGCTTACTTTGACGAAAAATAGTTTGTGAATAACAACTATATAATAACGTCCTCTAAGAATATTTCAATGATTGAAATTGAGAGTTTAGATTATATAACCAATGTTGGATATAAGCATTGTGTGGTAACACATATATGTATAAGTTATTTTTTCATTGAACCAAGTTTGCGAACTTTATTGATCAAGAGAACCGAAACAAGAGTTGTGAACTCGGTCCAAATCATGGAAGTTCTCGACTCCGAGAAATTCTCTTTGGAGTTTGAGAACTCCTTAGGGAACTTAAGTCCGCGAACTAAGTCTGCGAACTTAAGTTGGTTATATCTAAAGATGATTGTTTGTGAACTTATATTTATCTTAACTATGGAATGCAAAATGCAAACCGTGGTTATAAAGTTCATGAACCGATTCGAGTGAATCAAATTGTTTTTGCTTCGATTGTGTCTTGTGTAGTTACATAAGATGTCCTTGCAATTGAACAACTCTCTAACTAGTTCATTTGAGTCATTTGAACTAGTTATGGTGAAAAAGAATATGGTTGATATGAAAGTGCTCATATGGTTAACCATTTGGTTAACTATTGTTGAATTGAACAAATGTACATGTTTGGGTACGGTTACAAAAACCTAAAATCGTGCATTTCATTTGTGTGTAACAAGCTAAGTTTTTGATTCAACGGTTGAAAGATATTAGCTTGAATCTAATCAGGTTTTCATCTAACGGTGAATATTGAATGCTTTGTTACTAAGCTAACATTGATTGCAAACCCTGATTTGAAAGACTATATAAGGGAGAACTCTAGCAACTGGGAAACCTAATCTCCATACCTCCCCGTGTGATACTAGTTGTATTAGCTAGAGTCGATTCTCCTTTAACCTTAGGTTTCTTCTTGAAAACCAGGTTAACGACTTAAAGACTTCATTGGGATTGTGAAGCTTGGCCATACTACTTCGTCATAGTTGTGTGATCTGATCTTGCTGATTCTATCGTGTTTGGTACAATCGTAACGATTGGCTTGAGATTAATATCTCCGCTAGGCAAGATATAAAAGTAGTCACAAACATCTTCGTCTCATCATTTGTGATTCCACAATATCTTCTTTCGCCGCGTCGATTAAGTTTATTATGAGGTGATTGATAATACTAGGCTGTTCTTCGGGAATATAAGTCCGGGTTAAATTGGTTCCTGTTCACCTTGATTTATCAAAAGACGGAACAAAACTTGTCGGTATTTCTGTGGGAGACAGATTTATCTATTATCGTAGACTTTTCTGTGTGATACAGATTTGTTTATTAAAGTCTTCGACTTTGGGTCGTAGCAACTCTTAGTTGTGGGTGAGATCAGCTAAGGGAATCAAGTACGTAGTATCCTGCTGGGATCAGAGACGTAAGGAGCGCAAGCTGTACCTTGGATCAGTGTGAGATTGATTGGGGTTTAACTACTGATCCAGACCAAGTTAGTTTGTAGTAGGCTAGTGTCTCGTAGCGGCGTAATACAAATGTGTGTTCAATCTGGACTAGGTCCCGGGTTTTTGTGCATTTGCGGTTTCCTCGTTAACAAAATTAAGTGTCTCTGTTATTTCTATTCCGATTATATTTTGTTATATAATTTAAATATCACAGTTGTGCGTTTGAATCAATCAATTGGAAATCCGACCTTTGGTTGTTGATTATAAATTGATTGATCCTTGAACATTGGTCTTTGGTACCGTTCAAGTGATTTCTCTTGTAATCAATTAGACTCGCAGATTTCTATTTGCTTGAGAAAGAATTGAATCAAGAAAGAGAGATATAACTCTTTGATATACTTTATTACGATTTAGTCTAGTTGATTCTCTTGAAAGTATATTGGGTGAGGTTGTTGTACCCCCGCTTTTTCAGAGATGTTAATTATGTTCTTACAAATATGCATAGATTAAGAGTTCTTTTTGAGAGAGATTGGTTGTGTTCTGATAAGGATGTTAGAAAAATTAAGAACTAGTTTGAAGTCTTGGATAGATTGGATCAGAGATCGAAGACAAATACAAGTTGTACTTACTGTTTCTTATGGCAGGAAGAAGACCAACCTGATATAGTAAATAGAGTTGATATTTGGGATGATGGCAAAAATGTGATTAGATTGGAAGATTCAAATCAAATTCATTACGATAATGTCAACATCAACAATGAAGACGGAAGAAATAACCATGATTTAATAGGGCTGGATGGTAATGTAAGAAGAGCCAGTAATGCTACAAAGGATGGCATGAAAAGAGGGTTTTTTTTTAACAAATATAGGTTCTACGGACGTTCTACTTGCAAGTATCACTCATCTTAGGCCTATTCCTATGGGTATGCCAAAAAAAATATTGTTTGGCATACCAGGAGGCATGGCAAACGAGTTGTGCCACTATGGAAAAATCACTGAGCTGACGAGTTTCTAGCGGTCGATATTATGAATAACGCTTTATTGTCAAGGCGTCATTCATAATATCGCTCAGATTATCTCTAGCGCCAACGGCTAGTTGTTTATCGTTATAAATAGGTAATTTTCAAACTCAAATGTTTACCCCAAATTTTTTTGTGTGTAAAATTTTTTTCTCTAATTCTCTTCTCTTTTCTTAATATAAATTTCTCAATTTCTCTCTTTCTCAATCTAATTTATTTTTTGAAATTTCCCAAATGTCACAATTTCAAACCCAACTTGATTCGGCAACACAACTTGATTTTTCGGGAGTAGTGCTTGAAGGTGCCGTTAAGAAGATATGTGATAAGTATAAAGAAATAAGTAAGAAGCAAAGAAGTCTCCAAGTTTTGGATATCAACCAAGTCAAAACCGCAACTAAGAAAAGGCAAAGAAAGGTTCAAGGCAAAACAAATTTGAAGCCAAAGAAGAAGATAAACAAAGGAGAATCCGTTCATGAGCGCATTGATTGGAAATTTGGTGAAATGAAGAAGATTAACAAGATGAAGAACATTGTCCCAAATTTTTATTTTTAAAGTCTATATTTCAAAATATTATTGTCTAGTTTTATGTCTTTTAAAAAATGACTATTAATGATTATATCGAAGTTATGAATTTGAAAATTTGACGAGTAATGTTGAAAATTAAGTTTAATTCTATTCTTAATCCAATCTTACATTTTAATAAGAGATACATTTAAACAAATATTAAAACCTAATACTTAGATAATTATGAAATTAAAACATAAGAACTTAAACTAATAGACAACTTAAATATTAAAACCTAATATTAAGTGGACAATCGAGAAATGATTTACATAAATATTGGACAATATTTGGGCAAACATTTTAAAATGTCGAAACAATTTTCAAATTGGAAGTCTTTTTTTCGTAGATGCGACGATATTTCGCATGACACCTAAGTCGAAGTTCCATCATAGTTGCACCATCCGCACGACACCTTTGTTGAAATTCCATCATGGATTCACCATTCCTCAAATTTGGACCTTCTTGATGAAGTAAAGCAACAAATCTACTAACTTCCTTATTGATTATACTGAAGTGTTGATACAATTCTGAAACATCACGATTGTTGAGATTCATTGTTTCTTCTTGAAATTTCCCAAAAATCATTTGCCATAATGTTTCGTGATGTAAGGCATTTCCTAATACAAAGATCCTCAATAGAAAAATATAATTCCCGCAAATACATTCATCTTCCTCAACGGTGAATTTTGGTTTCCGCCTTATTTGACTTCTCCTATTTTGATTTCTAATCTAATTTGACTTCTCCTAATTTCATTATCCACATTGGCACGATCAACAACTCTTCGATTTGCGACAGCACGTTGGTTTGCTACGAACTCAACGAACTCAGCAATGCTCATATTATCATCCATACTCTAGAGAGATTTAGAAATTGTAGACTGAGAAATGCTAGAAATTTAGAATTTTGGTGTGAGTTGAAATGAGAAATTAGGTATTTATAGGGGGGGTAATACTAGCCGTTGGATGAAGATCTGGTAAGTGATGATCTAAGAGACGAGCGACAAGTTGACTAGCGTCAGCGATTTAATGACCAACGAGCGCTGACTTGACCATCGAGCGATGGACACTCTATCGCTCGATGGAATCTCTGTCGTGTATGCCTATATGTTATTCCAGACATATTGGCATATGAGTTTGGCAGTTTGGCATACCCATAGTGGGTGCATATATGCCAAAAATCAGTGTTTGGCATATGCATAGGAATACGCCTTAGTGAAAACTTTTCACACGCCAATCACCAAGTGGTCTCGGTGGTTGGCATGCTCCCTCCCATCTGGAGGTAGGGGTTCGAACCACCTGTAATTGTTGAAATCCACTCCAATTTAAGGAGTTTGGATGTAGTCTACGGACCACTAGTCTAGGGCATAAAAAAAAAAAAAAAAACTTTTCACACCAATATCATTCAAATTATAAATGATTAAATGTGTTAAAATTAAACTGTTGAAACAATCGTAAGCACTTTGGAGATTTCTGTACTGTAGTTTTTGTTTTTCTATATTTTTATAGTTTTTTTTTCTAATCTTATTATTTATTTTTTACAAAAATGATTAACGTACCGCCCTAAAAAACGATTTATAAACCGTTCTCTCACAGTGTGGGGCCCAAAACCCCAACCCCTATTTTTCTCTGGACGGCGGGGCCCAATTTTATGTTAGTGAGCGGTTTATAAATTGTACAAATAAGCGGTACGTGTAGAATTATTGTTTTTTTTATAGGTTTGGTGGGATTAATTTTCTCTTAGTTAGCCCACATTTTTGTTTTCAGATTTATTAAGTTACATATGCCAAAACACCGACCTTATATTTGGTCGAGTTGGTGGTGCTAAATGCCAAACCCACCAGTCAGATGTCCACGCTAGCATTTCTTTGCCCCCATGATTCAAAAGATGAATAAAGTAGTTTAGCTAGCATTTGATTAATAATAACCAAAGTAAAAAAAACAACCCTTATCCTATTATTTTAAAAAATGACTAATTTACTCCTTGATTAATTAGCGGTAATCGGGTGATTAATCAAATTAAATTATAAATTAACCAATCTTGATTCTTCATCAAAACGTTAATTTTTTTTTTTGAAAAAACTTGTCCAGAATCGGTGGATATTCATGCTCACATAAACCGATTGTAAAATTCATGAGTTTTTTCTGTAATTTTTTTTCCGCCAGAATCGGTTTATGTGGACATACTTATAATCCGATTCTAACCAAAAAAATATACAGAAAAAAAACGGTTCTCTTCCATACCAGAATCGGGCTATGTGGACATTAACATAGACCGATTTTGGTTCAATATTTCCAACCAGAATACACATTCAGTATAATCGGTCTTTGCGGGCATGAACAAAATCCGTTTCTAAATAAAATCGGTTCATAAGTACATTGACGTAAACCGATTCTAATAAACCCAGAACACTTTGATTTCGAAAAAAATCGAATTTTGAGTGATTGCATGTTGCTAAAACCTAATTTAGGGGATTGGGTTGCTAAAAAAGTACTTGATTCGTGCCATTTTATCTGCTTCTATGACAATCGAAGATGGTTCGTATTAGGGGAGAAGAAGAATCGGTTGGAGATGGAGATGAAAATGAATTTGATTTTGATTTTGATTTAAGTTTTTAGTTTTATGATTTTGATTTTAGTTTCGATTTTGATTTTAGTTTTGATTTTGATTTTGATTTTATTTTAGTTTTATTATTAGAATTTAATGGGGACACATTCGTAATATTAATATTTGATAAAGGATAAGTTGATAGTTTTATCTGTTAATAATCTTTTTTTGTCCTGTAGTGGAGGCCCAAATTAATTGGAGTAGACCCCAATTTAGCCTGGATTAATTAACATAGCGGTTACTATATTTTCATGTTGTAACGGTATTTACAGCATGTGCTTCAAGTTTTTATACACTTATCCAATAGTATTGGACCAACCTTTGAAAAGCCGTGGTAAATGTATAAACAAGCATTGTGCTTGTGCACACGGAACGATAACGACATGAGCAACACACTAACACAGATTACTCAAAACATACATGCACATGCCCGTACTCTCTTGATAATAATTACAAAACGCAAAAAAAAAAAAATACAATGTGTAGGAGGAGAATTTTACATAACTGGGACAAGCATGTGAAAAATCAATTATTTGGTCGGCCTATCTCAAGGATATTACCCCTCATGCATTGGATTTTACTTTTTATAAAAAGAAAAAGGAGAACCAAAGCTTCCACCACAGTGAGTCAGTCCCTGTGGTGCTTTTTAATCCTGGTGCTTGATGTGCTGCTCCCAGGCTTTTCAACACTGCTAAAATACATCTGTCGTTCTTTGATGCATCTACTTTACTTGCTGTTAGACCCATGCACCTCCTTCCATAGGTAGTGCCAGAAGGCCCAGGTTTCGTTTTTCTTTCTTTTTTTCTATGGCAAAGAAGTTGAACTTGTATTGAAAGAAATATATGAGTTACAGCCATTTGGACTAGCTGCAACAGCTACCTAACTGCAACTTCTCAATTAAATAGAATGCCATCAAAGGTTAAATTGAAGCTGCTGAACATACAACTCAAAAGTTGTGGGATACTAGGATGAGCCGGATCACCAGACCTTGGATACTAGGATGAGCAGAGGAAAAGTGTATAATGGAACTGAGGAAATGACTTTATGCAATTATATTGGGGGCAGTGGGCACCATTGGCCGTAATGTTATGCATTCTTTCCTAAAATTTAGGCCACCAATTCATTTCTACGGCTGGTGGACCCAATCTAACCGTAATGCATAATTTTTCACATTTTCTTGAGTTTGGGCCATTTAAATATTTTTCGTATGCCGGGTGGAGCCACCAACACGACGAGTGGGGCTGTCGATTGCAAAATAATGAAAGGAACTAAGTCGTATGGGCTGGATTTGGAGGTTAGATTAACCAAAAAGCGTTGCGGAATAGAAAAAAAGCGTTGTCTATTTTTTAACATTATTACCCTCTCCAGATATATCTCGCAAGTGAACTAGTAGCGAGATAGTCTCGTTGAATGGTTCAGCGCAGGTTGATTTATTTTTTGGTCCGACGGCTGAGAAGGTTGCGCTGTTCCATTTAGCGCAACTTCATGGAATGGTTCAGCGCAACCTAATTTTACTTTTCGCTGCTCCATTCAGCGCGCCTATTTTCCGTTGTTCCATTCACCGCGTCTAGATGCTAGATTGGCATTACCATAGGACTTAGGAGATTGTCCTAAATCTTAGATTAGAAGACCATAGGACTTCGTTGCGAGGATAATCTGGGGCTAGGTCTGATACACATGACTATAAGGGAACCAAAGATAAAACACCATTTATAACAGGTATTTCGGTTTTAGCAGGCCTGATACCAATATACATATTAGACAAACAAATTTTAACAGATCATGATCATCAGATCATTCAAATGGTATCCCCTTATTGATCGTGGTATCTCCGTATAAATCTTGAGATATATGGATGTTTTTTTTCTTTTGCTCCTGTTAGCAATCTTGCTGGGAAAAAAAACTCGTCGTTATTGCTCCTATAAATAAAGGCGTTAGCCGTTAAGTACGAAACGAGTACTTATTTTTGGGTCGTCTTCGTGTTATGATGTTCGACATTTTTCCGATCAATTTTAAGATTTTTTCCCTCCTACAAATGTTTGACGCGTATTTTTGTTTTTATGTTGTAACGGTCATTATATGCATGTGCAGACATTATTAAAAAAAAAATAGATAAATTTTCGATAATTAAGGATTTTAACATTATTAAAAAAAAAAATAGATAAATTTGGTATAACTATAGATAATTAAGGATTTTAACATTATTAAAAAAAAATAGATAAATTTCGATAATTAAGGATTTTAACATTACACTCAAAATTTTAAAAACACATTCATTCCACCAGAGATGTGAATCTAGAATCATCTAGTGCATCTATGCGGATCATACGTTTGTAGATGTTTGTATAACTATAGGTTAAGTCGGGTTCAAATTTGAATGAGTCAAACTTGTTAGGGTCGATGGAGTTTTGGGTATGGATACCCCGAACATAGCAGGTCATTAATTTGTTTGGAATAATTAAATTAATTATTTCAAAAATCTA
Organism: Papaver armeniacum; assembly: GCA_023531295.1. Lineage (NCBI taxonomy): Eukaryota > Viridiplantae > Streptophyta > Magnoliopsida > Ranunculales > Papaveraceae > Papaver > Papaver armeniacum. The sequence goes on along the minus strand of JAJJWW010003297.1, from coordinate 83,698 downwards.
GGAAATCCTAAACTTGCAGGATAAGAATGTGACTCCTATAAAACGAGGTCTATGCTATGAGTTTTAGTAATGAGTTCTCAAGGAAATTCTCATTAGAGATGTGTGGAATTCATCCTTCTTTTTGGGGTGGATGTCAGTAACCATTCTGATGGAAGTAGTGCATCTATGAGTTTATGGATCATACGTTTGTAGATGTTTGTACGACATCATATGTGAGGAGAAGATCATATTGGCGGTAGTGGAGTAAATCATTGGTGTTGAGCAAAAGGCTTCCTGAAAAATTTACGTCAGGGTATGCCGAGAAGATCATCTCCTTGTGGTAGATAATGTGGTAAATATTATCTCGTTTGGTTATTTAATTATTATGTAATCCTCAGTTGGTGGCTCTATGATAAAGAAAGAGGTCGGAGTCGTGTTGGTGGATGTACACACATCGTGTATATTGTTGAACCACGTTACTTTACTTGTTGCTTTTGTTATTACTTGCAATATGTGCGATTATCTTTCTCTTTTTCTCATCATAGATCATGTCAGAGCATTTCTCGGTCGAGCTCACAAGTGTTGCTATATCAAGCTTGTTGTCAAATTTAGTTGTCAAAACTATATCTTGATTTCTGGTTTACAATTAGTTAAGTCTCGGACTAGGATAGAAATGTAGTTGACAAATAGTGGATCACGTCAGTCATCATTGCGTTCTATCGTTTGAAGGCAAAGATCAACCGAAGATTTTGGAGAACTTCATCAACAAAAGGTAAGTGAACACTGAACCATATATATCTCAAGTTATATTCACTTTTATATCATTTGAGACGATGTCACATAACTAATTAAACTATTATGGATAGACAGGAATTTCGAGTCAAGTTTATCTTGATAATTAGTTCTCGAAATATAATAACTAAGCTTACTGAATATTTGTTCATACTTGATGAATTTCGGTTAAGGATAAAAAAAAATTCGGAATCAAAATCATGATTCAAGTTATCGTTTGAAAATAGCCTGGAACAGTGATATGTTTCATTGATGTTATTCAGGAATGTTTCGAATCGATTTAGAGAAATATAGAACTACTATAGATTCGGATACAAGACAGTGGCATCAGTTTTACAAACTGGGAAAACTGTTATAAGTCTGAACCTGTATTACATGTACTTGTACACGTAGTGGAATAACTATATATATCGACTTACAGTTGAAGAGATAACATATATTTTTTCCGGCGACAATTTCCGGCGATTGAAAGTCAGGGATTTCAATGGATTGGTCTCGTTCCCGGCTCACTTTCGTTTTGATTTCCTCTCATTTTCTTCTTCCTTTGGTTTTTCATTTTGATTTCCACGGTGTTTTTGAGTCGCGGCTTCAGTTTTTTTCTAGGGTTTTTTTGGGTTTTGGTTTTCGTTTTTCTCTTTAGGGTTTTGGTGTTTTTCTCTATCATGCCTGCTACTGCTCGGCCTGATGCTGTTCGTTTTTAATCATCGTCCTCACCCCAGCCGTCTCCTTCGTCTTCTCAGTCTTCATAGCTTCATAACACGGTTCCATCCATTACAGGTGAGGAGCAGAATGGATATTATCATTGTTCGTTCAAACATCTCCACGGATGCCAAGACAGAGTAAATGACAGGGGATACGCCAGGGGCTCTATCATTAGTCACCTGCAGAGTAAACATTTCTCGGTTGCGAACAAGAACAACTGCAGAGCTTCCATTGCCGGTGACCTGCAGGTTTATCAATCTGTCGAAAGAGTTCTCCTACAGCTCCACATGTGGTTGTGTTGTACGTGCATGAAATTACACGCTTGGAGATCTCCCTGCAAAGGACATAAAGGTGATCACAGCGACATCATCCCTGGTCCCTTTAACGGTACCTCTGTAGAGTTCACCATTCATGGTATTGGCAAGCCGACGAGTGAAGTTATTATTGTTTTGAACAAGCCGACGTTTGCAACTACAGATTCCTTTGCAGAGGTGAGTTCTGTTGATGTCATGGAGTTGGAATCCTTCTCTTTGTCTACTGAACTTCTTAATGCCGTTTTCCAACGACGTTTCACCACGGTGTCCAGTATACCGCATCACTGTAGACTCAGTTTTTCCCACACCTTGAAGACCTGCCTTGATAGTGTTCTTTGCAGATCAGCTGAATTGACTGCTTGGTTACGACTCCTACTCCTCCCAGTCTGCACCTTGTCTCTCTACAAACCCAAACGTTCAGCGGAGGAGAAGTCGAGCAATAGGAAGAGAATCCAAGTAGCTGCGATTCAGCAAGCTTTATTGGTTTGGAAGGAACCCAATGGGTGGCACCAGCTAATTTCAAAGTTATTGCATCATCCATGCCACCAACACACTAAAAAGGACAGTAAGAAGAAGCCGGAAGTTGCCAACTTGAGTGCCTACCAAAAAAAGATCGGCTATGGACACTATGCAGCTGCAATTCGTGTTTTGTCCTCGAATGGTATTTCCCCTCGCGATGATAACACTTTGGATGAACTTGAATCCAAACATCCGGCTGCCCCTCCACCTTCCATTTCGAGTACAGGCTTTTGTAGTGACCCCATAATGGTTGATTCAAGAGCGGTCTTGGGTGTCATCAAGAGTTTCCCAAAAGGTACTTCGTGTGGTCGCGATGGCTTGCGCGCACAACATCTAGTTGATGCCTTGAGTGGGGCAGCAGCGGCAGTTGCAGATGATTTGATGACTTCGATTACAGGTGTAGTCAACCTTTGGTTGGTAGGAAAATGCCCTAGTGCTTTATGTGAGTACATTGCCAGTGCACCTCTTACGCAATTACTCAAGCCAGGAGGAGTACTTAGGCCTAATTGCGGTTGGAACCATTTGGCGTCGTTTGGTCTCTAAGGTAGCTGCCTTTTCTGTCGGTAAGGAAATGTCTTCTTATTTAGGCGATCACCAGTTCGGTGTTGGTATGCCGGTTGGAGGGGAAAGCATTCTTCATGTTGTTAATGGTTTGTTGGAGTTGAAGGGTCATTCAGACAAGATGTCAATGTTGGTAATTGACTTCTCGAATGCTTTCAACATGGTGTGCAGATCCCATCTCATTAAGGAGGTCCGGCTTCATTGTCCAGGTATTTCTCGTTGGGTTGAGTTCTGCTATGCTAGGCCTGCTAAACTGTACTATGATCAACACATTTTGTCTTCTGCCCTTGGTGTTCAGCAAGGTGATCCTCTCGGTCCTATTTTGTTTGCTCTGACACTTCACCCTCTTGTGAAGTCCATTGCATCTCATTGTAAACTTGATCTGAATGCCTGGTACTTGGATGATGGTACTATCATTGGTGATACGCTTGAGGTTGCTAGAGCTTTGAGCATAATAGAATCTGAAGGCCCATGCAGGGGTTTACATCTGAACATTAAGAAAACTGAAATTTTTTGGCCTATAGTTGATCCTCGTAGCATTGCTGAAGGTTTTTTTCCCAATGATATTGGTAGACCCAGCAACGGTGTTAAAATACTGGTCGGACCCGTGAGTTTGGATTTGGATTTCATGAGTAACATAGTTGTGAGTAGGGTTAACAAGACCATTCAGCTAATGTCCGTTATCAAAAAACTCAGAGACCTGTAAAGTGAGATGTTATTACTTTGGAATTGCGTCGGTGTGTCCAGACTATATTTTACGATGCGTACCACCAACCCTGCAGCTTTACAAAAAGCCACTGATCTTTATGACGACCATATTCTTCAATATTTGAGGCTTTTAATCACGGTAGATGGAGCAGGTTTTGGGCCTTTGCAACAGAGATTGGCTACCTTGCCTATCAAGGATGGTGGTCTTGGTATATACACTATGTCTGACACTCGCAGCTATTGTTATCTTGCTTCCCAGAGTCAAACTGCTCCGATGCGGAAGGTTATTCTTGGTAACTTATTTCCACCAGATAATGGTCCTGCTTACCAGACAGCTCTTCAGAACTTTATTCAAGTATGTGGTCCTGCTTACTGTGTCGATAACACTTCCCCCCCTTCTATGCACTCCCTGGCAGTCACTTATTTTGATGCAGTTAAGAAGGAAATACCTATCCAATTTTCACTATCTGTAAGAAACTCTATTATGTGGCAATGCAACCATGTCAAACACTCACAAGATTACTTACTAGCTGTTCCAATCAGTAGGTTGGATCAATGTGTTGGGCCCAGAAAGTTCATAGATGTAGTTTGTTATCACGTTGGTATCCCTTTGTTTGCTGAGGATGGTTTATTCTCGTGTTGTAATAAACCTATGGATATTTTTGGGGACCATGCGCTTCACTGTGTTAAAGATATTGGAATTAAGTTTTGACATGACTTGGTTCGTGATGTAATTGCCGATATTTGCTACAAGGCTGGTGTACTGCAGCGCAAAAAAAGTTGTTCGGGTTTTAAATACATTGATAACAAGGATTTACGACCGTGCGGACATTCTTGTTCTTAACTGGGAAAATGGCCAAGACATGTGTATGGATGTCACATGCGTCTCTCCTTTCACTGGCGAGGGAGTTCGTACCTTTATTCCAGGCCAAGCCATTTCAAGGGCAATTTCGCGTAAACGTACTAAATACTTGGACGAATGTACTTCACATGGTTATGGTTTGGGTGTTTTAGCTTTCACTACTTTAGGGGAGCTTGGTGAAGATACTATTTGTTTTTCAAACGTTTGAAGAATTGTTTAGTTAGTAATGATGCTGGTAGTGGTCCAGGTAGATTTATTTTTCATAGGTTGGGTGTTGCTATTCAGAAAGGGGTTGGTGCCAGCTTGTAGCTCGGTTGCCAACTAAAAGTGTAAAAACTTAATTATTTCGACTTACATATTTTTGGTACGCATATTCTTATGCACATCATATGAAAATCTGTTTGACTCATGAACCGGATCAGTATACATACTTGTATGCAAACCATTTTTGAACTGTGGTTACAGAACCAGATTAGTTTCCAAACCGGTAAGCAAACTGAAATAGTTCTGTGTTCCTGAACTCGGTTGTGTTTCCAAACAGGTACGCAAACCGATTTAGTTCTCTGAACTCCGAAATCGGTGACAATATTAAGGTTCCAAACCGGTACGCAAACTTAAAAGGTTATGTTAACTCTGGAACTCGGTTTGGTTAAATGTTTACAAACCAGTACGCGTCTTGACTGAACCGATTCACGAACGACAATAGTATTTGTACTTTCTGTACCTACTAAGCACGTCGATTATATTTTCAAGTGTTGTTTAAATTATTTCTATGAGATGATAATTAACACTTGATTAATTCTCTTAAAATACTAGACTTATTTTATTCACATGTTTGTGACTCAGAGTTTATGTCTTATGTGTTCATGAAAATGAATATTAAGTTTTTAAGTTCAAACCGGCTAGTTTCGGCTAACCATGTTGAACATAGTCTTTGTACACGATTCGATTACGGTTTTACCTAACCAGAGTGTATTTCTTGTTTATGTGATCAGATTCAAAGATTCATCTAACAGTGGATATTATTTGCTTGGTTCCAAAGCTATCTTAACTTAAACATAAAGCAACCTAGGTGGATTCGTGAAGCCATGTCCAATTATCTTTCTCTCAAACTTTGTTGATTCCACAGGTTTTATACTTATGAGGTGAATAATAATCTAGGGTACACTTCTGGTTGCATAAGTCCGGATTTTGAGGTTAGCTAGACTTTGTCTATTGTTATCGATTTGTACACCTTTCATCAAACTATTTGATTGTAAAAGGAAATCATATATAGGCTTAATATTTGGGAGACATATTTGGTTTAAAGTCTTCAATTAAGTTGAAACAACTCTTAGTTGGTGTGACGTCAGCTAAGGGAATCAATTGCGCAGAGTCCTGCTGGGATACAAGAGGTGTAAGGAGCGTGACCGTACCTTAATCGGTGGGATGCCTTTTAGGGCTCAACTACATTCCAGTCCGAAGTTAATTGGTAGTAGGCTAGTGTCTGTAGCGGCTTAATACAATTCGGTGTTAAATCTGGACTAGGTCCCGGGGTTTTTCTGCATTTGCGATTTCCTATTTAACAAAACTTCTGGTGTCTGTATTATTATTTTTTCCGCATCATATTGTTTATCTTTATAATTGAAATATCACAGGTTGTGCGTTGATCAATCATAGAAGATACATCCGACCTAGTTTGTTGGATACTACTTGATTGGTTCTTGGACATTGGTCTTTGGTACTGTCCAAGTAACTAATCGCAAGAGAGGGAGATATAACTCTAGATATTATTCCTTGATTGAGTTTAACTCTCGAGTTGTATTAAGTTTGTCCATACTTAAGAAAAAGTGGTGGTGTATTTGGTACCCGTTTCGAGATTGCTTAAGAAAAAAGTGGTGGTGTATTTTGGTACCCTAATTGTTATGCGTTTTGATTTTATGATCATAAAGAAATTACGTTCATTCAAGGAAATCTAGGATTTCTTGTTGGCTAGTTTTTTTTGAACGTGGAAAGCTCCACATTATTAGCATGTGTAGATGGCTCTAAACAACAACAATTGATATCAGAGCTTTAGGTTATATACATATATTTTGAACAGAGAAATTTCTTAAGGTTTTCTGGTTTATAATTTTTTTTGAAGACGAAGACTTTTACCAATCATGTTGAGGATTTGATTTAATCGAATTGTTGGGTACAAAGCAAAGTAAATCATATTTTTAAAGGAATGATATCATATATGGTGATATGCATTCTGTTTGGTCAAGATGGCATTTTCAAATTCATCGGATTTTTGGAATTCTAGGTGATTTAAAAGCGATTCTGGATATGTGAAGTGGTTTCGATGTTTGTGGTGCTCTACATTGGAGATTTGGCATGGATACTTATTGAATCATAAACCCTTTGTTTCAGCATTGCTTCAAGTAGGTTTTCTTTAGGTTAAGTGATTGTGTTCAATATTTCGTACCATATGAGATTCTTGTGAATTGTGTAGAATACCTACGTATATTGGTTTTTCAATTGAGTGATATTTTCCCGAAAGACACAGTTATGATACTATAAGAATATTGTAGTTTAGATACATATTTTTGGTTTGTATATTGGTAGAAGCAAATATGGAAATATTAGCATGTTAAAGTCTCATTATTATTCTAAATCAATGGGAACAATTTGGTTATCAATCTCCATCAGTTGGATCATGTTGCTGATTTTTTTTTACTTGAAGTTGAAGGTTGTTTAGAAGAATTTTCATACTCGTTGTGCCTTATTTTCGTTGCAATAATGATTTGGTGAAATCTTGTAGTGAGTTTCATTTTGGAAGTGTTGATCATTGGGAAAGGGTTTGATATGTTCCAGATGTGAAGAATTTAATTTCTGTCTAAGTATTTGAACTATGTAAGCTATGAATAAGTTACATGACAATGATGGTTTGATGAGATATTATATTGGTTGTGGTGGAGCTATGATATCTTATTTTATATGAAAAATAATTTTTTGTCGACACAATTTTTGGGGTTTGTTTATCTGTGTTGATTTTGACATTGTGTCATTGAAGAACAATGTTTCAGAGTTTCTCTCGTACTGTTTGTAATAGAGAAGTCAGATAGCTTGTGATATTTTTGTTATCGATGTTGTTCTGCTAAAGTGTTATTTGCTAGTGCACCGTTTGAAGTCATCGGAGCTGGTTCAAGTACAATATGTTGATCTATTGTATTGCGGATACGTTCATCTTTTTAGTGAATACCCTTTGTAAGTGACATGTATCGCTTGGACACTTCAAGAGTTTAAAGAATAAAGGTACAATACTACAATAGGTTTGGTGCTTTGGCCATGGAAGCTAGCGCAAACTACTTGGAGAAAACACGCTGCATGATTTTGACAGGGATATAATCTTATGCATGGTTTTCCGTTAACCATTATTATTATCTACTAGTTATTTGAATTTTAAGAATTCCCGGTTGCTGTGATATTTTCTATTGGAGAGAGTTACATTATAATAGTGATAATATTGGGGAGTTTCCTTATCTACTACGGATTTATTGAATTATGATTTCATTAATGACGGAGCCTGTAGAGATTAAGCTCTTTGTTCAGCAACAATGTATGTCATTTATTTTTCTCTACATAGTATGAGAGGATAACACATCCGCGTCTGGAATTTCTCGAAGCTTGAGGTTTCAGAATATGATTGGTGTAAGTGGGACTTTGTGTAAAGGAGGATTATCATATTTTGAAACGTTATACGTTTGGAGCAATATTGTGTAAGGGATATGTACAAGACGTGACATTATAAATTGTTACGAAGGTGAAAATACAAATTCCTCGACACTAGTCGAATTCTATCGAGTCGAGTTGTGTTTTGGTGTAAATGTCATGAAGTCGGAACACATATTTTCTCAGAAATTGATAAAAGTTATCAAGAAAGAGAATTTTCACTAGGAGTGACTAGAATAACATTATTGACGAAGATGGTCGAGGTTGTTGAAGTTGTAATACCCCGATTCGGGGGGTAAGGTTCGCCGATTGGAATATAGGTAATGGTTTGTCCTTTTGGAAAATTGGAAAAATTCCCCAATACAGGGTGCAATGTTGGAAATCTGCCCCAACACTTTAAAGTTTGGAAAAATGCCCCATTTTGTCAAAAATCTATTTAAGTCACATGTGTGAGCCTACACACGCTGAAAAAAGACAAATACACCCTTCATAATTCAGGGTCAAGGGTTCAAAATTCAGGATTCAGGGTTTAGGGTTCGTGGTTTAAGGTTCGGGTGGTGGCGGCGATGGTTTTGGTGGTGGTGGTGGCCTTACACATGTCACTTAACTGGGTTGGATAATAATGTTAACGAAATGGGGAATTTTTTCAACTATTTTTAACGTTGGGGCAGATTTCCAACATTACACCCCGTATTGGGGCATTTTCGTATTTTTCCCTTGTCCTTTCCTAACATTGAGGCATTCTCAGTACAATTGGCTCCAGAGTTGGCAAAAAGCTTTGTAGTTAAGCGAACTCGAGCAGGAGTAATCCAGGGATGTGTAACCTCTCGAAAGATGCTAATGAATAACTACATCGATGCCCATTGAAAACCCCACATTACGGGATAATCACAGTTGCTAAGTGGGGACATTATCGGTGGAGGATCGGGTCATTACAACATGGTATCAAAGCTAGGCTCATACATGTATGCGAGGTCCGGTCCGAATTATTGGCTATCCACGATCAATAACTGGTCATATGTATAAACGTGACCGATTGACTGGTCACTTTTATATACGTCCATGTGTTAGGTTGAAAGAATGGCCTTACATAAGTGAGGGGTAGTATAAAAGGACAATAATCCCGCATCGTTAATATGCGCGTAATGAACTTAAAATTTAATATGGAAGAGCCACTTAACTCATCGCAAATTCCACCATTGAGTTTTTGCATCATGGAGTCGTCCATGTGTGCAAACTAGTTTTTTCTTTTTTCTTTTCTAGAAAGAAAAGTATTTTGGGTAATCTGCAAAAAAAAAAAAAAAAAAAAAAAAACTGAGTTTACCACTTGTACTCCACTTCTGAATAAGCTAGTTGGAAACAGATTGAATAATTATCTATAAAAAAATTTCTCAAAAAACAATGCAGATTAGCAATCTTGATCTAGAACGAAATACAAAACACTTAGTAATTTTGAAAAATACACCTTATATTCCATAATATATCTTCTTGGAGATATATCGGTGGCTAGAGAGTCACTTAGCTTGACCAATTATTGGCCACCAAGTATCCTGATAAATTCCTATCTTCCTTTTCAAGGGGAGGTCGGAGTCGAATCCCAAAACCAAAACTGATACCAAAGCCTTTTGTCCCGGAACAAGTCCAAGATAGGCTAGGGACTATCTCGTAAAGAATTGTCCCATAAAAGTGTGGCAAATATGTTTTACGCCGGCTCGCCTGCCTAGAAGCAACTTGCACAGAGGCAAGATAAAATCTTTGGCACATCTCGTGCATCGTTCATTTTCGGTAAAGAAGGTGCAGTAGTCATCATATTAATGGGATTACGCATTCACGACCATTAAAGGAACGTATCCACTTACTCCATGTCCCGGCTGCAGGGCTACGTGGGTGATTCCCCATTCACAATCCTGCGATCTGCAGAGCTACGGGGTAGTCCCCCTTCACAATTCTGCCATGGTGGTTTACATTTTGACGGTTTACATAGTCCTACTAAAGACACAGTTGAAAGAAATAGGGTCAGTTCACGCACCTCGTGCACATACCTCGTTTCCATGGGTCGTTGCTCTTCATACAATTCTGTCGAACGTCAGCTCTTTCTCTAGGTTCTGCTGGCTGAGGTCCCAATGGACCAGCTTCGTGATTCTACGTCATCTAGTTAAAGAGACAGTTGAAGATAAGAGGGTAAGTTCACATACCTCATGCAATGATCTATCCCCATCACGATGAAATTTTCGAAGATTACCCGGGCATGTCTGCCGAGGCTATATACTCGCTGAATACATCAAAGTAACGCGCGTGCGTCCAGAACATCTAAGGGCATCACATACCTGTTATTGCCTCAAACTTCCGTGGCCTAAACGGCCATAGTCCCTCTAAGAAGCTGGCAGCGGAGGGAATCCCCGGCATAGCAAGTTAGCAGGCTGAGGTCTGGAATCCCTTAATATCAAAATCCTAACCACTGTATTATGTAATCAAAAAAACAAAAAAAGTAGGGAGTACTAAACTTACAAACATTTGGCCATCACATGGATGTGATCCCATGGTGATGATCTTATATAGCTTCTAATGATACCAACCTGTTGGCAGAATCTTCAATCTTACAAAGCTAAGATTTCATTAGCATGATTAATCCATGTGGATCTCAACCTTAAATAAAATCCAGAATGCAATGTCATGGACTCATGGAATGTTTCATCCTGATATTTGTGTCAACAAACAAGACTTTAATTCATCACTAGAATGTAGTACTATATTTTCATTCAAAAATAAAAACAGTTGAAAATTTAGATTTCTCTTTTAACCAGCCAACCAATCAAAAAAGGTAAAGTTGGCAGGAAAAAAAAAAAAAAAAACATAATTTTATTTATTTCTCCCTTTGATTCTTTCTCATCATCTTTATTATTCAATTCAACAAGCAACACAAACACTTGCTACAACAAGAAGTACTCCTAAGCTGATTCCCTTTTTTGTCAAACCCTCCCCTCCCAAATTTCTCAACTTAAGAAATTTTCCTTTGTTTTTTCATTTAGTCTTCTTTGGCTGTTTCTTCACACACCCAGATCATCAAATAATACTCCTGCTGCCAGTAAATCTTCTTCTCTTCATACTTTTCTCTGTTTTTGCTCTGTTTCTATATTTTTCTCTGTTTTTTTTTTGCTCGGTTTCTTTCTTCTTTTGTCTATTGTAAATAAGAAACAAGGGGAAGAAGCTATGACAGGAAATAAGTTTGCAACTATGTTGCATAGAAACACACATAAAATAACTCTAATTCTTGTGTATGCAATTCTTGAATGGATTCTAATATATCTTCTTTTACTAAACTCTTTGTTTTCATATCTGATTATGAAATTTGCAAATTATTTTGGTCTAAACCCACCTTGTTTGTTTTGTTCAAGAATTGATCATGTACTTGACTCCAAAAAAAAATCATACACAGATCTTATCTGTGAGAATCATTGTAATGAGATTTCAAGCTTGAGTTATTGTTCTAAGCATAGAAAATTGACAACGGATCGTTGTTGCGAAGACGAAGAAGACGATAATTTCGATATCAAAGATGAGAAAAACAGAGTACTTGATGAAGATGAACATAATCAGATTCTCTGTGATGATGTCAATGAAAAACTTATGAAAATTGAAGACTTTATTACAGAAAGGGATTTAGATTTTTGTGTGGAAGGTATGGATTTAGTTCTTCAGTCTCCTAAAGTTTCTGAATTACAAGATTCATCTCTTGATATGATCAATTTGAAATCAGAAGATGGTTTTGATTTTGGAAAGGATAGATTCATTCCTGTTGAATTAATTGATTCTACTACTCTGAAGACCCAAGAATCCAGAGAAATTGAGAATGTAAAAGAGAGGGATTGGGAAGGGATTCTGAGTACTGAATTAGGAAATGAAAAGGCTGAAGAAAAAGCTGAAGAAATGGGGATTCTTTTGGTGGAGAAAATGGCACAAATTATAGCAATGGTTGAATCCATGGATATGAGTAGGGATCCTAATCTTGATTCAGTTGAGGAATCTGATGTGAATTGTGTTAGTCAAGGACCAAAGTCTTTGTATGGTGATGAGGGTAATGATGTTGAATTGGTAATGGTAGCATTGGATGATTCTGCTCAACATTCAGGTAAGAATCAGTTCAAATTCCACTATATGTTTTTTTCGCTGCTGGTTTAATTAGGACTAGTTTAAATTCATGTTCTCATTTTGATTAACAGAAGTTAAGGAGGAAACCGAATCGGAGAGCCTAACAGAAAATGAAATGTCCGACCAGGAATCGTCGGATAACCATACTCAACTCGACTCTGAACAAATTGTATCATTGCCATGTTCTATTCCGGCAGATGCATTCACAGCTATGAATGACCAGCAAGCTGATGAACATTCAGGTAACTATGACAGTCAGTTTCCGGAATACATTACTTATTTTTTCCTTTCTCAATCCTTTATGTTTCTTTTTGTTCTTAGTGTGTGCGGAATGAAGTAATTAAGATTCTCATTCTGATATGCAGAAGAACCTAAAGATATTGACTCGAAAATGTCTACCGATGAAACTAAGTTCATGAGCTTGATAGAGAAAGAACTGCCTATCCAATTAAACAACCATATTGAAGATGAAGAAAAAATCTCATCACAGCCTTGGGCACAAGCTCTGACGAATGACTGTAATGGGAAGGATACCGATTCAGATACTTTGGTAGCTAAGAAAGACCAAGCTAATGAACAATCTGGTAAAGTTTCTGTCTACAGTTCTGATGGATGTTTTTGAGTTGTAAATTAAGTGTTTTTCTCTTTCTGCTATTGTTTAAGTTATGTTGGGTGCATTTGCAAGTGCTCGGCTTATGAGGTAGGTATGAAGTAATTAATCTGAGTTACCAATTCAATATACAGAACTTAAAGACGATGATGATACAAAATCCATGAGCTTAATAGAGATAGAGATGCCTGTTCCAGTAAACAACCAAGCTGAGGAGCAAATTTCTTCATTGGCATGCTCTGAAGAAAATCATTTCGACACAGGCACACTCACACCTGAGAATGACCAAGGTAAGTCTTTTTTATCCGTTTCGTGCCTTGCTCCAGAAGTACCAAAATTTACTTGCTGATCCTCAATGTTAAGTTTTAGAGATGTGCACCTTCTAATGTCAGACTAAATACATCAGGTTTGGAGCAACCCGAGGAAGCGAACAACATCGAAGACAGGAGCGCTTTAGTTGAGAGGATTGAACAACCAACAACTACCCGTCAACTATCTATAGCAACTTCGGAATGTGGCGAAATTGATGAGGAAAAGGGGCCTGAAACGCCAACTTTTGTGAACGGCCTTCACAATTTACACATGAAATTCCTAGATATGGAGAGAAAAGAATCTGGGACTGAGGCATCTGTAGATGGAAGTGTAATCAGTGAGGCAGAAAATGGAGATGGGAATATGACAATCGAAAAGTTGAAGTCAGCATTGAAAGCAGAACATAAAGCTCTAACCGCTTTATATGCAGAACTAGAAGAAGAGAGAAGTGCATCTGCAATAGCTGCTAACCAAACTATGGCAATGATAACTAGGCTACAAGAAGAGAAATCTGCAATGCAGATGGAAGCATTACAGTACCAGAGGATGATGGACGAACAATCTGAATATGATCAAGAAGCTTTGCAGCTATTGAATGAGCTTATGGTGAAGAGAGAAAGAGAGAAGCAAGAGATGGAGAAGGAACTGGAAATATACCGAAAGAAGGTTATCCTCTATGAGAATGAGAAGAAGATGATGAGAAGGAAGAGCAATAGTGGAAGAAGTGGAACCTCTTCTGCTTCTGGAAATGCTACGGACAGTGAAGAGCTATCTGTTGATCTTAATCATGAAAATACCGATGAATTTAACTTTTATGCCCATCAAGATAGTCCTGCTAATAGAGTACTAAATTTGGACGAAGCGGCGTTAGAAAGCTCGAAGCAATTGAGCACTCTTGACGAGTCATTGGCAGATTTTGAAGAAGAAAGGCAATCCATTCTGGAGCAGCTCAAGGCATTAGAGGAGAAGCTTTTCACATTGGAAGACGATGAACATGAAGAAGGGGAGCAGTTATTTGAGGATACAACAAAAGCCAGTGAGCATTTATCAGAAGCGAATGGAACGGAATCGAACAAGAATCACGATGAATCCAATGAAGAAGAGATCGTCAACGGTCACTTGAATGATTATAAGAAACACTATGGGGAGAAAACACACGGTGGTGCCAAGGCAAAGAAGCTCCTTCCTCTATTCGATGAGGCCATCGATGTCGAAAATGAGGATGAATTTACAAACGACGAGCATGAAGCGGGGTCCTATGCTGTTTTCTCACCAAACTCTTCCATGTCAAAGTTTACCTCGGATGAGAAGAAACTTGCTCTGGTAGAGGAAGTTGATCATGTTTATGAGAGGCTGCATGCTCTAGAAGCCGACAGAGAGTTCTTGAAACATTGCTTAACTTCTTTAAAGAAAGGAGGCAAAGGTATGGATCTTCTCCAGGAGATATTACAACATCTTCGCGATCTAAGGAATGTCGATCTTCATGTACGCAATATGAGTGATGCTTCATTGAACCAAAGCTTCTCGCACTAGTAACTACAACAACAAAAAAAAAAGGTAACTAAGCACTAACTTCTCCAGTTTCTTTCTAAAACACAACATTGTTCATCAAGCCATGAAACTTTAAATTTCTCATTCATTTTTTGGTTTTTGAACAGGTTGAGATTGCTATGTTAGCGGAAGTTGCGATAATGTAGTCCATTATGATCATCTGAAATGGCTCAGAAGTCCCCTTGAAGGAGAGGGAGTGCTCTCAAGGGCTGGCAAGGTTGATAAAAATTGGTACACATGAAAACAAGAATCTTAAGTTTTGTATTTGTATTGGAGGTTTGGTGTCAAAAGTAAGTAATACCCAAGTTTTTGTGGGTTGTAATGTGCCCATCTAAAAAAGCCTTTGTCAGGTAAAAAGAAGTGGGTCATGAGTAGATTAGAGTGTGTGTGATAATTGTGTTTTGTTCAAGTCATTAGATGAGACCTACCTGTCTTTGTGAGTGAGGAAAATCCATGGTTTTGTAAAGCTGGAAAGATCAAAACAAGATTCCAGTGCCAGGATATACAAGCATTAGTTTTAGTGTCATAGGGGAATTAAGTAGGAAAACTAGTACTGTTTTTTTCTTTCTTTCATTTTTTATTTTTTGGGGAGGGAAAAAGGAAAGAGTAAGTAACTCGATCCTTTTCTTGCTTTTGGTCCAACACTTTTGTATCTAATTTGTATCTGCTTATATAAGTGAGATTTTTGAATCTGAACTCTTGACTATCAAAACAGTTACGGAAGTCTTACTGTGGAATTCAAGCTGATCTAAGCTTGGAATAAATGTAGAATTCAATTCCAACAGCTTCTAAATAGGGATGGATGTTTTATACTTTTTCCAAGGCATGTTCCATGATATCATGGAAAAAGGCTTGGATTCCAAATGATGGAGGCATTCCAAATTGAGCTAAATTTTAGCATCCGGCGCTATTTGAAATGCCTCCCACATAAATATATTTTTGACCGTAGCTTTATCCTTCCTAAACTAAGGCAACAACTAATATGTTTGGCTGATTGTTCGGTAGATTCAAAATCCCTTCCAAAACTAACATGTTTCTTGTAGTGCCAAGTCTGTCAACGCCAAAATGTTGGAAAGACATCCAATCTCTCTTCTCTGAGGACCGGGCGACATCACTCAGTTAACTCAGTTTTAGCTCTCTACTTCAAACTCTAATTTGTGATCTTTATTTTTGTTCATATGTTTCGATTATCATTATTCTGTTAATCAAGTTCCTCCTTTGGATACTATTATTATGTTTTGATTTGATCTCTAACTCAGTGCTATCTTATCCCTGATTCTATTTCTTTTCAAAATCCTTAAAATGATTTGTTTTATAACTATGTTCAAATAATCATTTCCTGTCTTCTCCATCATGTGTTTACAGGTTGTGCTATCCTCTATTTATGTTGTGTTCATTGTGTTTGTTGAGTATGTTTTCGATCGTTTGATCACAAGAATGTTCTGTGTTGATGTCAAAAATTTCTGGTGGAAGAGTTCTTTCAACAACTTCGACTCACTGGATCGGAAAATTAATGTACCCCGCCTTCTGCACTTTTCAAAAAATTCAAAATTCAAAAATATCATGCTCAGTCACAAAATCTGTTACTTACTTGTCTTGTCATAATTTCTTATCTCAAACAGATTCCATATCAATCTGTTTCAATTCCTATAGCCAAAACTCTCATTGTTCTCATCTTCCTATAGTTAGTCCTAACCCTAATCCTTATATTATCATCCAAACGTCCTCTGTTAACACCTACTGCTATTTTTCAAAACCTACTACCCCAATTCCTATGTGTATGGAAACTGAAGGTCTTAAACAAGTTGGAAACTTGGTCAACAATTATAAGCAAGTAAAGTTGGAACTAGGAGATACTAGTGAAGTAGTTATTGTTCAACATGCTAACAATACTGAAGAGGATGAGGGAGCGAAATGGGAATCAAGTGACATCGGCAAAATAATTATTGAAGGAAGAATGAGCAATGAAATGGTGGAAATATTCATTAAGTTCACCTGACCTTTCATGGCTCCTGAAGATCTTATAACTGTTGAAATTGACCCTAACATCATGATTTTCAAGTTCAACAACTGGACTCACTTAAACAAGGTTATTGATGAGTGTCCTTGGAGCATCAACAAACATATGCTAGTTGTTAGAGCACTGCTCGGTCGAACTCGCAACCGTTGTTATCTCAAGCTTGTTTGTCAAGTTTAGTTATCAAAACTATAAGTCTTGATTTCTAGTCTACTTATAGCTATGTCTCAGATTATGATAGAATGTGTAGTTGAGCTTTAGACTTAACGGTATTCATCGATTGAAGACGAAGAACTATTGAGGGGAGCTTGCGGAACTTCATCAACAAAAATTATGTGGAGACTTGAATTCATCTATCACTCAGAAGTCTATTTTATTCTATCTCCTATTGAGACAAAAGTCGTATAGCTATATAGACTTTAATTTATACACATCTGATATTTCGAGCTGAGTTTAACTCGCTTATATCTTTCTCGAAATATATGTTGGAAAGCTTTTTGCTTTAACTACATTCATCATTATTCTTGATGAAAGTCAAAAGATGATCATGTGAAAATCACCTGGTAACATCTTACATGATTTGTGTGAGACAGTCATTTGATGTAGGCTCGGGAATGTTTCGTATTGATCATTCGATCACTTGAAAATTGCTTATAAGCTAATAGTTTGTGTGAGACAGCCATTGTCGTCTTCTAAGAATGTTTCAATAATTGAAATGGGAGTTAAGAGCTAAAACTCATGTCTGGATACATTACGGTTTGTGTACTTAGTGTGCGAACTGTTTTGTCGGAATTCAGGACCGGGAGTTTGCATACCCGTTCGTAAACTTATTCAACTGTTTAAGTCAGGGTGCTTAAGTTTGCATACCCGTTTGCAAACTGATTTAACTGTTGAAGTCCGGGAACCAAGTTTGCGTACCCGTTCGCAAATGCTTTAAACTGAGTTCGGTCCGGAGCTAAAGTTTGCGTACCAGTTTGCAAATTGTCGGCTTGTGACCAATGTCCGGAACTTAAGTTCGCGTACCCGTTCACAAACTTAAGTGGTTCAAGTTCTTAAATCGGTTAAGTATGATTTCATACTCATGAACAAATACATTTATAAATTAAGGAATGCAATCTTTGAAAACCGTGGCTAAATTGTTCATGAATTGATTCTTTTGAATCAATCCGATTTTGCTTCAATTGTGTCTTGTTTACTTCTATGAGAATATAAACAATTGAACAACTCTATGAGTAACATAACTAGATTCATTTGAGTCTCTAGATGTGTTAAGATGAACATGGTTAACTCAAAAGTGTTCATATGGCTAACTTGAGTTAACTTTTATTGAGCCAACTCAATATACACGTTTACGTACGGTTACTCATATCTAAATGAAGGTATATTTCATTTGTGTGTAACAAGCTAAGTTTCATCTAACGGTGGAAAGATATTAGCGTGTATCTTAAATCAGGTTTCATCTAACGGTGAATATTATTTGCTTTGTCCCAAAGTAATCAAACCCTGATTTGAAGACTATATAAGGAAGAACTCTAGCAACTGGGAAACCTAATCCCCACACCTCCTCTGTGATACTAGTTGCGACTAAAGTCGATCCTCATTTAACCTGGGTTTTTCCTAAAACCATTAGACTTAAAGACTTCATTGGGATTCTAAAGCCGACCTAACTATTTTCTTTATAGTTGCGTACTGATCTTACTTTGTGTTATCATATTGAGTCTCTAAGATATGTTTGGAGATTTATCTCCGATAGGTAAGATATAAAAAGTAATCACAAAGCTCTTCGTCTCATTCTTTGTGATTCCACAATAACTTGTTCTACTACCATATAGTTAAGTTATTGTGAGGTGATTAATATTACTAGGCTGTTCTTCGGGAATATAAGACCGGTGTATCAATTGGTTCCTGTTCACCTTGATTTATCAAAAGACGGAACAAAACTTCGTAGGTATTTCTGTGGGAGACAAATTTATCTATTCTAATAGACTTTTCTGTGGGAGACAAATTTGTTTATCAAGTCTTCGACTTTGGGTCGTAACAACTCTTATTTGTGGGTGAGATCAACTAAGGGAATCAAGTGCGTAGATTCCTGCTGGGATTCAGAGGCGTAAGGAACGCGACTGTACCTTAATCAGTGTGAGATTGGTTAGGGCTCAACTACATTCTAGTCCGAAGTTGACTTGTAGTAGGCTAGAGTCTGTAGCGGCTTAATACAATGTGGTGTTCAAGTCTGTACTAGGTACCGGGGTTTTTCTGCATTTGGGGTTTCCTCGTTAACTAAACTTCTGGTGTTTGTGTTATTTCTTTTCCGCATTATATTTTCTATATAATTGAAATATCACAGGTTGTGCGTAGTTCAATCAATTGGTAAATCCAACCTATGGTTGTTGATTGAAATTGATTGACACTTGAACATTGGTCTTTGGTACCGTTCAATTTTTTTCTCATAATAATTAGGCTCGCGGATTTCTATCTGTTTGATTTGCTGATTACATTGAGAAACAGAGATATAACTCTTGGATATATTTTCATTGATTGAGTCTGACTGTCTAGTTGATTCTCTTGGAATTATATTGGATTTAGTCCATACAAATTTCCTAAAAGAACTATTGGGTGTGGTTGTTAGACCCTCGCTTTTTCACTAGTGGTCCATGTTTACATACCAGATATGGTATATACTGAAAAACACTGAGTATATCAACAATTCTAGATTCAACTTAAGTTTCTTCTGCCAGAACACATGAATATAGTTGTTGTTACAAAAATTGGAGAAATTATGGGAGAAGTTATATCCATTGAATCCAAAGATACAATCCCTGTTGGAAGTGTAACTGTAAAGGTGTGTGTTAATATCGATCTTACAAATCCTTTGAGGAGAGGTGTGAAGGCTATAACTAATGCTGGTCTTTCTAGGTGGACTGAACTCTTTTATGAAAGACAACCTAGTGGTATATGTACTGATTGTTATGTGATAGATCACACATAAGCAGCTTGCAAAGATGCTGCAAATGTTTTGGTTAAAGCTCATGAAAAAACATACTTTTTTGGTAAAGTAAGCAATCTTAGGAAGAACATCTCTTCTGTTTTAGCCAAAACTGCTCCAGTCTCTAGGAAAAATAACAAGAATTTTGTCAAGACTAATGTCTTTGTTACTCCTAGAGATGGTGTTTCTATCAATATGGATATCTTATTCAAAAAGACTGATGAAGATAATGAAGATGCAACCAGACTAGGAAAACAGATTAGAACCTCCAGAGAGTCTTCACCTGAGCCCTTAGTGACTGATTAAACTTCCACCTCCTCCAATACTAACATCAATACAGTCATTCAAACATCTCAAAGTCTCACAACTGGAGATACTCAACATGGAAACATAGCAACAGAGATGCATGTAATTTTTTCACACTCAAAAACCTTCATTTTTATATCAATTTTCACTTTCAGTTTTTTTCAGTTAATTTTTTTTAATCTTTGATAAGATTAATCTTTTTAACCCCTTAGTTATATCTCTAGATTATTTTTCCAAACAGTCTATCTTAAATTTTCAATTTAAATATCCCATAACTTTTGTAGCCTGTTTTGTTATATTGTTTTCATCCCAAGATAGCTCTTTTTCATGGAATGTTCAAGGTTTTAAGGGTGCATTTAATAGGAATCATCTTAGGGATCTCATCAGATCTCAAAATCCTGACATTATTTTTTTGTGTGAAACAAAAATCAGTCAAGTAAAATGCAAACCTCTTCTTAACCAATTTCAATACCCTGATCAGGCTTACACTTGAACCTATTGGTCTCTTTAATGGTTTAGTTCTACTTTGGAAGAATGGCTTACTTGTGATGTGGTGGATTCCAGTCATAACATGTTTAATATTGTTATTCAGTCAGACCCTAAGTAACCTTAGTACTTGTTGACATGTTTGTATGGACACACTAATTACAATAAGAAGAAAGAACAATGGGATTATATCCATCAAATTAGTAGAGCCACTAGTACTCCCTGGATTTTATTAGGAGATCTTAATTTTCACTTATTAGACAATGATAATGGAACTTCTTCTTCGATAGATGGATGGGTAAATAATATTGTTAGAACTTGTGGTTTAGAGGACATTGGGTTTGTGGGTAAAGACCACACCTGGACTAATAATAATCTAGGTACTTGTTCTAAAAGATCTAGAATAGACATGGCCTTAGGAATGGTGAATGGAGTGTTAATTTTCCTAACTCTAAACTCATGCATCTTACCCAAGTAGGAAGTGATCACAGTCTTATCATGCTGATAACTGATGTTACTATTCCCAACTACTGGAAGCCCTTTAAATTCTTCTTTACTTGGTTAATTGATGATGCTTGTGCCCCTGTCATTGAAAATGCTTGGAAAATAGTTTCTCTGGCTCTCTTGGTGTAGGATCAGGATATCGCGACGTCAATACTTCGCGAGATTAATAAATGACGACATTGCGAGGGAGTCGCAGGGAAGTAAAATAAATGACGCAATGAATGACGACAGCCAAAACATAAGAAAGATATGAAGATTCAACGAAATTTAGGAGTGTCGCGAGAATTGATACATGTACACTTCCGATATTTCGCAAGACATTCCCGAAAATAAAAGACAGCTTAGCTGTCATCCACTATGTACTATCCTATATAAAGGGTTGAGTAAACCTGTTGTAGAGAGGGTTCTTTTTGAATTGTTAAGCAAGTCTTTAGGAGAGAGAAAGTTTTAGAGTGATTGTAATTCTATTACTCATTTCTATTTCATATTGTAAAGATTCAAGTATTCAATCAATAGAAATCATAATCATTCATCTTAAAATGACTTAATTGGGTATATTCTAGTGAGGGGAGTAGTGTAGGATTTCCTGCTACTACATAATGGCGCTAGAAACAGGGAGTGATTGAAGATAAGAGATTGGATATTGTCATCAAGACGGCAGAAATCAAGAGTATAATGGATAAATTGAAGAAAATTAGAATCAGAGAGGGTAATGAAGAATTGGAATGTAATATGATTTCAAAATCAATGGTTAATGAATTTCATGAAAGTATTAAAGGGAGAATACATAAAAGAGATTTTGAAGGAAAGAAAATCATAGCAGCAAAGGAGATGTTACCCTTGAAAGAATGGGAAAAACAGAGAATTACATTCACGGCAACAGAGATGTCAGGAGAACTTAAATCACACATCTCCACTAGTAATTACGATAAATGCCAACAAAGAAGAAGGAAAATTAACAAAAACAATGGAAGAATGGGCAATAAGTAGAACTTTAGTGGATACAGGGAGTTCAGTGAATATAATGTTTTATCATGCATATAAAAAATTGGGGTACAAAGATGAAGAAATGACTTCCGCAACATGTCATATCTATGGTTTCGGCAAATCAATAACAAAACCTAAAGGAGAAATAAAAATACGAATTTTGTTGGGAGAAATTGAAACAAAGGTGACGTTATGCGTAGTAGATATGGAATCCCCATATAACATACTGTTGGGAAGGCCATGGATACACACAATAAAAGCTGTAGCATTAACATTTCATCAATGTATCAGATTTCCTATGCCGAGTGGAATAGGCGAAATCAGAGGAGATACCGATAAAGGAAGAATGTATCATCAAATCGAAGTAAAACATTATGAAGAACGGGTGAAAAGGCGAAAAGATCGCAAGAAGATGGAAAAAGCAGCAAAAAAGGAAGAAGAATTTAGAACATATATGATAAGAGCGGAAGAAGGAAAAGGAATATGTGGTGAAGAGAGTGATCTCGCAAAGGAAATAAGAGGACCGACGCCCATGGGAGAAACGAAGGCTAGCTACATTGCGGCAGAACCAACAAAGGAAGTGAATATTGGAACTGAAGAAGAACCCAAGATGTTAAAAATTGGAACTAAAATGGAGGCAGATGAAGAAAGAAAGACTGTTGATTTGTTGCGAGATTATATAGATATCTTCGCATGGGATATGGATGAGATGCCTGGAATAGATCCATCTGTAGCGTGTCATAAATTAGAGATTGATAAAAATGCCAGACCATTCAAACAAAGAATTAGAAAAATCGCAACAACATATCATCCTCAAATAGAAGAAGAGTTGCAGAAGATGCTTGATGCTGGTATTATTAGGCAAGCAAAATACCCCGAATGGATAGCGAATATGGTCGTAGTTCCGAAGAAGAAAAAAGGAATAAGAATTTGCATAGATTTCACCGATTTAAACAAAGCTTGTCCAAAAGATAGTTTTCCCCTGCTGGATATTCCGCAGATGGTCGAATCAAGAAGAGAAATGAAAGGATATCTTCCCGGATGGATATAAGGGATACAATCAAATCCCTCTCGCCGAAGAAGACCAAGAACATACCGCCTTTTTCGCTCCAAGAGGATTATACTTTATTACACAAAAATGCCATTCGATCATGAAATGCCGGTGCAACGTATCAAAGGATGGTGGAGAAAGTGTTCGAACAATGGATACATAAAACATTAGAGGTATATGTGGACGACATGTTAATAAAAAGCAAAGAAGCAAAAGATCATGTGCGAGATTTGAAGGAAATTTTCGAACAAATGAGACATTTCAACATCAAAGTAAATCCAAAAATGTACCTTTGGAGTGGCATCTGAAAATTTTAGGATACATTGTATCAAAAGAAGGAATACATGTTGATCCGGAGAAGGTACAAGCAATTCGAGACATGCCAACGCCAAGAACATGAAAGATGTGCAAAAGTTAAATGGATTATTAGCTTCGCTAGGAAGATTCATCTCGAGATCATCTGATAAGTGCAAACATTTTTTCAACATACTTAAAAAGGGAACGAAATTCAGGTGGACGGATGAGTGTGAAAAGGCATTGCAAGGAATAAAAGAACATCTAATGGATATATCAATATTATAAAAAGCAGAAGACGGGGAGGAATTAATAATTTACCTCGCGACAACCTCGCATGCATTAAGCGCGTATTATTGCGAATGGACGCAGGGTGGAAAAACCAATCTATTACATCAAAGAAAACATTCAATGCTCAGAGAAAAAACTATTCAAAAATTGAAAAATTAATTTTGGCATTAGTTTACGCGACGTTTAAACTTCGCATCTATTTTGAAGCACACACGGTAAAGGTAATGACAAAAGTACCAATTGAGTCGAGAATGAAAAATTCAAAAAGATCAGGAAGGGTTGAAAGGTGGAATGCTCAAGTAAGTCATTGCAAACTCAAGTATGAAGTGTTATCCTCACCGAAATCGCAAGTTGTAGCAGACTTTTTAGCAGAATTTCCATTGGAAGAAGATGAGGCGAGTGGAAGAAATGATGGATATAGAAGAAGAACATGGAAATCCAAGGGATTTATTAACGAGCCAAATAGATGGGAAATATTGGTAGATGGATCGTCAAATGGAGAAGGTAACGGAATTGGGATCATTATAATTTCGCGAGGAAGGCAATAAAATGGCTTTCTCTTCGATTGGAGTTTGCATCTACAAACAATGAAACAGTATGAAGCTATAATACATGCTTTGCGATTTGCAATAGAAATGAAGTTGGAGAATGTAAGAATTACCAAGTGATTCTCGATTAGCTATTCGCCGAGATAAAAGAAGAGTATACTACAAATGAAGCATCCTTGAAAAAGTACAAAAAGCTTGTTGACGAATTGTCAAACAAGATACCAAAAATAAAGTGGAGACACATATCAAGAAAAGACAATAGACTCGCGGATGCTTTTGCTTTTATATCAAGTATGATGACAGATCCATCTGCGAGATGCATAAAAATACAGACACTTCAATCACCGTCAATCAACAAAGAAGAGGAGGAAGAAGCAGAAGTAATGCTCATAGAAGATGAAGCACAAAGATCCAATTGCGAGGATTGGAGGATAGAACTTCATGCTTATTTAATGAAAGGAGAAACACCAAGAAATAGATTAGAAATGCATAAATTAAAAAGCCGTGCAACAAATTATGAACTAAGAGACGGAGTATTGTACCAAAGATCCTTTAATGGACCCTCGCTCAGATGTTTAACACGAAAGGAAGGAGAAGCAGTGTTAAAAATGTTACACAGTGGGGATGCTGGCAATCATAGTGGCGGAATATCTTTAGCACATAAGGCGAAAATGCAAAGCTATTATTGGCCATATATGCATGAAGATGCGAAACAAATATCAAGACGTTGCGAAGATTGTCAAAGACACGGAAAGAAAATACATGCACCAAAGTGCGCCGTTAACCTCTTCAACAAGTGTATGGCCTTTTGGAAAGTGGGGATTAGACATTGTAGGACCATTTTTACCAGTGCACAGGGCAAAGGAGATATTTGATTGTCGCAATGATTATTTCACAAAGTGGGCGAAGTAAAAGCGGTACAACACATTCGCGATAAAGATATTTTTACTTTCATATTCGAAAACATAATATGCGATTTGGAATTCCAAAGACATTTGGAATCGACAATGGGAAACAATTTGAGGGACAAAATATAGAATTATTGCTTAATGCGTTTCAAATAAAATGTGGAAATCAACTCCTTTATACCCGCAGGCCAACGGACAAAAGTATAAGCAACAAATAAAACAATCGCTGATATATTGAAGAAAAAATTAGAAGGGCATAATAAGGCATGGTGTGAGCAAGTGCATAATGCGGTATGGGCTTATAATACAACAAGGCGAGAAGCTACAGGGATGTCACCATTTTGTCTAACCTATGGTGTTGAAGTTGTACTTCGAAATGAGGTTATTATTCCAACAACAAAGAGAGAAGATTGGGAGAAAAATCTTAGTGCGGGTAACATTTTAGTTAAATTAGATGAGTTAGAAGAAAATAGAGAAAGAGCACTACAAAGATATGGAGAATTATCGGCGAAGATTGGCCGAAGAATATAACAAACGTGTCAAAACACGCGAGTTTCAACCAGGTGATATGGTGTTGCGAGAAACACCAATATATCAAAGAAAGTGGTGGCAAGTTAGCGAAAAAATGGGATGGACCTTATATCATCAAGGAGATAGTTGGAACAGGGGCATATAGATTAATGGATCCAGAAGGCAAAGATGTGGGACAGAGATTGGGTAGACCATGGAATAGATTATATCTCAAGAAATATTACCCATAGAAGATGGAAAGGAAAGAATAAACTCTGAAATGTTAAATGAATGAAATGATATGAAATGTTCCTGCGACAGAGATATTGTGAAATTAAGAAAGAATGCGCGTATATCTCGCAAATGAATTAACCAAAAATGAATGATTGAACGAATTAACAAAAATGAATGAGTGAGTGAATGGGACAAACCTTTATGGCGTACACCCTAGTTCGCGAATGATATTTCGTAAGAGGCAAATGTAAGACCTAAAGTGCGTCATATAAGGGGGTATCTCTTGACATGGCTCAGAGAAAAGGTTACACCGCCCCTGGAACTTGAGTCATGAAAATTTGGGGCCCATGAAAGCCTATCCTGGAGAGATACCTTGGATTTCCAACTATATATATATATAAGGTTATACCACAGTTGGACGCCCGAGGGTCTCTTCAAAGGAGTCGAGTGTATGCTCAAGGCGCCGAGGTACACGGTTGAGCCAAGAGTGCCTGGACATTTGAAGTGTCTCGGCCATTCTTGGCAAGTCTTGGCACATGCTTTTCACTCGGTCCGAAGAAAACTCCACTTAGGGTGCAGTCTCGTAACCATAAACCCTATAGGTATAAGGGATAAGAGGCTCACAAAACAACCGGTTGTTGTTAAGACCGGATGGGAGGAGCTAGTCTTGTATGGCCGATGTACGCCTCCTTGAAGGGGTAACCAGGGAGATGATAAGGGCGGCACCCTCCATTAGGGAGCTGATAAGTGTCACAAGACGGAAATGTCATGGGGCTTTATTTTCGCAAGAAAATTTAGGCCTGTCATATTGTCGCAAATGAAATATCCTGCAGAGGCAAAAATACTAAAGAAATGATAAGACAAGATCAATGGGTCATTACATGAAAGTGTAAAGACGTCCTGCGATCTTGTCGCAAGACGTCAATGTCATGGGATTTTATGTTCGCAAGAATATTTAGACCTGTCATATTGATACAAAATGAGGGGTGGCAAAATAAGACCTTTAACTAGGAAGGCAAAATAAGACCACACAAAAACAATGATAAGGCAAGATCAATGGGTCAATACATGAAAATGTAAAGACACCCTGCGATCTTGTCGCAAAAGTGAATTTCAGCATAAGTGAAGATAATAGAATAGCAATCATTAAAAACCAAAAAATTATACTTGTTGAAAGAAAGAAAAGTAACGCAGACGAGTGCATACATCAAAAAAGATGATTGAAGTACATAAAGAAACAATAACACGAGAAGGAAGATTACAAGAGAAAATCATCTCTCAAATAGTAGCTTTTTCACCAGAAGGAGATGCTGGGTTTTCTTCGACAACTTTATCTATATTTTCGTTAATTAATATATTTCCAGCAGATCCTTCTTCTTCATTTGCGATATCATCATTGACAGCTTTATTGGGAGAGACAGTTTCTTCATCTTCGAGTTCTTCGCCAGTGTTATAATCATAATCGCTATCAGGAGGATTAGGAACTTCATCATCACTTACTTCCAGAGGTTCAACAGATTACGGGATCAAGAGATTTAGATAGTAAAACATTATTCACAAGAACTTTGGCTCTAAGATGAAATTGACGAAGGAGTGCTTTCTGTTGATTTTTACTCTCTATATCTTTACAATCACGCATATAGTCGAATTTTCTTTCTGCCCTATCGCGAGAACGTGCAAGAGAAGCAGTGAGTATTCCATTCTCTTTGCGAATTTTTGAGTAGTCAGATTTCAAAGCAAAGAATGGAGGAGTGAAGTTTTTCTCGTACTCTGCAAAATAAAAAGTAAAAGGAATTATACAAACAAAAAATATGAAGGCTTGATAAAGAAAGAATAGATGAGGCAATCAACTTCTATGACTACCTTCCTTCTCGAGAGGTAAGATGTTGGATTAGAGCCGAACAACTATTCTCCAAATGATCCATGACATTGTCAAAATTATCTCCAATTAAACCTTTCAGGCGTGATCGCCAATTTTTTTCGTTGGAAACAAGTAAAGCATTCTCTTTTATAAGGGAAGAATTGGATTTTTCTAGTTCTAACATTGATCCTTGAATTGGTTTACTTTTACACTTAAGTTTATTCTACCCCGAATCAGTTTATCCTTCTCGCAGAACTTCTTCCAGTTGACTTCTCAAACACAAAGAGATTGTTCTTGCTTTTTACATAATTTTTGACAAATATCATTTTGTTGCGAGTAAATCGCCACCTTGTTTAACGTAGTTCGCTTCTCTTGAGAAAGAGTTCCATTCTCATCGATAAAGTTTCCAACTCCAAATTAGCTTTAGTCAAAGAGTAAGACAAAGTAGATAAGTCATTACTTAATGAATCTTGTTTCTGAGCTAAATCAGCATTTTCTTTAGAAAGATTATCTATTTGATCAACAGAATATGTATGAAGATTATCTAATTGATTATATTGCTCCATCCAAGCATCTCTATCAAAAAATAATAATAATAATAATAATAATAATAATAATGGACAATATAGAGGCAAGAGTTTACCTTTTAGTTCTTCATTCTTCTTGCGAAGATTATCACGATCCAGCGAAATATTTTGAAGTTTTTGATTCTCAAGATGGAGAATATTACATTTTGCAGTCATGGCTTGGAGATCATTCTTCAAAGTATTAATTTCTTGCTCCAAGGATATTTGCGAAATTCTATCAGGACCAAGGTGTTTGCTCAAAATCTCGCAAATATCAGATTTGATAGGATCGACAGAAGTCTTCTTAGCATCGCTCACAATATCTGATAGGACTTTGAAGGCCACATTTATTCCTTCTAAATTTTCTTTAGTAAGTGGGATTTGCTCAGAAAAGGAAGTAATAGTGATAGAAGAAGGGAGAGATGAATCATCTTTTGTTGAAGGAATATCACGAGAAGAAGAAATCTCGCGAAGGTTAATGACTGGAGGAATGGTAGAGGCATTAACGATAGAAGAAGAAATAGGCTCATTCGCAATGGGGTTGTTATGGGGGAGTTGATCTATGAGAAATTCAGGCATAGAAATGTTATCTTGGGAAGAAACAAGAGGGATCTCTTGCGAAGATGTCGCAAAGAGGAGTTGTAAGTTTGAATGTAGGAAAAGTGACAAGGCGCAACGGGTTTAGAATGGCGAGGCTTCTTGGGGACTTATCGGTCATCCTGCGAATTACAAACTAAATAAGAAACATAGGCAACAATATTGTTATTAAAAAATAAGTGTTTCTTAAATACCTTGTTACTCGGGAAACAGTGGGCTTCGATTGCGAGCCTAGAGAGATATTGGGATTCACAATGGTGAACTTGGTGCTAGGTTTGTTCTTGCTAAAACAAAAATGGCAGAAGAGTCGTTAAAAGAAGAACAATATCAAGATAAAACAACTTCAATAAGAGAGATCAATCATAAAATGATCAAATTCAGCAAAATTAACAAACCTTGATGCCATAGAAACAAAGAGTAAAAAATAATTGCAGGAAAACGATGAAGAGGATGATGAAGAGAAGCAGCAGAAAATAGTTGCAGACAATGAAGAAGACGAAGTAGAAGAAAAGAAATGCTTTCACAAGGAATCCTCCTTTAAATAGACGAGAAAAGAGTAACCGGATAACACTAAATGTGCCGGTAAAAAGGGAAATTTTAGACACGTGTAAACAATCATTCCCGAATTCACTAATCTTGTCTGCGAAAATTGATGGAAAATCAACGATTGCGGCACCTCAAAATATTGGTTCTCATGACATTCTCTTCTTCGCAGAGAAGACATGAGAAGAGGCAAGATGTAGGATCAGGATATCGCGACGTCAATACTTCGCGAGATTAATAAATGACGACATTGCGAGGGAGTCGCAGGGAAGTAAAATAAATGACGCAATGAATGACGACATGACCAAAACATAAGAAAGATATGAAGATTCAACGAAATTTAGGAGTGTCGCGAGAATTGATACATGTACACTTCCGATATTTCGCAAGACATTCCCGAAAATAAAGGACAGCTTAGTTGTCATCCACTATGTACTATCCTATATAAAGGGTTGAGTAAACCTGTTGTAGAGAGGGTTCTTTTTGAATTGTTAAGCAAGTCTTTAGGAGAGAGAAAGTTTTAGAGTGATTGTAATTATATTACTCATTTCTATTTCATATTGTAAAGATTCAAGTATTCAATCAATAGAAATCATAATCATTCATCTTAAAATGACTTAATTGGGTATATTCTAGTGAGGGGTGTAGTGTAGGATTTCCTGCTATTACACTTGGCTTTCAGCTGGTTAAGAAGTTAAAAATCACAAGAAAAGATTTATCAGTTTGGAACAAGGTTCATTTTGGCAACATAAATCAAAAATTTGATGGACTGCAAGAAGAGTTGAATCAGCTATAAGAACAGGCCCATAATGCTGATAACCATGATAAGCACGATACTGCTATATTTTATACCCATATTTATATTAGCTAGGACTCGATATTTTGGCTAATAACACAATTTTAATGCACAAACAACTCCAACCATTGGTGGAATAACCGGTGAAATGTGAGGCTGAACGGCTTTTACAACTAGAATTACGAGTGGTGTTTAATTCTCTATGTCAAGATGGCCAGAGAACGATACGAATGTGGAACAAAAAATTGGTGCCTTAGACAAGCACGTGACTGCACTAGTGGAAATGAGCATGTGACACTAAGATAGGTAATGGGTACATGTGAAATTAAAGTCTGCAGTTGGCTGGGAAGGATTGGCAGTGGATATGATAAATCGCAGTCGATGGATTTCTCCCGTTATAGCGAGACAACGAGTTGGTGTTGTGGATTTGAGACAGTGAGAAGATGAAGAGAAAGAGTTGATGCCGCTGGTTTGTTTAGTGTCGTCAATACCCTAAGTTTTGATGGGTGCTTGAGAAAACATAAGAGTAGATGGGTGCTGTTGATTGTTACAGTAAGAAGACGAAGGTGCTGGAGCTCAGTAAGAAGAGGAGTTCGAAATTGAGAATATAAGCAGATGGGTTCTCATATTTACGTGAATTTCATTGGTTTTGGCCTTCGGAATTGGTAGTGTGTACGAGAGGCCTATGATGAATTATAGAAGGCAAGAGTGCTGCAGAACACGAAGTGATGGTTGGCGATTCGGTTGTGGGGATTGATTGGTGGAGCTAGTTGCAGTTGGAAGAGATTGGTGGAATCATTGGCTCGAGTTGTTCGGAACTTCAGTTGGTCAGGGAGTGGAAGCTGATGCTGTAGCCGGTGGCAGGGAAGCATTGGACCGATAGAGAATAGAAACTGGTGCTGGGCCGAGTACGAGGAGAGTAGTGTATGGCCTTGGTGACTTCTAGGTCTCATTTTGGTCTTCTCGCTCTCTAGCCGAACCCCGTTTTAGGGCATACGTAAAACTTTCAGGGAATACAAAACAATAATCCCATCTTGGGTGACCTTCTAAGGGGTACCTATGGGTAGTTCAATTACTAATGTACCCTTACCCTTAATACAAAAACCTAAAATCAGTTTTCTAAAAAATCAAAATCAGTTTCCTAACATCTCTTCTTCCTCCTCTAGCTGAACTCTTACCCTCCCGCGAAATCGCCGTGATTAATCATCGATTCGTAAAAATTTGATCGTCGATTAAACTAAACTACATAATGACTCGTACAAAGAAAAAAACATGGACTAGGCAAACCAAATCGTCTTCTAATCCATCAATTGAAGAAGAAGAACCAATTGAAGATGAAGGTGTAGAAACTCAAAATCAACCGCCAATCGAACCAGAAATTGAACCAACTGCATCTCCAACTCCGGAAATGAGGATAAGAAAAGAAGTTTTACAAACCCATTCTCTTATTTGCTGTTTTTCATCGATTAAATGGGTTTAATCCCAAAAACAATTAGGGTTTTTGACGGTTACAGTGCTGGGTTTGGCTCGAAATTGAGTTGCGTTTTGAGCCGAACTGTTCTTCACAAAAGCTTCATGTACGTGTATATGAACAGTTCGGCGTGAAATTTCAAGAAATTTTAAGCCGAACCTAGTCACAATTAGAGATGCATAGGGGGTTTGGCGTATTCGATAAAACTATTTTACGCCGAGCATTCGTTGTTTCATTTTCATAAATCGTATAAGAGTTCGGCTTGAAAGTATTTTTGTAAAAGAAACCGAACATGTCACTGTGTTTAAGAATCAACTGATAGTTGTTGAGTTCGGCTTATATTTTCTTTTTCGGGCTAGCCAAACCTATTGATTTGTTTTTTATCCAGATATTTCAAAGAGGTTCGGCATGTACGATATTCACTAAATAAGCCGAACCATTAACATGTTTTCTTCCAAAACTCTCAGGAATATGTTCGGCTTGTTATGAAACTTCTAAAATAGTCGAACCATGAACTAGCAAATAGGCGCGAAGTTACAAAATAAAGGTTCGGCGACTAACTTAAAAAAATACAGCTAGCCGAACTGTTCTTCATTTGTACAGAAACAGGTGGGTTCGGCTGATAAATATAAGCCAAACATATTCCTGGTTGGCCAAACCATGGTGTAAAAATTCAAACTTTTGATGATTTCGAGCTGCAAAAGTGAGATTAAACATAAAATATAAGTGTACCTGTGTATCAAAAGCATTGGGTTCCTCATCTATGTATTTTCTCAAACTCACCTTTTCCTTCTCAAAAAAAAACCTAACTTTTTTTTTCTTCCACAACAAATTTCATCTACACAAACTTTTATAACTAAATTATCTAAATCACTAATCAAGATTATTACTCCCTCCGTTCCTAAATAATAGGTTGGTTTCTATAATAGATGTTTCAAAAAAATAGGCTGGTTTCCTAATTGGGAAAGTCAAATGTTACTTTAATTTTCTGGGACCACTTTTCTCTTAACTTCTTTTGATGACTAGTGTCATGTGGACCATTTCACTTTACTTCTTTTACTGACAAGTGTCATGGGGACCATTTCACTTCACTTCTTTTATTGACAATTGTCATGAGGACCACTTTCAATGATTAATTCTCTTAATTTCTTTAATTTTCTCTAAAAACAAAACCAGCCTATTAATTAGGAACGGAGGGAGTATTCACTAATCAAGATTATTAATCACTAATTAAGATTATTAACACTAATACTGAAAGGGCAGATTTGTCATTACTAAAAATATTTGGTTAAGGGGCTTTTGATTTTACTATTTCCAACCCGTTTTTGTCTTTATTCAGTATGCCCTGAAAGTTTTACGTATGCCCTAAAACAGGGTTCCTCTAGCCGCTCGCTAGAAGAGTTGAATCAGCTATAAGAACAGGCCCATAATGCTGATAACCTCAACAAGATTTTCTACATCAATGATGCGTGTCGTACCACAACAAATTAATTCAATATTTCCACTCAATTAAAAATAATATAATGGAAGTCAAGTTCGTTCCCACGAGGAGCAAGTGATCTTAGTTGTAAAAGTTGTCACGAAAGGGGGTGTAAAAAGCAAAAGAAAATAAACAAAGCAATTAAAATCGAAAGTTGAAAGATGAAAGCAATAAGAGAGAGAAGATCAAGGAATCCTTCTTCGTTACGAAACAATGATTAAAGTTATGTTCTTTTCTACTTGTTATTAGTCACAGATTATCACCAACCGTAGGATAGCAGGTCCGCTTTAGCTAGCCCCAAAATCCCTAATTTCACCGAGTAACAGTCCGCTTAGTTATCGATTCTATTCAAAAGAACCACCTTGAGGTCCGCTTACAAGATGTAATTCCCAGAATGCATTAAGATTTATGAATTTAGGTTTAGTACTAGTAGTTAAACTCGGTTCGCTTGGTTCACTTTCTAGCGTTGTTTCTACACACAATTGCTCCACGGAATCCCTCCGCAAGGTCTCGTGTTTTCTACTTGTGTAAAGTGTCGAGAACGATTACGTATTCCCTAACTTATACTAGATATAGATCAATTAACAAATTAATTTAGCGTGCACTCCAAACAATCTATCAATCAATCATGAGTGTCTTTAAGATCACTCCTATTAGTAAAAACAATCGATAATCATGTGAAAAACTTCAAGATAGAATTTGAAAACAAAAACTCAAATCATGTTAAGAACTAGGAATTCATCCTCAATCAAAAAGAAATTTAGCTACTCATGTTTTTGAAATTCACACAAATAATAATTATTAAAAGAAGAATTTTCAAGTTCACACAAGTAATTAAAAAGAAAAATCTTAGAAAAGCAAGCAAAATCACAAGTGATGTGTGTGTAGAGAGGTGTGTAGAAGTTGTAGAAAACTTCTCTATTTATAGGCTTCAATATTCTCCAATTCTTCCAAGGATTAGAATCCTTTTCCTTTTGCAATTCAATTTCCAAATCCAAGCTTTTCAATTCTTCCACCTTCTCTTTCCAAATTTGAGTCCAATTCTCCATCCAATTCCTAGCCCAAGTCTTCATACCCATGAGAGAAGTCCATAGAAAATTCTCGAAATTTTGCTCGCGAAAAATCTGGGATTGTGGCCGAATTTGGTGGAAACGTCGCCACGGCCACCGAAAATTTCTCCGTCGAGAGAATATTCGACGGAATATTCCGTCAGTCCACCGTTAGGACTAACGGTCAAACTAGTCAACCATCAGTCAACAGTTAGTCAAAGGTCAAGGAGAAGGAGTGAGTCAGACTCGAGTTAGCTTCGACTCATTAACTGGGCTTACTCGGATGAGTCGATTCTTCAATCACCGCTAACTCGGCCGACTTAATCCTATTTCCCGCTCACCTGAATCGGTCATCGGGATCGTCCGGGATCGGCCCGAGTCGGCTGCGGGAGGGGAAATTTGGCCGAGTTTCCTCCGATTTTAGACAATTCGCAAGCCATTTTCAGTGATTCTTCTCCCTGTGCAAATCCTATCATTCATCTATGGTTTCATTCTTCAGTGTGGCTTTCCTGCTATACAAGCACTTTCAGCTCATCACCATTTGAACCAACCACCGCAACCAACACCAATGAATTCAACAACCAAGCCATACCCCCAAATCAATTTCTTTTTTTCCTCCTTGCTCGAGTCCAAATTTCTGAACAAGACCTCCTCAACTACACAACATATTTGCTCAATTCTTGCACCTCATCTTGTCACCAATCTCACTGCTTCACTCGCCTAGCCAACTTGTTGGCCCCGTGACCGAGTTATTAACCCACTCGATCCTCAATACACCATTCCATTGCCAAAGACTGATTCAATCTCCATAACCATTTGTAGCCTCGGCACTGACCCCAACTCTCGCCAATTTCTTCAATCCAAGTTCACAATCCCTACAATACCAATGCCTTAACCCATCCGTTTCTGTGCATTTCTCTCGACAATTCATCTTAACCCACGTACCCATTGCTATCGGCTCTCTGGATTCCCTTTTCTCTAACCTTCGCAACTCCACCATCTTCGATTCAACGAGAATTCTCTATTTCCCCGAGCATATCAATTCAAACCCATTCACGGCAAAGAACTCAATCCACACCCCCATAACCATGAAAATCATCGCTCCTCAACTCTCGAGTCTCGTCTCGCCGATCAAACCCATCTCTCAACCTTTGTAAAACCTCCTTGGAACAATACCCATCGATCCATCTCAACAAAGACCACCAAAATCGTTATAACTCAATACCCTCATTCCTCTTCTCACTGCTTCTTCATATCGGCTCCTCGTCTCGCTCCCGATTCACCAAAGAACAAATCGAAACCCTAATTTCATCCTCTTTCATCTGTTGTTTGAAATCGCCACCATCATCTCGATCGAATCACCATCGAACCCATTTCTCGATCCGATCCATCTTGGAATTTTCTTCTACTCGATTTCACCCAGCAGCAGTCTGTTCTTCACCTCAGTTCAAATATCGGCTTCAATCAGCAGCAACGTCTCAATCAAACCCTAGTTCGACTAATTTCTTCATCACAGAAAGTTAATCGACACCCACAAATCCGTTTCTTCCCCGAGCTTGTCTTTTTCTCGTATTTACAACGTCCCTCAATCTTTCCCCCGTCGATCTCCATTTCCTCTCGGACAACAAGCCCGAGAAGAAATTAACAGTTTTTTTTTTTTTTTCAATTTCACTTTCAGGTGGAGCAAAAATAAACGAATGATTGAGAAAGAGAATTCTCTCTCGTTATAGGGTTGTGTAATGAATGGGTGTAGTGGGTTTGGATCCGGGTTTCGGTTTGGGTCAATGGGTTTGGGTGTGGAGCAGTGTAGATGGATGGGCTTAGGTTAGGGTATGGGTGGATCGACATGTGGGCTTGGGTATGGGTCGAGTTCACTCCCTTCTTTTTGGATAAGGGACACCTCTTTGACCTCCCCTTATCTATTATTGTCCTTCCTTCGCAATTTGAGTCACCCTTTATCCTCTGGCTGGGCTCCATATAGTATTTCCTCCTTGATGAAATGACAATTTTACCCTTTTGGCTCAAATAGGGTGATTTCTTCTTCTTTTCTCCCGTGCGACTCCAAAGTAGCTATAAAACTCAAAACAAGCGTAAAATACATATTTTACACGAAAAATAGCAAAGAAAGCATAAACTACTAGATAGTAAATTAGGTGTATTCTACACCTATCAAATTCCCCCACACTTAGACTTTGCTAGTCCTCGAGCAAATCAAACTAAAAACTCACAACTTCAAAGCGTTCAAGCGTCCCAAGCATCCAAAGAGTTATGAGGACATAGAGTTTCTGCATGCTAGTAATAAGAAGTTAGAAATACTAAAGAACATATTCTCGTTCTTAAATGTTGAGTGAGAAATAACCATCCCATAATGAGAGAACGCGTGTTTGAGAAACGATCAATAAGCATTTCGCCTCGACTTCTGCCTCACCAAATAAGGATTTTATGATAATTGCACTCAAAAAGACGGCTTTTTTATGGTTCTCACATGTGTGCAGGTAGGAATGAAAAGAGAAATCCTGCGACACGTTGAATGGTGGGAAGGATAACTTCCGAAATTTTGAAAAACCCACATCTTTTAATATTTTGAAAAACCATTTTTCTAACGATCTCTAAGAAAGGAAATCAACCATTTTATCGAGGATGAGATTACTTACTTACCTTCACATCCGATCGCTAATTATGATAACACCACTCTCACGGTATCCAATAGAAACGTCTTCCGCTCCTCGTCTTTCTTCTTGGTCTTCGTCTTTGGTTTCAACTATTGATGATAAACCCTTGAATTTCATAAATCCTTAACAATTTGTAACTCTTTTTACCTTAAAAATCCTTGTCGCTTGAAACTTCCTTATATATTTTCCTTCCCACACTTATTAAATTAAAACAAATATTTCTCTTGTTTTTCTCTTCTTTTTTTTTTTTAAATTTTTTTTTTTTTTAAAACAAAAGAAATTAAATACAAAATAAACCATGGCCGTGGAAGAAGTATTTTACCGCTTGATTCTTCACAACTTGTATCGTCTTTGAAATCATAAACTTTCAAAAATTCTCACCTTTTACTTTTCTTCGCTTTCATGAATAAGTCTTCATACTTGAATATAAAATTATGCTCATTGTATTGTAAGTCTTCAACATATATGTAAAAATCCGCTCTTTGTATGTTGCTTTACTTGTATTTGAAATTTGCTCTTTTTCCCGTTCCGTTGCTTGTAAACCTTAAACTTTTCCAACTTTCCTTGTTTGATGTCGCTCCTTGTTGATGATGAATGTGTTTCTATGGATCCGTTGTTGTCGAGAGAGAATGGTGCTAACCGCAAATCGAACTACAAGAAGGAAGCTTTCATCCATGGACGCCACCCTCATGATTGACAAAATTAGCACTCAAGAGATCAAAGAGTAGTGCTTTTAGTGGTGGGAGGTTGGGTAGCTCACCATTCTACCCTAATTGACTTACGGTGACACACACTCAAAAGAAGCTCTTTAGTAGATGGAAGATTTCTGGTCGGTGCCTCTCATGATATGAATACGGGTAGTCTCCACTAATGATTGATCAAAGAACTCTAATAACGCACTTCTCCCCGCACCAAATTCCGCATCACCGGCATGATTAAATCCATTATTTAACACTCAAACAAACAAGAAATCCGAATGTAGTTCTCTAACATTTCCAAGTTCAATTATGTCGGTCAAAAACTCTATGTAAACATACCTAGAAATATACTAGGGACTCTAAAATCTTTAAAAGTTGGAATTATTATGTAAAACTCTTTTTTTTTTTTTTTCAAAATTTTTCATTTTTTTTTGTAATTTTTGTTTTAAAAACATGCTTAACCACTCCCCCACACTTAAACCTTACATTGTCCTCAATGTAATTGAATCCTCCTAGTAAAGTCAAGGTGGGAGATTTTAACATGATAAAAAAAAAAAAAAAAAAAAAAAAAAAAATAAGAAAAAGAAATAACAAAAAGCAAAAGGATAAGAAATACAAAACCGATGGGTTGCCTCCCATTAAGCGCTTGTGTTAAAGTCGACGGCCCGACTTAGCTCTTGCAAGATTCATTAGCCCGGATCAATCTCTTTTACGGGAAAACATGATTCCACATCACTAGGGTATCGCGTTGTCTCAAAGATATTGAAGTGGATGAGTGTACCATCAAATTCCATAGTCAAGGTGCCATTTTGGACATCAATCTTTGTTCCGGCGGTGCTTAAAAATGGTCTACCCAAAAGCAAAGGTGTAGACTTGGAAGAATTCTCATCATTCATGTCTAAGACATAGAAATCGGCCGGAAATACAAGCTTATTAACCTGCACCAAAACATTCTCAACAATCCCTTTCGGGTAAACATTAGATCGGTTATCAAGTTCAAGAACTACCCCGGTCTCCTTAAGAGGACCGAGATTCAAAGAATCATAAATCGAGGAAGGCATAACATTAACCGACGCTCCCAAATCTAGCAAAGCTCGAGTAAACCTTGTTTTACCAATTGTGCAAGGTATATTGAAACTACCGGGGGTCCTTTAATTTTGGTGGGAGTTTCTTGAGAATAAACGCCGAAGCATTCTCCCCACACTCATGACTTCATTCCCTTTCAACCTTTTCTTCTTCATGCACATCTCCTTTAAGAACTTTGCACAACGAGGAATTTGACGAAGAGCTTCTATGAGTGGAATATTGACTTGTACTTTCTTAAAGATCTCCCAAATATCCATGTATTCCAAGTCTTTCTTTGATTTAGCAAATCGGCTAGGAACGGGGTGGAGTTGTGAAAGTAGGAACCGTCTCCTCGGGTTGATTGGTTGGAGATGTTTTCTCCTTTGGTGTGGTTTCAATTTCCTCTTTCTCATCATACACCTTATCTTGTTGATTTGGTTGCTCCACTTGTTTCCCACTCCTCAAGGTAATCGCATTAACGCTCTCCCTTGGATTAACAATTGGTTGTGAAGGAAGTTTTGTGGACGCTTGCGCTTTCAATAAGTTCACATCGGTCGCTAATTGCCCCACTTGAATTTGTAACTCCTTGATTGCCGAATCGGTCTTTTGTTGGTGTTGTTGGCTTTGTTGCAACATAGAAGTAAGACCTTGCATACCTTGCATTAACACATTGAGCTTGTCATCATTCAAAGAATCACGCTCCTTGACTTGTTGTGGTTGAAATTGTTGAGAACCACCATGTTGTTGAGGTTGAAAGCGTGATTGTTGAAAACCACCTTGTTGCTCATACGGATTGGAAACCGCGCTTGCTTGTTTGCATAGCTAAAGTTAGGATGATCCTTCCACCCGGATTGTAAGTATTCGAGTATGGATCGTACCTTGGCCTTTGATTCGGATATAAAGCATTCACTTGTTCGGTCTCATTATCCGAATAATTACCGCGGCAATCCTTTGCATCATTATCTCCATATTACTCATTCTTTGATCAAGATGTGATGACGAATCACTAACTTCATGCACTCGCCTAACCATGGGTTCATCTCTTGTGTAGAATTGTTGCGAGTTTGCCGCCATACTTTCAATCAACTCGGTAGCTTGGGCCACCGTCTTGTTCATTAATGCACCACCACCCGCGGCGTCAAGAAGAGACCTATCACTTGGG
Organism: Papaver armeniacum; assembly: GCA_023531295.1. Lineage (NCBI taxonomy): Eukaryota > Viridiplantae > Streptophyta > Magnoliopsida > Ranunculales > Papaveraceae > Papaver > Papaver armeniacum. Next base: position 43,867 of record JAJJWW010003297.1, on the reverse strand, counting down.
TGGAGAGCTTCATAGAAGTATTGGAGTATCATAGCATCACTAAATTGATGGTGTGGACAGCTTCCCACCAACCTCTTATAACGCTCCCAACATTCATACAATGATTCTCCCACTTGTTGTTTCAATCCACAAATCTCCTTGCGAATTTGAGTAGCTTTGGATGCGGGAAAATATCTCTCGAGGAAAATTTTCTTCATCCCATTCCATGTTGTGATACTTCCGGAAGGCAAATAATATAACCATTCCTTAGCATTGCCCGCCAAAGAAAACGGAAAGCTTTCAACATTGCTCCATCCGCATTAGTCTCCTATGGAAGCATAGCCATAACTATGGCGTAGAAGTCCATAAGATGTTTGTTTGGGTCCTCATTCACCATGCCATGGAACTTTGGTAACTCTCTAATCAACCCCGCTTGATCTCGAAGGTTGAGTTAGTTTGGATACACCATTGTTGTGTATCAAGCTTGTGAGAAGCTAGGTCCTTGAGTGTACGATCAGCCATTGTTTCTTCCTCTTGTCCGAATCACTTGATGAAGAAGGAGGAAGTGGAGTGTTAATCGCTCGAATGAAATCCTTTAGTTGAGTGCCTGATCGAAGACGTATTGGACTCGGTCTACTCCTTTAAGCATTCACCAAAGGTATAACACCCGAAACAAGATTCTCACAAACTAAGTTAGATACAGTAAAGAATCTAACAAAGCAAAAATAAAGCAAAAAGAAAAATAAAAACAACTAAAAATCGCCCGTTGCTCCCCGTAACGGCGCCAAAATTTGATGCGTGTCGTACCACAACAAATTAATTCAATATTTCCACTCAATTAAAAATAATATAATGGAAGTCAAGTTCGTTCCCACGAGGAGCAAGTGATCTTAGTTGTAAAAGTTGTCACGAAAGGGGGGTGTAAAAAGCAAAAGAAAATAAACAAAGCAATTAAAATCGAAAGTTGAAAGATGAAAGCAATAAGAGAGAGAAGATCAAGGAATCCTTCTTCGTTACGAAACAATGATTAAAGTTATGTTCTTTTCTACTTGTTATTAGTCACAAATTATCACCAACCGTAGGATAGCAAGTCCGCTTAGCTAGCCCCAAAATCCCTAATTTCACCGAGTAACAGTCCGCTTAGTTATCGATTCTATTCAAAAGAACCACCTTGAGGTCCGCTTTACAAGATGTAATTCCCTGTAATGCATTAAGATTTATGAATTTAGGTTTAGTACTAGTAGTTAAACTCTTTCGCTTGGTTCACTTTCTAGCGTTGTTTCTACACACAATTGCTCCACTAATCCCTCCGCAAGGTCTCGTGTTTTCTACTTGTGTAAAGTGTCGAGAACGATTACGTATTCCCTAACTTATACTAGATATAGATCAATTAACAAATTAATTTAGCGTGCACTCCAAACAATCTATCAATCAATCATGAATGTCTTTAAGATCACTCCTATTAGTAAAAACAATCGATAATCATGTGAAAAACTTCAAGATAGAATTTGAAAACAAAAACTCAAATCATGTTAAGAACTAGGAATTCATCCTCAATCAAAAAGAAATTTAGCTACTCATGTTTTTGAAATTCACACAAATAATAATTATTAAAAGAAGAATTTTCAAATTCACACAAGTAATTAAAAAGAAAAATCTTAGAAAAGCAAGCAAAAACACAAGTGATGTGTGTGTAGAGAGGTGTGTAGAAGTTGTAGAAAACTTCTCTATTTATAGGCTTCAATATTCTCCAATTCTTCCAAGGATTAGAATCCTTTTCCTTTTGCAATTCAATTTCCAAATCCAAGCTTTTCTCAATTCTTCCACCTTCTCTTTCCAAATTTGAGTCCAATTCTCCATCCAATTCCTAGCCCAAGTCTTCATACCCATGAGAGAAGTCCATAGAAAATTCTGAAATTTTGCTCGCCGAAAAACCTGGATTGTGGCCTAATTTGGTCGGAAAAACGTCGCCGCGCCACCTGAAAATTTCTCCGTCGAGAGAATATTCGACGGAATATTCCGTCACCCACCGTTAGGACTAACGGTCAAACTAGTCAACCATCAGTCAACGTTAGTCAAAGGTCAAGGAGAAGGAGTGAGTCGGACTCGAGTTAGCTTCGACTCGCCTAACCGGGCTTACTCGGATGAGTCGATTCATCGAATCATTTTTAACTCGGCCGACTTAATCCTATTTCACCACCGGAATCGGCCATCGGGATCGTCCGGATCGGTCTGAGTCGGCTCGCCGGAGGGGAAATTTGGCCAGAGTTTCCTCTGATTTTAGACAATTCGCAAGCCATTTTCAGGCTGATTCTTCTCCCTGTGCAAATCCTATCATTCATCTATGGTTTCATTCTTCAGTGTGGCTTTCCTGCTATACAAGCACTTTCAGCTCATCACCATTTGAACTGAACCACTGCAACCAACACCAATGAATTCCAACAGCCAAGCCATACCCCAAATCAATTTCTTTTTCCTCCTTGCTCGAGTCCAAATGAACAAAGCACCGCCTCAACTACACAACATATTTGCTCAATTCTTGCACCTCATCTTGTCACCAATCTCACCGCTTCACTCGCCTAGCCGCCATTGGCCCCGACCGAGTTATTAACCCACTCGATCCTCAATACACCATTCCATTGCCAGCACCAGTTCAATCTCCATAACCATTTGTAGCCTCAGCACCAGACCCCAACTCTGCCAATTTCTTCAATCCAAGTTCACAGTCCCTACAATACCAGCTTAACCCATCCATTTCAGGCATTTCTCTCGACAATTCATCTTAACCCACGTACCCATTGCTATCGGCTCTCGGATTCCCTTTTCTCTAACCTTCGCAACTCCACCATCTTCGATTCAACGAATTCTCTATTTCCAAGAGCATATCAATTCAAACCCATTCACGGCGAAAGAACTCAATCCACAAATTTCATAACCATGAAAATCATCGGCTCCCTCAACTCTCGAGTCTCGTCTGCCGATCAAACCCATCTCTCAACCTTTGTAAAACCTCCTTGGAACAATACCCATCGATCCATCTCAACAAAGACCACCAAAATCGTTATAACTCAATACCCTCATTCCTCTTCTCTACTGCTCTTCATATCACTCCTCGTCTCTCGCTCCCCGATTCACCAAAGAACAAATCGAAACCCTAATTTCATCCTCTTTCATCTCGTTTGAAATCGCCACCATCATCTGCATCGAATCACCATCAGAACCCATTTCTCGATCTGATCCATCTTGGAATTTTCTTCTACTCGATTTCACCCAAAGAAAGAACAACTTCACCTCGGTTCAAATATCGGCTTCAATCGCAGAAGAACGTCTCAATCAAACCCTAGTTCGACTAATTTCTTCATCACGAAAGTTAATCGACACCCACAAATCGCTTTCTTCCCCGAGCTTGTCTTTTCGTATTTACAACGTCCCTCAATCTTTCTCGGTCGATCTCCATTTCCTCTCGACACAACAGAGCAAGAACATTGTGTTTTTTTTTCAATTTCACTTTCGGGTGGAGCAAAAATAAACGAATGATTGAGAAAGAGAATTCTCTTCTCGTTATAGGGTTGTGTAATGAATGGGTGAAGTGGGTTTGGATCTGGATTCGGGCGTGGTTCAATGGGTTTGGGTGTGGAGCAGGTGTAGATGGATGGGCTTAGGTTAGGGTATGGGTGGATCAGACATGTGGGCTTGGGTATGGGTCAGAGTTCACTCCCTTCTTTTTGGATAAGGGACACCTCTTTGACCTCCCCTTATCTATTATTGTCCTTCCTTCAAGAATTTGAGTCACCCTTTATCCTCTACTGGGCTCCATATAGTATTTCCTCCTTGATGAAATGACAATTTTACCCTTTTGGCTCAAATAGGGTGATTTCTTCTTCTTTTCCTCCGTGCGACTCCAAAGTAGCTATAAAACTCAAAACAAGCGTAAAATACATATTTTACACGAAAAATAGCAAAGAAAGCATAAACTACTAGATAGTAAATTAGGTGTATTCTACACCTATCAAATTCCCCACACTTAGACTTTGCTAGTCCTCGAGCAAATCAAACTAAAAACTCACAACTTCAAAGCGTTCAAGCGTCCCAAGCATCCAAAGAGTTATGAGGACATAGAGTTTACGCATGCTAGTAATAAGAAGTTAGAAATACTAAAGAACATATTCTCGTTCTTAAATGTTGAGTGAGAAATAACCATCCCCTAATGAGAGAACGCGTGTTTGAGAAACGATCAATAAGCATTTCGCCTCGACTTCGCCTCACCAAATAAGGATTTTATGATAATTGCACTCAAAAAGACGGCTTTTTTATGGTTCTCACATGTGTGCGGTAGGAATGAAAAGAGAAATCTGCGACACGTTGAATGGTGGGAAGGATAACTTCCGAAATTTTTGAAAAACCCACATCTTTTAATATTTTGAAAAACCATTTTTCTAACGATCTCTAAGAAAGGAAATCAACCATTTTATCGAGGATGAGATTACTTACTTACCTTCACATCCGATCGCTAATTATGATAACACCACTCTCACGGTATCCAATAGAAACGTCTTCCGCTCCTCGTCTTTCTTCTTAGTCTTCGTCTTCGGTTTCAACTATTGATGATAAACCCTTGATTTTCATAAATCCTTAACAATTTATAACTCTTTTTACCTAAAAATCCTTGTCGCTTGAAACTTCCTTATATATTTTCCTTCCCCACGGCTTATTAAAATAAAACAAATATTTCTCTTTTTTTTCTTCTTTTTTTTTTTTTTTTTTTTTTTTTTTTTTTTTTTGAAACAAGAGAAATTAAATACAAAATAAACCATGGCCGTGGAAGAAGTATTTTACCGCTTGATTCTTCACAACTTGTATCGTCTTTGAAATCATAAACTTTCAAAAATTCTCACCTTTTACTTTTCTTCGCTTTCATGAATAAGTCTTCATACTTGAATATAAAATTATGCTCATTGTATTGTAAGTCTTCAACATATATGTAAAAATCCGCTCTTTGTATGTTGCTTTACTTGTATTTGAAATTTGCTCTTTTTCCCGTTCCGTTGCTTGTAAACCTTAAACTTTTCCAACTTTCCTTGTTTGATGTCGCTCCTTGTTGATGATGAATGTGTTTCTATGGATCCGTTGTTGTCGCGAGAGAGAATGGTGCTAACTGCAAATCGAACTACAAGAAGGAAGCTTTCATCCATGGACGTCACCCTCATGATTGACAAAATTAGCACTCAAGAGATCAAAGAGTAGTGCTTTTAGTGGTGGGAGGTTGGGTAGCTCACCATTCTACCCTAATTGACTTACGGTGACACACACTCAAAAGAAGCTCTTTAGTAGATGGAAGATTTCCTGGTCGGTGCCTCTCATGATATGAATACGGGTAGTCTCCACTAATGATTGATCAGCAACTCTAATAACGCACTTCTCCCTGCACCAAATTCGCATCACCGGCATGATTAAATCCATTATTTAACACTCAAACAAACAAGAAATCCGAATGTAGTTCTCTAACATTTCCAAGTTCAATTATGTCGGTCAAAAACTCTATGTAAACATACCTAGAAATATGCTAGGGACTCTAAAATCTTTAAAAGTTGGAATTTTTATGTAAAACTCTTTTTTTTTTTTTTTTCAAAATTTTTCATTTTTTTTTGTAATTTTTGTTTTAAAAACATGCTTAACCACTCCCCCACACTTAAACCTTACATTGTCCTCAATGTAATTGAATCCTCCTAGTAAAGTCAAGGTGGGAGATTTTAACATGATAAAAAAAAATAAGAAAAAGAAATAACAAAAAGCAAAAGGATAAGAAATACAAAACCGATGGGTTGCCTCCCATTAAGCGCTTGTTTTAAAGTCGACGGCCCGACTTAGCTCTTGCAAGATTCATTAGCCCGGATCAATCTCTTTTACGGAAAACATGATTTCACATCACTAGGGTATCGCGTTGTCTCAAAGATATTGAAGTGGATGAGTGTACCATCAAATTCCATAGTCAAGGTGCATGGACATCAATCTTTGTTCCGGCGGTGCTTAAAAATGGTCTACCCAAAAGCAAAGGTGTAGACTTGGAAGAATTCTCATCATTCATGTCTAAGACATAGAAATCGGCCGGAAATACAAGCTTATTAACCTGCACCAAAACATTCTCAACAATCCCTTTCGGGTAAACATTAGATCGGTTATCAAGTTCAAGAACTACCCTGGTCTCCTTAAGAGGACCGAGATTCAAAGAATCATAAATCGAGGAAGGCATAACATTAACCGACGCTCCCAAATCTAGCAAAGCTCGAGTAAACCTTGTTTTACCAATTGTGCAAGGTATATTGAAACTACCGGGGTCCTTTAATTTTGGTGGGAGTTTCTTGAGAATAAACGCCAAGCATTCTCCCCACACTCATGACTTCATTCCCTTTCAACCTTTTCTTCTTCATGCACATCTCCTTTAAGAACTTTGCACAACGAGGAATTTGACGAAGAGCTTCTATGAGTGGAATATTGACTTGTACTTTCTTAAAGATCTCCCAAATATCCATGTATTCCAAGTCTTTCTTTGATTTAGCAAATCGGCTAGGGAACGGGGGTGGAGTTGTGAAAGTAGGAACCGTCTCCTCGGGTTGATTGGTTGGAGATGTTTTCTCCTTTGGTGTGGTTTCAATTTCCTCTTTCTCATCATACACCTTATCTTGTTGATTTGGTTGCTCCACTTGTTTCCCACTCCTCAAGGTAATCGCATTAACGCTCTCCCTTGGATTAACAATTGGTTGTGAAGGAAGTTTTGTGGACGCTTGCGCTTTCAATAAGTTCACATCGGTCGCTAATTGCCCCACTTGAATTTGTAACTCCTTGATTGCCGAATCGGTCTTTTGTTGGTGTTGTTGGCTTTGTTGCAACATAGAAGTAAGACCTTGCATACCTTGCATTAACACATTGAGCTTGTCATCATTCAAAGAATCACGCTCCTTGACTTGTTGTGGTTGAAATTGTTGAGAACCACCATGTTGTTGAGGTTGAAAGCGTGATTGTTGAAAACCACCTTGTTGCTCATACGGATTGGAAACCGCCGCTTGCTTGTTTGCATAGCTAAAGTTAGGATGATCCTTCCACCCGGATTGTAAGTATTCGAGTATGGATCGTACCTTGGCCTTTGATTCGGATATAAAGCATTCACTTGTTCGGTCTCATTATCCGAATAATTACCGCGGCAATCCTTTGCATCATTATCTCCATATTACTCATTCTTTGATCAAGATGTGATGACGAATCACTAACTTCATGCACTCGCCTAACCATGGGTTCATCTCTTGTGTAGAATTGTTGCGAGTTTGCCGCCATACTTTCAATCAACTCGGTAGCTTGGGCCACCGTCTTGTTCATTAATGCACCACCACCCGCGGCGTCAAGAAGAGACCTATCACTTGGGTGGAGAGCTTCATAGAAGTATTGGAGTATCATAGCATCACTAAATTGATGGTGTGGACAGCTTCCCACCAACCTCTTGTAACGCTCCCAACATTCATACAATGATTCTCCCACTTGTTGTTTCAATCCACAAATCTCCTTGCGAATTTGAGTAGCTTTGGATGCGGGAAAATATCTCTCGAGGAAAAGTTTCTTCATCCCATTCCATGTTGTGATACTTCCTAAGGCAAATAATATAACCATTCCTTAGCATTGCCCGCCAAAGAAAACGGAAAGCTTTCAACATTGCTCCATCCGCATTAGTCTCCTGGAAGCATAGCCATAACTATGGCGTAGAAGTCCATAAGATGTTTGTTTGGGTCCTCATTCACCATGCCATGGAACTTTGGTAACTCTCTAATCAACCCCGGCTTGATCTCGAAGGTTGAGTTAGTTTGGATACACCATTGTTGTGTATCAAGCTTGTGAGAAGCTAGGTCCTTGAGTGTACGATCAGCCATTGTTTCTTCCTCTTTGTCCGAATCACTTGATGAAGAAGGAGGAAGTGGAGTGTTAATCGCTCGAATGAAATCCTTTAGTTGAGTGCCGGATCGAAGACGTATTGGACTCGGTCTACTCCCTTTAAGCATTCACCAAAGGTATAACACCTGAAACAAGATTCTCACAAACTAAGTTAGATACGGTAAAAGAATCTAACAAAGCAAAAATAAAGCAAAAAGAAAAATAAAAACAACTAAAAATCGCCCGTTGCTCCCAAGAATGCGGCGCCAAAATTTGATGCGTGTCGTAGGTGCAAACAAATTAATTCAATATTTCCACTCAATTAAAAATAATATAATGGAAGTCAAGTTCGTTCCCACGAGGAGCAAGTGATCTTAGTTGTAAAAGTTGTCACGAAAGGGGGGTGTAAAAAGCAAAATAAAAATAAACAAAGCAATTAAAATCGAAAGTTGAAAGATGAAAGCAATAAGAGAGAGAAGATCAAGGAATCCTTCTTCGTTACGAAACAATGATTAAAGTTATGTTCTTTTCTACTTGTTATTAGTCACAAATTATCACCAACCGTAGGATAGCAGGTCCGCTTAGCTAGCCCCAAAATCCCTAATTTCACCGAGTAACGGACACCGCTTAGTTATCGATTCTATTCAAAAGAACCACCTTGAGGTCCGCTTACAAGATGTAATTCCCGAATGCATTAAGATTTATGAATTTAGGTTTAGTACTAGTAGTTAAACTCTTAGCTCAAGGTTCACTTTCTAGCGTTGTTTCTACACACAATTGCTCCACTAATCCCTCCGCAAGGTCTCGTGTTTTCTACTTGTGTAAAGAGTCAAAGAACGATTACTTATTCCCTAACTTATACTAGATATAGATCAATTAACAAATTAATTTAGCGTGCACCCAAACAATCTATCAATCAATCATGAGTGTCTTTAAGATCACTCCTATTAGTAAAAACAATCGATAATCATGTGAAAAACTTCAAGATAGAATTTGAAAACAAAAACTCAAATCATGTTAAGAACTAGGAATTCATCCTCAATCAAAAAGAAATTTAGCTACTCATGTTTTTGAAATTCACACAAATAATAATTATTAAAAGAAGAATTTTCAAATTCACACAAATAACTAAAAAGAAAAATCTTAGAAAAGCAAGCAAAAACACAAGTGATGTGTGTGTAGAGAGGTGTGTAGAAGTTGTAGAAAACTTCTCTATTTATAGGCTTCAATATTCTCCAAATCTTCCAAGGATTAGAATCCTTTTCCTTTTGCAATTCAATTTCCAAATCCAAGCTTTTCTCAACTCTTCCACCTTCTCTTTCCAAATTTGAGTCCAATTCTCCATCCAATTCCTAGCCCAAGTCTTCATACCCATGAGAGAAGTCCATAGAAAATTGAAATTTTGCTCACGGAAACCGGGATTGTGGACGGAATTTGGTCGGAAACGTCGCCGCCGCCACCTAAAAATTTCTCTCGTCGAGAGAATATTCGACGGAATATTCCGTCGATCCACCGTTAGGACTAACGGTCAAACTAGTCAACCATCAGTCAACGTTAGTCAAAGGTCAAGGAGAAGGAGTGAGTCGACTCGAGTTAGCTTCGACTCACCTAATCAAGCTTACTCGGATGAGTCGATTCTTGAATCATTCTAACTCACCGACTTAATCCTATTTCACTCACCTGGAATCGGTCATCGGATCGTCCTGATCGGTCCGAGTTCGGCTCGCCGAGGGGAAATTTGGCCAGAGTTTCCGGATTTTAGACAATTCGCAAGCCATTTTCAGGCTGATTCTTCTCCCTGTGCAAATCCTATCATTCATCTATGGTTTCATTCTTCAGTGTGGCTTTCCTGCTATACAAGCACTTTCATCTCATCACCATTTGAACTGAACCACTGCAACCAACACCAATGAATTCTGAACAGCCAAGCCATACCCCTGAAATCAATTTCTTTTTCCTCCTTGCTCTGAGTCCACCAACAAAGAACTCGCCTCAACTACACAACATATTTGCTCAATTCTTGCACCTCATCTTGTCACCAATCTCAAATGCTTCACTCTGCCTAGCCAGCCTCATTGGCCCCAGACCGAGTTATTAACCCACTCGATCCTCAATACACCATTCCATTGCCAAGCACTATTCAATCTCCATAACCATTTGTAGCCTCAAAGCACTGAGACCCCAACTCGCCAATTTCTTCAATCCAAGTTCACAGTCCCTACAATACCCGACTTTAACCCATCTGTTCTGTGCATTTCTCTGACAATTCATCTTAACCCACAGACCCATTGCTATCAGCTTTCGGATTCCCTTTTCTCTAACCTTCTGCAACTCCACCATCTTCGATTCAACAGAATTCTCTATTTCCCTGAGCATATCAATTCAAACCCATTCACGGCAGCAACTCAATCCACAGCCCCATAACCATGAAAATCATCGCCTCCCTCAACTCTCGAGTCTCGTCCGCCGATCAAACCCATCTCTCAACCTTTGTAAAACCTCCTTGGAACAATACCCATCGATCCATCTCAACAAAGACCACCAAAATCGTTATAACTCAATACCCTCATTCCTCTTCTCGGCTGTTTCTTCATATCACTCCTCGTCTCTGCTCCCGATTCACCAAGAACAAATCGAAACCCTAATTTCATCCTCTTTCATCCGTTGTTTGAAATCGCCACCATCATCTCGCATCGAATCACCATCGTAACCCATTTCTCGATCCGATCCATCTTGGAATTTTCTTCACTCGATTTCACCCGAAGATGCAGTGTTCTTCACCTCGGTTCAAATATCGGCTTCAATCGGCAAAGAACGTCTCAATCAAACCCTAGTTCGACTAATTTCTTCATCACGAAAGTTAATCGACACCCACAACCGCTTTCTTCCCGAGCTTCTCTTTTTCGTATTTACAACGTCCCTCAATCTTTCTGGTCGATCTCCATTTCCTCTCGGACAACGACAGAAGAAATTGTGTTTTTTTTTTTTCAATTTCACTTTCAGGTGGAGCAAAAATAAACGAATGATTGAGAAAGAGAATTCTCTTCTCGTTATAGGGTTGTGTAATGAATGGGTGTAGTGGGTTTGGATCCGGTTTCGGGTTTGGGTCAATGGGTTTTGGGTGTGGAGCGAGTGTAGATGGATGGGCTTAGGTTAGGGTATGGGTGGATCGGACATGTGGGCTTGGGTATGGGTCGAGTTCACTCCCTTCTTTTGGATAAGGGACACCTCTTTGACCTCCCTTTATCTATTATTGTCCTTCCTTCGCAATTTGAGTCACCCCTTATCCTCTACTGGCTCCATATAGTATTTCCTCCTTGATGAAATGACAATTTTACCCTTTTGGCTCAAATAGGGTGATTTCTTCTTCTTTTCCTCCGTGCGACTCCAAAGTAGCTATAAAACTCAAAACAAGCGTAAAATACATATTTTACACGAAAAATAACAAAAGAAAGCATAAACTACTAGATAGTAAATTAGGTGTATTCTACACCTATCAATCAACAAAGAGCTACACAAATTTCACAAAATGAAGAAAGAATTCTATCACCAGAAATCAAGAGATCACTTCATCAAGGATATGAACAATAACAGTAAGTATTTCCATACTAAAACTAATAGGAAGAGGGCTAGAAATAACATTGATTCCATAAAAGACCATGATAACTATTAGCTGCATACAAGAGAGGAACTCTTCTCATCTCACTAGCCATTTCAAAGATATAAGTACTTCCACTAATCCAGTTTTAGATGAAGATTCTTTCAGTCTTATTCCTACTATCATCACCGAAGCCGAAAACATCCTTCTGACAAGTACACATCCTAATCAAGAAATTTTTGATACTCTTAAGAGTATGGAGAACTAAAGTACTCCAGGTCCTGAAGGCTTTCAAGAAGGATTTTATAAAAGCCAGTGGAACATAGTAGGTGGTGATGTTTACATGATAATGACAAGATTTTTTGAATCCAAGTACATACTAAAACAGATTAGCAAGACTTTTATATCACTTATCCCCAAGAAGAAGAAACCAATTGTGCAGATGACTATGGATCACCAATTGGGTGGTGTAATAATTCTTATAATATCATTTATAAAGTACTTATTAACAGGATGAAACCACTTATGGAGAAAATTATATCTCCATTTCAAGCTGCTTATGTCTCAGGAAGACTTATAAGTGACATCCTTGTAATTGCTCAAGAAATCATTCATTATATGAAGAAAAAGAAGGGTCAGATTGGTTGGATGACATTAAAGTTACATATGCCATGTAAAGACCCTCAAGCACGTCAACGCTATTAGACTAGTCAAGAGACGATTTAGTCGATAATAACTCGATTAGTTTAACACGAACTTTAATTATTAGAAATTAATTTAACGACGATTTAGATACGAAACTAATACCGTTGGATAGATCTCGAAAAGTTATGCGAAATAGACTACTCGAACGTGTCATTCGGATACCAGACGGAGAAGTAATCATCGGATTAGTGAGAAGGGAAAAATAGTCTTTTTGACATTAGACCGACTGGGGATTCCCTTAACATTCAGCGGGTGTTCTATAAATTTCCTTTAGCCTTATCTTCACCAATCGAGCAGAGAGAATCATTTTCTCTTATTCTTCTTTTTCTTTCTTCTTCTTTCTTCCATTTCTTCTCTTCTCCTCTGTTCTTCTTCTTATGCGATTTTTTGAGAGAAAAGCTAGAGAATCGATTGAGATAATCGATATATGATGAGGATTAGATGCAGTGGAAGTAGCTATTGATGTTGATGAAGAGTTGAAAGTGTGTTGATGTTTTATGAAGCAGAATTGGGGTTTTGAGATGAATTTTGGAATCGTATGAAATTGATAGGTTAAATCGGATTGTTAATTGATGTAGAATGAAGGGTTGATGCTTGATTGAAGTTATAAAGTTGTTTGATGATAGAATCAAGAGCTAGGGTTTCATAAGAAATCCAGAGAAGTTGTAAGAGATGAAGTTGAGAGTTTATGGAGAAGATTGGAGATGGGTTTTGTGTATTAAGAGTAAAGAAGAATAATTGGTATTCAATTTAGATTCACAGTGAGAGATTGAAGAAATCAGGGTTTCATGTTCTTCCCCAATTTAGATTTAGAATTCGATTTGGTGATGAACAGGAAGAATTAAGGACTGGGTTCGATTAACTGAGGAAAGGGTTGGAGTTAATTAGATATTGAGGAGATGTTCTGAGGAAGAAGAAGACTTCCGGATTTGTATTTGAGGTAATTGATCTAATCAGTAAATTAGTTCGAGTTATTATTGTTTGAGTTTTTGTTGAATAAGAATTGAGTTTGGTTAAAGTAGGGGAATCTCAGATGAAGAATTATGGCTTGAAGTGGTGGTGGTGTCTGTTTTTATGTTGATTGTGGGGGTTATGAATTGGGGTGGTTGATGATGCAAGTGATATAGGGATTTTGTATGTTGCAGCTGTAGACGGTGATGAGTGGAAAATGAATTAGACATCCAGTTTAACTGGCAGAGAAGAAGATAATGAGATGAGCTGCAACTGAGGTGGAATTGCTGGATGGGAGAATGTGGTTGATTTGGTTGGAGTTATTTACGATCATAGAAGTGATTTTATGGGATATAAGCATGAACTGAGTTATGTTGTGCAGGGGTTTGAGGTGAGTTCTAGGTGAAAGATTTGTGTTATTGTATGTGTAATGGTGTTGGTAATTAGGTGAATACATGATCTTGGAGTTGGCAGTGCCACTGACATGAATGTGTGGACTTGTTGTTGCTAAATAATGGTTATAGAGATAGAAGGATTTCTGGAATAGAAATGAATTATGATGATATCAAGTGAGTTATTGAGATTGAATAGATGTTCATGGTTCAAGGGATGATAGTGGCATTGAGTTGTAGTGGTGGTGTTGAGTTGAGATTGAGGCAGGTGGACTTGAATGTTGTTTTGATTGTATCTGATGATGTAGGTGGTGCAGGTTTGGTTAAGTTAAGAGTTCCAAGATGGTTGTGTTGTTTGGGTGTTAGTCTGTTAGAGTTGCAATGCTGTTTAGCAATGGTCTTAGTGAAAGCCTGTTTTTGCAGATCAAGGTGATCTTAAAATTACAGTTGTATTGAATTATTGATTTCTAGTTGAATGAATGGAATATAGTGATTGTATAAACCTCTGTTCTTGTTTGTCATTCCAGTCAGTTTAGCTGACTTAACCTTCTATCTGTTTCAGTCTATCTGACTGAGCTGAGTTTACCCTGTTAACCAGTCTTAAATCGGTTTGACTCAGTGGACCTTGACTGAGTTGTCTTCTTTGACCGAGTTGACTCGTCTGACCAAATCGTTGACCTTTGACCTGGACTTGGACATTGACCGTTATTTGACACTTTTGACTGTTAGAGACCGTTATTTGACCCGAGTGGACCGGACCTTAGATTAGCGGGCCGGTTTAGTGGACTTGGGCTTTGAGTTAATACTCCTATTTAGATGTTTTGGACCCTTATGGTCCGAATTAGCCTTTGACTTCTTCTACAAAGTTGTAGATATTCATAAGTCATATCTAATGGACTATAGAACCAATCTAATTGAATTAGTAAACCTTTAGATGCGCTAAAGATGGATTAATAAAAGATGTAGGACCTTAAATGGGCCTAGAATCATTAGAAAGACTTGTATGATTTTTGTGTGAGTCTTTTGGCTAGATTCTTAGAATTCTTGTGTGATTAACAGTTAGATTGTATTAACAACGATCGATTCAAAGGATGAACCAGTGGATCTTGAGGTAGGCGTGGCTGGTCATCAAAAGAGGTGGGAATACATTTTACTCTTTTGTAACCATTATTGTTTCTTTTACAAAAGTCTTTGTTTATTAAAATCATGCATTGTCTATTCGTGCATTCCATGCTTTGTTTAAATTGCATTATGTTGATTCTGTTAATCTTTCCACAATTTGGAAAGAACTTGTAATGTTTTGTTTGTCATTATGAATTGTTATGGGAAATGAGAATTTCCACGTATGGTATATAGGATACGCTCCTTCGCATTTATATCTACATGAATTCAGCTTTTATGCTTAGAGTGGGTCATCATGGTCTTGGTGATATCAATAGCTACTGAGTGTGGTTAGCACGAATATTATACATTGTTTGAAAAGAAGGAGTTTGTCCATATACATGTTTAATATTTCAGTGACTTGGTCACTGTTTAACGTTTCGGAAAACATGTATTGTTTTCCAAATCTTGCATATGATTACTTAAAAGTTAAATGTTATTCCTACTGGGCACCCCTTTTAGGGATGATGTGCTCACCCATTCCCACTTTTAGTTTCAGAGACAGATCAGAGTTGCGCAGCGGATGCTTCGAGGAATTGAGTCAGTTATTTTGGTTAACTTCTGCTATATTTATTATGTTGTATATTTTATTTGTAAACCAAATGACTATTGTATATGTATCATTTGAGAGGAATCCTTGTATATATATATTTCTGAGCGGGGATAGTTTTGGGTTAAGTTTTTGTAGCAGATTTCTAAATTGAATGTTTAAGTAAATGATTTAGATTCTTAGTGCCTCTTTATTTAGTTAATCTCGTGGATTAGTCAACTGCTAGCTTAGGGGGCGCTACATGTCAAAAGCTTTTAACAAACTTGAATGGAATTTTCTCATTAAGGTACTTAGACATTTTGGTTTCTGTGAAGATTTGTGTGATCTCATCCATCAATGTATCATCACCCCTCTCTCTCTGTTATGCTTAATGGATCTCCTTGTGAATAATTCCATCCTTCTAGAGGCATAAGACAATGTGATCCTCTTTTACCTTATCTCTTTATTCTTGCCATAGAGTTTCTTTCTAGACAATTCATCTCATCTCAACAGAACAACACCATTAAAGGTATTAAAGTGGTTGCACATTCTCCAGCCATTATCATTTGTTTTTTTTGCGGATGATTGCTTGATTTTTATTTAGGAAAATCTCACTTCAGTTAACCATCGCATAATTTCAGTTTTCATTCTGGTCAACTGATTAATTTTGAGAAATCTTCAGTTTACTTCAGTAAATATACCAAACCAGTATTAGCAGAAACTCTCACTCAGATTCTTGGAGTCAGGATAATAACCTCAAAAAAAGGGACCTTGGATCTCCACTTATTATTGGTCATTCGAAATAGGAGGCTTTCAAAGCTATAGAGGAAAATTTTCAGAACATGTACATTACATGGTCTTTTATCTCTCTCTCTCAAGCTGGCAGGTCAACTATGGTTAAACATGTTCTTTATTTTATTCATACCTATCAAATAGGGAATTTAAAAATACATACTCAGCTCATCAACAAGCTCACCACTATTCAAAGGAAGTTGTTCTGGGGTTATAACTCTAACAGAGGTTCTAATCCTATAGGATGGCAAAGTTTGTAAACATAAGGACATGGGAGGTTTAGCATTCAAGGATTTAGAAATGCTTAATCTTGCATTACTCACAAAATTAGCTTGGAGATTATACACTGAAAAATAATCTCTCTAGACTCAAATTATGGATAGTAGAAATCTTAGAAGAGCATTGCTCGGTCGAACTCCCATGCGTCGCTATCTCAAGCTTGTTTGTCAAGTTTAGTTGATCAAAACTATATACTTGATTTCTAGTCTACTTATAGATATGTCTCGGATTATGATAGAAGTGTAGTTGAGCTTTAGACTTCACGACGTTCACCAATCGAAGAAGAAGATCTACTAAGGAGCTTGGAGGAACTTCATCAACAAAAGGTTTGTGGAGACTAAAACTTATCTATCACTCAGGAGTCTATTATATTATATCTTCTAATAAGACTAAGTCGTATACATATATATACTTTTACATTAAACCCATTTGATATTTTGAGCTGAGTTTATCTCGCTTATCTATTTCTCGAAATATGTGTTGGAAGCTTTTTGCTTTAGCTACGTTCATCATATTCTTGATGAGTTTAGTTGGAGACAATTTATTTGCTGGAAACTAAATATTAAGTCAAAAGATGATCATGTGAAAATTACCTTGAACATCTTACATGATTTGTGTGAGACAGTCATTTGATGTTAGCTTGGGAAGTTTCGTATTGGTCATTCGATCACTTGAAAAATACTTGAAGCTAATGGTATGTGTGAGAATACTATTGTCGTCTTCTAAGGATGTTTCAATGATTGAAATGAGATATTCCTTAATAACTAAAGGAGATCCCGGACCGAAATAAATTGAGAATCTTTTAATTAAGGTTGTTAATTTTATATGCTTTTAATTACCAGCAATTAAAATGCATATCTCTGGAAAATAAAAATTGGTAATGCGCATTTACTAATTGGAGATTTTCTAGTGAGATTTCGGTTAATTTTGGACAGAGCATTTCCAGGAATTATGAAAACCGATTTGGAAATATATTGCATATCTTAAGAATATTTCGGTTTTGGAAATTCCTTGGTCTATAAATACCCAAGTTTGCATTTCGTGTAAACTATCCTAAGAGCCAAAAAACTACCTTGTTGTGTTGTTACTGGTGGAGCCGTCTTTTCGGAGAGGAAAGTACCCTAATTAGGTGAAATCTCTTACGACCGCTCGTTTAAAGACTTCTGTGGGATCAAGAAGCTCTACGAGTACCGTTGGTGGGAAACTAGATATTTGCGGATTATTAGTTTTCGATTTGATTTGATTGACTAACGGTCGTTGAACTTTGATTGCACCTAGTTTGTTTATTCTTGAGAATCTTCTCTTCGATATAAGATTCACTCAAACTAGATCAAGTATCGACGGGATCTTTAGAACTCGTTTGTAGATTTAAATACGTCTTGTGATAATCCATTGTTAACAGACTCCGTTAAATGCGTGATTGATCACAAGAGATTCAAGTTGTGGTGTGCGGGTGTTTATTGAAGATTAAAGAAGATTTGAAGACAAAGAAGATTTCTTATTGGGTTCATAATCTTTGGTGTGCATAAAACTTGATCGGTGAGGGATCCAACTATAATCGATTTATCTTTGATAGATTTGATTGATTAGTTGCGTAGATCGGCATTATTATATAGTATCTTGATAGATCCTATTTTTGATTGCATTATCTAAACTATGCTACTTTGGTAGTTGTTGGATTGATAAATCTAAACCCGACAAAGGAGTTTATTGGATTAAATAGAAGAGCCGTTGTCTAACTCATATCACTGAGATTGAATAGAGTTGTTACCAACATATTTGTTGTTCCTTTACTTGTTTGGGAATTAGATCCAAAGGAATTGTTCCAGTGCGTGCACTTATCGAATGTTAGAAGCGCATGGATATTGAAGAAACTAGGTGAACTATAGGTTTAGTTGCTTGGTCTCAACTATACAAAGTTGGTTTGATTTTGTATAACGGCTTAATTCTGAGAGTAATCAATTTTGGACTAGGTCCTGGTTTTTTCTGCATTTGCGGTTTCTTCGTTAACAAAATCTTGTCTTTGTGTCATTTACTTTTGTTTTCCGCAATTATAATTGTTGTTATTATAATTTAAAGTAAATTACACAAACGTTAACTCCGTATTACTTGATAGTGATCCTATAGATTTTGGTTAAGTCCGAACCTATTATCAATTAATCACACTTTGATTGTTGTATTGTCTCGATCTCGTATCCATAGACGATCACACAAAGTGTGAATACCGATTTGTTGTATTGTCTCGACTCAGTCCATAGACAATCACTTTCGGTAAGAGGACTTATAGGTGGAAAAGTTTAAGATTGTGGTATATTTGGGTACCCTCGTCTTTTCAATTGGTATCGAAGCGAGCAAACACGGAAAAATTTAACAATCATTTGGTGCGATCTAACCTATAAGAAATGAACTCGAGTTCACATGAATCGATTTCGATTAACGTACTGCAAAGATTGACTAACAAACTATCTATGGTGGAAATATGCTATGAGATCTTTTCTTCAATCAAGAGACTTTAATACTTGGCTATTAGTCGTCGATGGTTATAATCGCCCGAAAATAGAGAATTCGGAAACTAGTTTAAACGCTTAGTAGATTATTCTAACGAAGAAAAGGTTTTTGCAATGCAGAATTCAGATAGTTTGAATGCTATTATACATGATGTAAGTGGTGATCTACAACATCATGTATCAGCATGCCAAACTTCTAAGAAAGCTTGGGATAATCTTCAGATCGTATTCGAAGTAAATACATCAGAAAAAGAAGCTAGACTTCAAACTATTACGTCTGATTGAGAGAACCTTCGAATGGATGACAACGATACTTTTGAAGAGTTTCATATTAAACTCTCTAAGATAGTTAATGCTTCTTTCTCACTTGGAAAGACTATTTCTGAAAAAGATATAGTATGCAAAATTCTCAGATCGTTTCCATCTAGATACGAATCTAAGAAGCATGCAATCATAGAGGAAAATGATCTTTCAACTCTCTCACGAAGCACTCTTGTTGGAAAATTGAAGATCTTTGATCATGAATCACGATCTATTCAAGCTAAAGGAATCGCGTTTAAAAGCGCAAAATTTCCAAAAGCACCGTTGGAAAAGGATAGATTAATAGATGATTCTGATGAACGGATTGAAGAAAATTCTGATAATGAAGTTGAACAATCATTATCATTGATCACCAGATAATTTCGAGATCTCTTGAAGAAAATAAATAAGAGATTCATAAAGGATACTCATCGATCTTCTCGACCCCATGATCGAGTTCCTGTCAAGAACTAAAAAGATCAAGAAGAAGATGATGAATATCAACCTCAGTGCTTTAGGTGTAAAGGTTTTTGTCATATGGCTAAAGACTGTCCTAATCTTAGGAAATACACTGGAAGCAAGGCATTGGCTGTAACTCTAGACGAGACCTCTGACTCATATGATTCTGAAGAAGAGGAAACAACTAATATTGCATTAGTTGTCAATATTCCTTCCTCCTCCATTCGTGATTTAACCATTTTAAGAATGAACATGTCTTTCGATATTAATAAATCATCTAATGGCAAAAGGAAAAGTAAGACTAATTGTAGAACTGCCTTGAAGAGCAAAATAGCTAAAAGTTGCATATGCAACAACAATCAATCTCAAGATACTTCGTTATTTCGAGGTAACAAGAAAAAGGTTTTTCATACAATACTAGATCAAGAACACACTGTTTGTTCTAACTCACATAATAAGAAAATATCTCAGACTAATACCACCTAATCGGTATTAGAATTACATCCTCACCTTGTGTGCCGAATCTGTATGTGAGGAAGTAAAAATTCAAGGCACTTATGTGTAGATTATGGGAATAAAATCTAAAAATTTTGAAAATATATTTAAGATATTCGTATTTATAGGAATATTATATTTTCTAAGTATGAAAAATATAAAAAGATCCTTCTCCTTCTTTGGTCATTCCTTATCCGAACTATGAGTCGATCTGATGTCTTCTCTTGATAGAGTATTAGATCTGAAAGATCACTCTAAGAACAAGTTTGGATCTTCTCTTGATATTTAGAATTCAAAGAGAAAAATCAAAAAGAGAGATTGGCTTAGTGTTGATGGTGGATTTTCGTTCAAGGTTGAGTTTGTAAAAAACCAGAAAAATCATGCGCTGACATCTTGTAAAAGATAAAGCCATTTATAAGTGTTGGATACTCCCTCACTTAATTCAGCCTTGTATTTCTGTACTCATTATCGGTGTGGCATGATGACCGAGTGTTACTCTTATAGAGTAACACGAACCTCCAAGCACTATAATGAATCATTATCGTGTGGCATGAGACGAGTGTTACTCATACAGAGTAACACGAACCTCCAAGCACTATAATGAAACCATGTACGAAATACCCGTACGTGCCGATTCTCGGTGTGTTATACTAGCCCGAGCCCTCTCGGTGTGTTATACTAGCCCGATTGAGCCCTCTCGGTGTGTTATACTAGCCCGATTGAGCCCCCTCTCGGTGTGTATACTAGCCCGATTGAGCATCCGGACTTGATCGTATCGGTCTCCTGGATATGATCTCGATCGCAGATCATCCAACTCCACAAGCATGATTGGATGACCACCAATTCCATCACCCTAAGCATGGTATGGAATACCCACCGCCTTAGCTTGCCAGATATGATTCGATCGCAATCATCCAACTCCACAAGCATGATTGGATGACCACGTATCAATTCCATCACCCCCAAGCGGTATGGAATACACACGGCCGACCCCGCATGGTCGACCATTGGCCTTTGCTTGCCAAGAAACCGTCCATACCAAGCATTATGGGCGGAAAACCCTAAATTAGGGTTTGCGGCATATTACATGTGCCGCAAAACTGGTCTCAACCATCCATCTTCGCAGTATAGATGGAGGGTGTAGATGCAGAACTCAAAGGGCCCTGAGCATGTCGACACAATCACCATGTGACCGCCTACACACTTGACCAATCGGTCAAAACCAACCATGGTTGGTTACAACACATCATCGTCCGCCCTGAAATAGCATGGTCGCGCGGCTTTGAAAGCCAAAATTAAGGTTCAAGCCATCACGCGCGTCCATCTTCTCCTAAGACACGAATGGAGGGTCACAGATTAGATTAAGCGGTCCGGTCATACCAAAGCATGACCACCATGGGCCCATCTACCTCTTCATGCGGTCGGCCAAGGCATATCACGCCCGGCCAATCCAAAACGCCCGCTCAAACATGCGTGGATACACTTCCCAAATTGCAAATCGATCTCACCACTCAACTTCACCGACGAATTGGGTGGCTTAGATCACGTTTTCATGGGACGGTGAGACATGGGCGTGAACATCAGCCTACCATCTTCACGCCAAACCAACCGCCAAGACCGACCAAGTCAGGTCATCTTGGAAAACACGCCTTAAAAGGGTATGGTGCGCGACTCCTTGCGGCATCAAACTCCTATCGCAAATCGATCTCAACCACTCAACTTTACCGGTCAAATTGAGTGGCTTAGATCACGCCTTCTTGGGAAAGTGAAGTATGGACGTGCACACCGGCGTGTTGTCTACACATGCCCTACGGTCCTCTTCAAAACCCTTCCCATGCTTGGTTTCGACTAAGTCAAGAGTGATGCTTGCACACCTCTTTTAAACCCTAATTTCATCAACGGTCGCAGATGAGTGTCTCAAACATCATCTCATCCGTCCGACTTCACCAGCTTGGTTATACAACCCTCGTCGATTTATTTGGTTAGTGAGGAATCATTACCCATCACTTTACCACACCGTAATGCAAAGATACACATAAAATACACACGATACTTCACAAGTATCGACTTCCTCAATAACGCAGTTATTCAATCCAGCATGACATGCTACCTTTCGTGGACCCACGATCCACATTCCGACATCAATCATGTCACAAACGGGGATACATACTTGGGTATTGGTCGGCGGTTTACGGCGTGCGGCGTGCAACGCGCCATCACAAGAACGTGTTAGGAAGTCGGGGACGGTTAGAGATGAACAGGAAAAGTGGGCAAGACCGGTCGTGTGTTACCGACACACAACTCCACTACTCCATCATTCCACTACCTCCACTTCCCACGAGAAACGTGAATGAGGCTCAATGACTTGTATAAATAGGTTCTCCGCCCTATTTTCCAAGAACAAGGAATAACGGAGAACAACACAAGTTCGCATTTATTTAAAACCAAGTGTTAATACAAACCGTATTCAAACACTCGAGCTCCGCTTGCATCAACCGTAAGCTTGCTCATCTTTCTGTACAAGTCATAAGCAAGCCAACACCTTCACAATCTCAACACCTTCTTCGCTTCCCTCCCTAAGATCAACCCCATCTCCTTCACTTTGTGACCGAAACAAGTCTGGAACGGCCATTTCTTGGTTTAGGCCGGACTTGCACATATTGATCTCTCGAATCTACAAGCACTCACCGCGCAGAGCATTTGTTGAAGGTTTAGATTCATTCCTCATCCACACCCCAAATTACCAAATTCTGCAGGAGTAGTTTTCACCCATCAACAATTGGCGACCACAGTGGGAGGTTGATCTATCGGTTGCACAAAATTGAATTCTCAATTCTTCGATTTTCGGCTCACGATGCATCCTCATCAGGAAACCACAGGCGGTTCAGATACCATGGGAAGTGTAGATAGAATGCTGGAGGATGTCTTGGCAAATCAAGCCGGTATCACCAGAAGGTAGAGCGAAACATTCCGCCTTTAGAATGATATAACATCACAATTACAAGAAGGATCGGCAGGCATCTACTCAAGCAGTGCAAGAAATGCTGAATCCTTAGTCAGGAGTCACACCTTTACCGGGTGGAGAGGCAAAAGAGCGTTTAACCGCAGGTGACTCGTGAAAGATGAACAACATGGTCCAAAAACAATGAAGAACCGAGGCAACTCCACGAGAGGAGAGGACTCGTCCAGAGTACTACAACATCTACCTGGATAAAGAAATGGAGCCTGCGGCTTACGGATCCTCGTGAAGATTTACATCTCAAGACCCTTGTCGAAGCCGTGAAGAAACGCTTGAGGAAGGAGAAATCAATCAAGTAACACGTGAGTACAGAGGATGGGAACGATCAATTCGATCACTCAGCAGTGATATTACAACACCTCCCATCACTGCAGAGCTGCAGCAGCTGCAAGTCCCGGCATCTCATCAAGTGTAACACCTCCGTAGTCACCGGAGCAACAACTTCCACTCCTTCATCGGGACGAGGAACCTGGAGGGGCGAGAGGAGGACCATCTCCCATTATTGCAGACTTGATGGAAAAGCAGGAAGTTCTTGTCAAGACTCAAACGGATATGGCCGCAACTCGGAAAGAGGTACTCACTTTTCTTAAGACATTAACTGATTGATTTCCACATGACCCGCAACAGCCCCTGGAGCCAACAAGGAATGAATTCAACGCACCGAAGAAGGTACTTCAATGGCACGGACCTACATGGACCTGATCAAAGAAGCGACATCGTATATGAGCGGTCTGTCATGGAGGCTCCTACACTGGGACCCGATCCTCACAACGATCTTCCTCGAGTCAATAGTTTCACTGCTCCAGCCGGTCCTCGTCATGGAGGCTCCTACACTGGGACCGATCCTCACAACGATCTTCCTCAAGTCAATAGTTTCACTATGGACCGGAGGCCGGTGGATCGGGAAGCGGTTTCTCTAGTGGAAAGTTTATGCAAACTTTCACATCTCTCGAAGAATCGGGCCACATGGAGACGTTTTGCCGCTATCAACTGTGAGGAAGGTCACGACCGTGAC
This sequence comes from Papaver armeniacum, assembly GCA_023531295.1. Lineage (NCBI taxonomy): Eukaryota > Viridiplantae > Streptophyta > Magnoliopsida > Ranunculales > Papaveraceae > Papaver > Papaver armeniacum. Next base: position 19,769 of record JAJJWW010003297.1, on the reverse strand, counting down.
CTACATGTCACCGCACGCATCAAGGATTCAGAGTTCAAGACGACCCTTATCTACACAGGATCGTCTTCATTACTCTCAAGATTCTCGGGACATCCAAGGCTCTCCTGTGCAAGGTCGTACGGAAGCCTACCACAATGACGGACTTCGAGGGAAACCAAACCAAAGACATACGGGAGAAGCTCCGTGGAAAGAATCGAGACAAGTTCGTTGCATCCCACTCCCCATGTGGGCGTCAATTCGGGAAGAAGACCGACTTGCATCATTGAGGGCTAGTACCCACGATGCATCTTTGCCGACGAAGCATTCTTCTCCATACCGTGAAGCCACAACCCACGTTCACACGAGGAGGGAACGAACTTTTATGGCGAGTCGTGACCGAGAAGGAAAGCGGTATACCGATACTTCCATTATCAATTAGCGGGATATCTGCTATCCGGTCTCTCCACCCAATGGAATGCTACGACAAAGAACGAACCACAACAACAAGTGCTAGATGCTCCACAACAACGCAAGAGGGCACCAACTCCACAACCGATGAGATTGAAATCGTTGAGGAATCTCCTAGGCCTATCTCCATCACTCAACCTTGTGTACGAATAAATGCACGAAGCTCGTGGAACTTCTCAAAGAGTATCGGGACATGTTCGCTTGGAGATATGAAGAAATGCGGATTTAGGTAAAAATTGGTCATCCATCACGCCATGCGGTTCAGACACGAGGAAAATGGATAGATCGGTGTCTTGCATAGACTTTAAACTTGAACAGTCTTGCTCAGAAAACAATCCTCCTCTACCGACATCGACATGATTAGTAGATGCAAACAATGGACACAAAGATGTTCTCCTCCATGGATGGATGTAGCGGCTACAAATGGATAAGGATGTACGAGCATGATGCAAGTAAGATATCTTTTCGAACTCCTCTCGGAAATTTTTATTATACCATGCTGCCATTTGGTTTAAAGAGTGCTTGGGTTCAACGTATAACCGCTCTATGACGGTAATCTTCCACCGGAGCCGATACCTCAAGGGAGCAGCCTCAAGAAGATAACGATGTCCAACCGTCATATCGAGAGAGATCCTAAGCGAGTTACTCTATCGAGGCATGCTGGTCGAACAAGATCCGGGTGAGTCACTTTATCGGGCAATGGACATGTCTATCACGCTATATCAAGAATCCGCGCTTTTGGTCATCCTCTGAGCCGTTGAACGCTCATCTACAACAACATATGCCCCGATAGAAAGAACCAGGCCTGCTGGAAGAGCCTCATAATGTTTGTAGGGGCATATATCTCACCAACAGAGCGATACAACATTCACCTTCATGTGCTTGATTCCTTGAAGCGGCAAGAGGAAAACCACCAAGATACAACATCATGCGCGTCCATCAACTCCAACTCCAAAGTACCACGTGAACGAATCCCACAATGATGAAACAACGTCCAAGGTATTCCATACCCGGCTCGACAACAACCACTACGGACAAACCATGTAAACCACGCTTGGGGACCGAGGCTCGGCATGAAGTTCCTTCACCGTCACCAAGGACTTCTTCAACATGAGAAAGATGGTCACCAAGAATCATGGATTCGCAAGGGTAATCGAACCAAGAGGAAGCCACTTCAACGCTCCCTCCAGCAGGCCGCTTCAATGGTCTATTCAAGAGCCGCCGCAACGCTCTCTCCGAGACCCACGTTCGCCGAATCCTTCTTCAACACTCTCTCCAGGACTCACCTTAACGGTCGCATCGAAACCACTTTAACATCCTCTCGAGACGTTTCAACACTCAAGCCGCATCAATAATCTGCGCTCCGGTCAAGTTATCTTTGATGTACTCATTGCTCAACATACGTCTCATCCATCCTTCATAAGGACCCAAATGAGCATGAAAACCCCAAGTCGATAGGAGGAAGGTTATCCCGTGGAACGGATGTTTTTATATAGTTGAAAGGGCGCGGTGAACAATTCATCATCGATGTTCGGCATATCTTTGAAGTCACAACACTTCCCGACTTGGCACCAAAGATTATCTCCGAGAAGACATCTCAACAGGGATTCTTTCTACCGCAATGAAATAAAGGACGGGAGTTAGAACTTGTATGAAAGCATATGAGAAGTGTCGCCACACACGGCAAGACACAACTCACACAATGGACAGTCAAACATCATTCAAGTCCTGGTATTGATCAAGCTTCGGTATAACTCAAAAGTCCTGGTATTGATTTCAAGTCCAGTACAAGTTTGATCAGTATTGATTTCAAGTCCGGTATAATTTTTAAGTACGGTACAAGCCTCCAAGTCCGGTATTGCTCAAGTCAAAAGGCTGGTATTGCTCAAGTCGCAAAGGCTGGTGTTAATCACGACATAAGGTTTGGTATAATAGGCGCACACAAAGAGGCCTAGTTTGATCGAAGCACATGGTCGACGTTTGAAGCATGTACACAAAGAGACCCACTTTCAACCGAAGCAGACACAACAAGCCCACGTTCGATCAAGCGGCGCAGTAACCCCACGAACGAAGCAGGCGCAATGATCGGTCGATTAGGCACATCCCCACGATTGAAGGAAGCAGCGCAATAGCCCCTCGACCGGCGCATCATAGCAAGGTCGATCGAAGCGAGCAAGACCGACATCATGCTAGGGGAAAACTTTTCCGGACGTCTCTTGAACGTGACATGCTCGAAGGACGGACGACCCGTCTCTCCTGGGTAACATCTAACATTGTATCATAAGTTTTATCTTTAATCGTCACCATCTCATGCCTACCACACAATAGTGTAACCATTGTGTGCTGGCGAGGACTTAATGTTGATGGTGGATTTTCGTTCAAGGTTGAGTTTGTAAAAACCAGAAAAATCATGCGCCGACATCTTGTAAAAGATAAAGCCATTTATAAGTGTTGGATACTCCTCACTTAATTCACCTTGTATTTCTGTACTCATTATCGGTGTGGCATGATGACCGAGTGTTACTCTTATAGAGTAACACGAACCTCCAAGCACTATAATGAATCATTATCGGTGTGGCATGAGACTCGAGTGTTACTCATACAAAGTAACACGAACCTCCAAGCACTATAATGAAACCATGTACGAAATACCCGTCACGTGCTGATTCTCGGTGTGTTATACTAGCCCGAGCCCTCTCGGTGTGTTATACTAGCCCGATTGAGCCCTCTCGGTGTGTTATACTAGCTCGATTGAGCATCCCACTTGATCAGTATCGGTCTCCTGGATATGATCGATCGCAGATCATCCAACTCCACAAGCATGATTGGATGACCACAGATCAATTCCATCACCCTAAGCATGGTATGGAATACCCACGGCCTTAGCTTGCCGGATATGATCGATCGCAGTCATCCAACTCCACAAGCATGATTGGATGACCACGCATCAATTCCATCACCCCTGCAGTATGGAATACACACTACCACCCCGCATGGTCGACCATTGGCCTTTGCTTGCCAAGAAACCGTCCATACCAAGCATTATGGGCGGAAAACCCTAAATTAGGGTTTGCGGCATATTACATGTGCCGCAAAACGGTCTCAACCATCCATCTTCGCAGGTATAGATGGAGGGTGTAGATGCACTCAAAGGGCCCTGAGCATGTCGACACAATCACCATGTGACCGCCACACACTTGACCAATCGGTCAAAACCAACCATGGTTGGTTACAACACATTCGTCCTTTGAAATAGCATGGTCGCGCGGCTTTGAAAGCCAAAATTAAGGTTCAAGCCATCACGCGCGTCCATCTTCTCCGGCACGAATGGAGGGTCACGAAGTTAGATTAAGGGTCCGGTCATACCAAAGCATGACCACCATGGGCCCATCTACCTCTTCATGCGGTCGGCCAAGGCATATCACGCCCTGGCCAATCCAAAACGCCCGCTCAAACATGCGTGGATACACTTCCCAAATTGCAAATCGATCTCGACCACTCAACTTCACCGGACGAATGGGTGGCTTAGATCACGTTTTCATGGGACGGTGAGACATGGGCGTGAACATCAGCCTACCATCTTCACGCCAAACCAACCGCCAAGACCGACCAAGTCGTCATCTTGGAAAACACGCCTAAAAAGGGTATGGTGCGCGACTCCTGCGGCATCAAACTCCTATCGCAAATCGATCTCAACCACTCAACTTTACCGGTCAAATTGAGTGGCTTAGATCACGCCTTCTTGGGAAAGTGAAGTATGGACGTGCACACCGGCGTGTTGTCTACACACATGCCCTACGGTCCTCTTCAAAACCCTTCCCATGCTTGGTTTCGACCAAGTGAAGAGTGATGCTTGCACACCTCTTTTAAACCCTAATTTCATCAATCTGATGCATGAGATGAGTGTCTCAAACATCATCTCATCCGTCCGACTTCACCACTTGGTTATACAACCCCGGTCGGATTTATTTGGTTAGTGAGGAATCATTACCCATCACTTTACCACACCGTAATGCAAAGACTGCGTGATAAAATACACACGATACTTCACAAGTATCGACTTCCTCAATAACGCAGCTTATTCAATCCAAAGATGACATGCTACCTTTCGTGGACCCACGATCCACATTCCACATCAATCATGTCACAAACCTGGGGATACATACGGGGGTATTGGTCCGGCGGTTTACGGCGTGCGGCGTGCAAACGCCATCACAAGAACGTGTTAGGAAGTCGGGGACGGTTAGAGATGAACAGAAAAGTGGGCAAGACTGGTCGTGTGTTACCGACACACAACTCCACTACTCCATCATTCCACTACCTCCATTTCCCACGAGAAACGTGAATGAGGCTCAATGACTTGTATAAATAGGTTCTCCGCCCTATTTTCCAAGAACAAGGAATAACGGAGAACAACACAAGTTCAGACGACAGAAACCAAGTGTTAATACAAACCGTATTCAAACACTCGAGCACCGCTTGCATCAACCGTAAGCTTGCTCATCTTTCTCCATTACAAGTCATAAGCAAGCCAACACCTTCACAATCTCAACACCTTCTTCGCTTCCCTCCCTAAGATCAACCCCATCTCCTTCACTTTGTGACCGAAACAAGTCTGGAACGGCCATTTCTTGGTTTAGGCCGGACTTGCACAGATTGATCTCTCGAATCTACAAGCACTCACCGCGCAGTGCATTTGTTGAAGGTTTAGATTCATTCCTCATCCACACCCCAAATTACCAAATTCTGCAGGAGTAGTTTTCACCCATCAACACTTAGTAATAAGGAAAGAGAGAATATGCTGAAGAAATATCAGTGTATTGAAGCATTGACACACTTCTGTGTTCAATCAAAGACAGAATTACATGTTCTTGCATAATCCTTCACAAAAACTTCTCAACTACAAGAAATACTGGTCAAGCAACAAGGTTATCTACTTGAAGAAATTCACAAGCTGAAGACTGAATGTAATAATGTACCTTCCTCTACCACTGATATGAAGGACTAAGTTGCAACAACAAAATAGACATCAGTTTTTGATTATTTCAATTATTGTGTAAGGTCTATTGCTGAATAAAACTATCTATTATTTATGAATAAAATTATTATTTTATAATTTTTCTTGTGATAGTTTTTCAATTACATAGCATGTGCTTGAATGCTTTATATTATTGTTATGTGCTTATGAGATGTTTGATTTTGGTTTCTTAACCTTAATATTCGATCTCATATGATGTGGGAACCCTTATGGTTTGTGTGGCTTTTTGATTTAGCGGGATTAAGTTCTAGCCCAAGTTGGTAAGCTTTATCAAAGGATCATAAGGTGTTCCAATTGAAACTCATATGTGAAAAGTCACAATATGTTGAATCGATTTGTGTTTAACATAAAAGCATATGTGTTTCCGGGTTTTCAACTTTTGCATTGGCACGCATTAGTTAAAACCGATTCAACCTTTCTCTGGTAAAGGTTGTTGTTATTGTTGTTCTTGCGAGAAGGATGACAACATAATGGGGGAGAGTTCTAACTTGAACTTGCGCTTAATGATATATCTTTCTGGGGAGTAGAGGATGCGGAATCTGAGGTAACGAATTTGTTAGTTAATCATTTTCCTGTTTAAGAAAAGCTTGAGTTTATTGCATATATTTTGCTTTGCTTAACAAAATTTGGTACAATTGATGTTTATTCCATTATGTATGTATGTATGTATGTGTGTGTGTGTGAATCAATTGTTTCTAGTTAAGAAAAACCGGTTTGATATCTTTCCTTATTGTTTGGTATCAATTGTTTTAGACTTAACGAATGCAATTGCGTGGGAATTAATGTCTATGTTTGTTTCAATTGCTTCCTAAGTTAAGAGAAATAATTGTGCAAGTCAATTTATTTGGTTTGTATGTATTGTTTTTGTCTTAACAAAATAGGGGATCATTTGTTTAGTCCAATTCGATTCCGGATAAGAGAAACTAAGTTAATTCTGATCTTAGTTAGACTTATCAAAGTAGAGGATTCAATTATTCAAGTCTAATCGAATGCCTTGACAAGAAATATTAGTTAACTAACCTAGTACTTGTCTTGTCTAAAGTGTAAGGTCTAAGTTATTGTCTGAATAATTAGAGCATGATGAGAAAAATAAAGTTAATTCTGATCTTTATTTTGGTCTTATCGAAATAAGCGATTGTATTTGTACAATCGTTTTAGCAAAGGAACTAAGTTTTCTTAGTCAATTTGTTAAACTATTAGAGAAAATTGCTTCAGGCAATTGTTTCCTTGATAACATATTAAAACCAAAGTACTTGTAGTTTCGGTTTTGATATTGGTTATCTAAAATGGTATGTGAAACCTTCGTGGTTAACTCTTATAGGTTGTGCAATTCTTTTAAGATTTGTAAGATCCTTTCAGTTTTGGTATTTGCTCGGACCTTTGTCATTTTGTGACAAAAAGGGGGAGAAATATATGGAGTAAACAAGTGATTTGTTATCACTAAGGAAAGGACAATTGTGCTTAAACGTTATATCTAACGAAAGGTAAAGCATTGACTAAGGGGGAGAAACATATCATATGATGATTGTAGTTATTTGGACTACAAATGGGAAATAACAAAGATGTTCGGATTGAAAATCTACCTATCATACCTTTAGGGGGGAGTATTAGCTTTGTTATTTAAATGTCAACATCGGAATTTATGGATTAAATATATGCGGAGTTATTGTGCTATTTGTGAATCAGCTCATGGAAGTCGGTATGATGTTCATCCGGATTTTGTTGAGGAATCGCCGATCCGTAAGGTGCGGAGGTGTAGAATGAGAATATTGAATCAAATTAATTAGAAGATTCTTCTTGTCACCCAAGGATAGAATCTCGAGTCTTCATCTCAGAGATTGAATCGTATGTTGAGTAATAATTGTGGAAATCTCTTGAAGTTTTTCTTTGGTGGCCATGGCTACAGGTTCCAGGATGGAGTCTGATACCAATTGTAGTGTATCTAGTGCAACTACAAGGAGAAAATGGATCAAAATGGTAGAAAGCTACCTTCTCTCCGATAAATGAGCCTGAACTTCAATTGAAGTTTTAATTAGGTTTTCATTACCTTCTCATGAGAAGAATGATTGGTCTTTAATACACCAATATCTCACTAACAATCTCAATGGCTAGTAACTCATCTACTCATTCTGAGAACTCGAGGAAATGACTTAAGGATGAGTACACCCAACAATTGGTTCACCGCACCCCTAATGACTAATTCGGATATATAATACGCATACTAAACCGTGTGGTACATGACACTGCCCCTCCCATTTAGAGATCCTTGTCCCCAAGGATGAAGTCTGGGAACTGAGCTTGAATATGAGCAGCATCCTCCCATGTTGAGTCAGCCGGGTCTGAGTTGCACCATTGTACCAAGACTTGTGGAATTTGAGCTGGTCCCCTGACAGTAACTCTAGTGTCCAAAACAAAGAATGGGTTCAATGACAAACTGACCTGCATGGTCCACTAGGGAAGTTAAGGTGATGACACAGCTTGAAATCCTATCTTCTTCTTCTTCAGTTGTGAGACATGAAAGACTGGATGAATTCTGGACCCCACAGGAAGCTTGAGTTTATAGGCAACAACTCCAATTCTTTGTAAGACTTCAAAGGGCCCAAAGTACTTGGCCGAGAGCTTGAAGTTCTTTCTCACAAGAATCGATGTTTGTCTATAAGGCTGTAGCTTCAAGAAAACTAGGTCACCCACTTCAAAGCTTCTGTCAGACCTCTTTTTATCTGCAAAATTTTTCATCCTACTTTGTGCCTTGGATATTTCTTCCTTCAACAGTTGTAACATAATGTCTCTTTCCTGCAAATAATTCTCTAAAGAGTAAAACGAAGTAGAAGAGGGAATTGGAAAAACCAGATGTGGAGGAGTATATCCATATAATGCCCGAAAGGGTGACATCTTGAGGCTAGAGTGGTAATTGGTGTTAAACCACCACTCGGCTAAAGCCAACCAAAGGCGGCCCATTGTTTGGGGTGAGAACTTGTCATGCACCTCAAGTACTGCTCCACACATGCATTAGTTCTTTCAGTTTGCCCATCAGTTTGAGGATGGTAGGCAGAACTGAGCTTCAGGGTGGTTCCCAATGATTTGAACAGAGCTTGCCATAATTGGCTAATGAAAATCTTATCTCTGTCACTCACAATTGAACTAGGAATACCATAAAGTTTAAACACATGATAAAGAAACTCCTTAGCAACTGTCATGGCAGTGAATGGATGGCCTAGAGGAATGAAGTGACTATACTTTGTCAATCTGTCTACAACCACTAAGATGACATTCTTTTTAAATGACATTGGAAGGCCTTCTATAAAATCCATGGATATGTGTTGCCAAGCAGTATCAGGTATGGGAAGTGGTTGGAGTAGGCCCCCTGGAAGAGAGTTATCTCCCTTGTTGCATTGGCACACATCACAGGAGGTTACAAGCTTGATAATATCAGTCTTCATGTTGGGCCAAAAAATGAAGTTCTAGCTCTGTGGTAGGTGCCATGGATGCCAGAATGGCCCCCAACTGTTGATGCATGTAAGAAGTGTAATATAGAAGATCTTAGGCCAGTACCTGAGCCAATATAGAGTCTCCCTTTGAACCTCAAGATGCCCTGTGCATAAGAATAGTTGCCTTGTGTTGGAGAGACAGTCAGTTGAGTAATAAGTTGAAGTGCAGTGGAGTCTGATTCATAGCTGGAGATAATGTCTTGTACCCACTGAGGTTGAGATACTGACAATGATGAACAAGAAACAGAGGGCAACCTGGACAAGGCATCAGCAACCTGATTCTCTGACCCTTTTTTGTATTTAATAACATAGTCAAGACCCATTAATTTGACTAACCATTTCTGCTGCAAGGCATTTGATAACTTCTGATCCATGAGGTACTTCAAACTCTGATGATCAGTGTTTATGATAAATTGTTGACTGCATAGGTAGTGCTTCCACTTCTGAACAGCCATGACTATGGCCAAAAATTCTTTTTCATAAGTAGACAAGGCTAATGCCTTAGGACCCAATGGTTTGCTTAGAAAGGCAATTGGTTTACTATTCTGCATTAGTACAGCACCAATCCCTATGGAACATGCATCAGTCTCCAAGGTGAATGGCTCGAGAAAAATGCAAAGCCAAAATCTGGTCAAGTCATAGCAGTTTTGATGGCAGAAAGCTTGAGTTGCGGATCGAGACCATGTAAAGGAATCCTTTTTGAGTAGGTGCATGAGAGGTTTACTGAGATATTTCAATAGTTTTTGATGAACTTGCGATAGTAATCAGAAGCCCTAAAAACCCTCGGAGTTGCTTCGGTGTTTGCGGTTGTGGCCAATGAACCATGGCTGCGACTTTGTCAGGGTCACGCGACAACACCATTGGCATAGATAATGTGGCCAATGTACTCAAGTTGTGGCTGAGCAAAAGCACATTTGGAGAATTTGGCAAACAGATAGTGCTTCCTTAGCAGAGCTAATGTAAGCTGTAAATGCTCCATATGAGCCTCCATGGATGGACTGTAAACTAAGATATCGTCAAAGAATACCAGCACGAATTTACGCAAATATGGTTGAAATACCTCATTCATTAGAGCCTGAAAAGTTGCAGGAGCGTTAGTAAGCCCAAATGCATTACTCTGAATTCATAATGGCCATAATGGGTGCGAAAAGCCGTCTTGTGAATGTCAGGTGCATAAACTCAAATTTGGTAGTAGCCAGAACGAAGATCAATCTTTGAAAATATCATAGAACCATTCAACTCATCAAGTAATTCCTCTATAAGTGGAATTGGAAATTTGTCTTTAACGATTATGTCATTGAGTTTACGATAATCAATACAAAAACGCCAAGTTCCATCCTTCTTCCTAACAAGGAGAATAGGAGCAACAAATGGGCTATGGCCGGGTTGTATCACACCGGAGGAGAGCATTTCGAGACTAAGGATTCGACCACGACTTATGAACATAAGGGCATTTGTATGGTCTTTGAGAAGTTGGGTCGAAACCGGTTTTGAGTGGAATTTTATGGTCAAGTGACCGAGAAGGAGGAAGTCCTTTAGGTTCTGCGAAAACATCCGAAAATCACGAGAATGGTGGATCTGCGGGTGGTGGTGGTAGTATAGGTGTAGTAGAAATGGAGAAAAATCGGCCAATGAGTGTAGGGGGTGTTACTCTTTAAAAATTTCTTAAGAGAAGAAGCACTGAGAAGGCTCAAGGAAGGTTTAGAAGAAGTACCTTGAAGGGTAATTGGTGTGCCTTGATGTACAAAAGAAATACTCAGTAGACTTAAGTTAAAAGTAATATCACCAAGTTTGCGCAACCAGTCAGCTCCCAAAACAATATCACAACCACCTAGAGGAAGAGCTCGTAAACTTTCAGAGAATTGATGTCCTTGCATTTCCCAGTTAAGGTGATGGCAAATACCCTTGCTGATAGTGCTATCTCCATTAGCAACGGTGACAAGCATATGACCAGTTGGTGACACATGAAGGCCTAGTTTAGAGGTGAGAGCAGCATCAATGAAGCTATGAGTACTGCTTGTGTCAATAAGCACAACCACAGGATGCTTGTTAAGATGACCATGAATTCTAATAGTGTCATGAGCAATATTCCCTATCAAGGCATGTAAGGAAATCTCAATAGTATAATCTGAAGTTGAAGGAGATGCATCAGAGAGTTCTTCAGTAGATAAGGACCCAGGTTCCTCCACATCATCATCAGCAATTAACATGAACAGTTGTTGAGTTTTACATTTATGGCCTTGTCTGTAAAACTCATCACAGTTATAACAAAGTCCTTTGTCTTTCCTAACCTGCATTTGTGCATGGGTGAGGCGTTTAACGAGTGGGAGAGAATTTTCCGGTGAGGTTCTTGTGGGATTAGGAGGGTGATTTACAATTGGGGATGATGAAGAGGTATTGTTCTTAGTAAGGGTAGAGGATGTAGAGAAAAAGGCTTGATGGAAGATGGTGGGTGGGACACCGAGAGTGGTGAAGGTGTAAATGGTCTAGAGAATGATTTAGTTTGTTTTGGCTGGTGCTGAAGAGAAGCTTGCTGCACCAATATCTCACTAACAATCTCAACGGCTAGTAACTCATCTACTCATTACAGAACTCGAGGAAATGACTTAAGGATGAGTACACCCAACAATTGGTTAATGCACCCCTAACAGACTAATTCGGATATAGAGTATGCATACTAAACCGTGGTACATGACAAGATCTAAAGACGTATTGTGATAATCCATTGTTAAACGCACTCCGTTAAATTCGTGATTAATCATAAGAGATTCAATTTGTGGTGTTCGGTGTTTATTGAAGATTAAAGAATATTTGAAGACAAAGAAGATTTCTTATTGGGTTCATAATCTTTGTGTGCACAAAACTTGATCTACCGGGATCCAACTATAATCGGTTTATCTTTGATAGATTTGATTGATTAGTTGCGTAGATCGACATCATTATATAGTATCTTGATAGATCCTATTTTTGATTGCATTATCTAAACTCTGCTACTTTGGTAGTTGTTGGATAGATAGATCTAAACCCGACAAAGGAGTTTATTGGATTAAACAGAAGAGCCTTTGTCTAACTCATATCACCTGAGATTGAATAGAGTTGTTCTTAGAAATCAGTTTGTTGTTCCTTTACTATTTGGAATTAGATCCAAAGGAATTGTTCCAGTTCGTGCAATTATTGAATGTCGGAAGCGCAGGGATACTGAAGAAACTAGGTGAACTATAGGTTTAGTTGCTTGGTCTCAACTATACGAAGTTGGTTTGATTTTGTATAGCGTCTTAATTCTGAGAGTATTCAATTCTGGACTAGGTCACGGGGTTTTTCTGCATTTGCGGTTTCCTCGTTAACAAAATCTTGATGTGTCATTTACTTTTGTTTTCCGTAATTATAATTGTTGTTATTATAATTTAAAGTAAATTACACAAACGTTAACTTCGTATTACTTGATAGTGATCCTATAGAGTTTGGTTAAGTCCGAACCTATTATCAAGTAATCACACTTTGATTGTTGTATTGTCTCGATCATGTATCCATAGACGATCACACAAAGTATGAATACCAATTTGTTGTATTGTCTCGACCCAGTCCATAGATAATCACTTTCGGTAAGAGGACTTATAAGTGGAAAAGTTTAAGATTGTGGTATATTTGGGTACCCTCATCTTTTCACCAAGGATCTCTAGAAGGACCGATTCTCTAAAAAGGATCTCTAGATGGATCAATCCTTAAGTTGACTAAATAGAATTTTTTCAGTTCAACTATTAAGTTAGGGTTTGGAGAACTATCGGAAATATGGTTTGGTTAATATGGAAAGTTTACAAGATGTCGACATAGTATTTGAACTTATGTTAAACTTTTATTACTTAAATTTCAAATATTTTCCTTGATACTCAAGGTGAGATCCCAAACCAAAATATTTTAAATATCTTTGTGATATTCGGAATTTATGTGCCATTTACACCCCAGTAGATAAGCACATTTCTACTTTCTTTATCAGTACAATATATTTTAATGCTAGCAAATATTTAATTGTCATCCAAGAGAGATTTCAGTATATTAGTTGAATTCCAGTTGGAATATATACAAAACCGAAAATAGACATATATTGCATATCTTTTGTATTTTCGGGTTTGGTCCTTGTTGTCCAAACTACCTTGGTCATTAAAAATACTGAAGTTTGTCTTCCTTGCAAACTTATCCCGGAACATGCGAAAATTTATGTTTGTGTGAGGAAGCCTACCATCAGTATTTTCGTAATACTCAATAGAGTTGAGAGTATCCTAATTAAGTGAAATCTCTTACGTGCGCTTCATTGCGATCAAGAAATTTCTAGCGATAACGTTGGTGAGAAACTAGATCATGGAGTTATTTAGTTTTTGATTTTTGAATTGGTTAACTAACGATTGTGTTGAACCTTTATGAAAAGACGAGGTACCCAAATATACGTCAATATAAAAATTTTCCACATATAAGTCCTTTCTCCGAAAGTGATTATCTATGGACTGAGTCGAGACAATACAACAAATCGGTTCACACTTCGTGTGATCGTCTATGGATACGAGATCGAGACAATACAACGACGAAGTATGTTTACTTGATAAAAAGGTTCGGACTTAACCAAACACAATAGGATTACTTATCAAGTAAATAGGAATTAACGTTTGTGTGATTTACTTTAAATTATAATAACAACAATTATAATTGCGGGAAATAAAAGTAAATGACACAGCAAGCACTAGTGGAAAAAGGCCGTATTAAAATAGTTGGAAAGTGTCGTATTAGCATTATATAGGACACTATGCGAGTCTTCTTTGAAAGTCCGTAGATTCAGTGTCTTTTTCTTGAACGACACTATCAAGCTGACTTAGATTTGCGATACTTTCAATTTGTCGCTAGGTACGAAACCTGGATAGCGTCGTAGATGTAGTTTTATAATATAAAAAAAAATTGATATTTAGTGATTCGGCTAAATCCCCGGATCAGATTTGGTGATGAGTGAGTCACTGGGGTAAAATAAAGCTCAAATTACACGAAATAAAACTTGGATTTATAAACTCAAATGGTTAAATAAAAACCATTGTATTTTGTTACACAATTCATAATCGAATTCGATTTATACTTAGATTCGGAATCACAAAAGAAAACAAATAAAAAGGCTTGAATTCATACAAGTCATATATTTAAGTTCTAAGGTTCATAAATATAACTGTGAACCAGCAAAACGAGATCCTTCCGGATGATGAACTGAGCCAACAATTCAAGCACAACAAACCTACAACAAACAAAAGGTGACAAAATCACTGAAGTATAAAACAACATTGAAAAAATCCTGAAAAGTGAATATACTATGATGAAATTTGAATAGTAACATAGAAAATAAATTCATGACCACAAACAGCTCTATCTCCTTATCGTTCTAAGAATCCGAGCTATCCTCGGCATTTTACCAACAATAGCCAAAGTATTTAAATGCTTAAGTGAATCATCGTGGATACACAAATTGCAAAAGACGTAGAACATAAAACTTAAACCTTAGCAAATTTCGCAAACACCGGTATGCGAGAAACTAGTAGCTTTACACACCCACTTAGAGTCTATTACGATTTACTATGCTATTTTATCTCGCATCCATATGACAGAAAGAAACTACAAAAGGATACCAATACTCACAACTATTGACAAGTTCCCAATGCCTAGAACAAAGACCGCAAATCCATGGAGAGACGATCTAGTGTAGATTCATCGATACCATCCATCTACATAGGAAACACGGTGAAGTTAGAGGCCGATAGAATTTGATACCACTTATAATAAGGAAACACATAGTGGAAGTAAACGGTGATATGAAATTTACCTTCCAACTAGTGGAACATGATCGATCTCTTTAAAGCATCCCTTCTTGTGTTTAAGCAAGGTTAAAATTTCATTAACCGTTGAAAGTTGAAACTGTAACATAGAGAGCAGATACCCTGAGAAGAAAATAATATGAACAAGTAAGCGAAACTAAGCGAAGCCATAGAGTTTGGATCCTTGTTCAGCGTTCTACAACCTAGGAAAGATTTTACTGAGGCCCGTGTAATGTGACTACACAACAAAAGTAGTAATTGGTATCAAAGAATCTATCCGGTACCAATTGCAGATAACTTTAGATATAAACCAGATATACAGAATATTAAAAAAAAAACAATATAAAAAAGTAAGCGAAACTAAACGAAGCCATAAGGTCTGGATCCTTGTTCAGCGTTCTACAACCTAGGCAAGCTTTTACTGAGGCCCCTGTAATAGAAGCCTACACATCAAAAGTAGTAAATGGTATCAGTGAGTATATCCAGTACCAAATACAGATTACTATAGATATAAACCAGGATATACAAAATATTAAAAAATAGGATACTTACACTAAAATATGTATGCAATGCGTAATTGAAGGAGAAACTTTTTTATATTTATTAGTCATCATGTTAATATCTGAGTTGAAAGACTCTTTGAATTTAGTATGACCTGTAAGCCAACATGTTCGTTTAATAAATACAGAATTTAGTATGACCTGTAAGCAAACATTTTTGCAAGCATCCTTATTTGTACCTTTGTCCGCTGCTCGTCATATTAGTAATACATGTAGACATGAATGATGGTGATAGTGTAGGAAAAGATTCAATAGTTACTAAATAACACACTTAGACATGAGGGTTTAAAGGATTCAAAGTTCAAGAGCCGAAAATCAAGTAAAAAGAGTAATCCACGGTGGCCTATCACATATGATGCTTTGACAAACCAGTCTTATGGTGCAGTACCTTAATGGAGCATGAAAGGACCTAAGAATTGCTTGAATAGGTTTCTAAATGTAGGACCTGTCAGATTATGCATTCAAGAATGCTTTTTTAGCTGCAAGATTATCTACATGACTCAAACCACAACGCAGACAAGAGTTGTTGCATATTGGACTCACCATCTTTCCACTAACAACAACAAGAAAACTTTGACCGACCAAGTCCATTGCATGTCCATAGAGAGGCCCAGGACCTTGAAGGACAACTCTGCAGTCACACGAACAAGAGAATCAATCAAAAATTTACACCACAAAATTTGTATATTATACAAGTTTTATAAACCAAAAATAAGTCTGGTTAGATCAAAGATTGAATCCGAGAAAGCCTTTAACTCTAACTTTATAACCCAATGAACGCATCCATACCGACAAGAAATGAACCAACATACATCTGATATATCAACGTAATCAGATCGTCTTATACACAAACAATGAGGCTTTCCTATAATTCTTGAACTGACATTTACATACTCTTGATACACACATACCTACACCTCGATATAGCGCATACATTCCACCCTCCCCTTATATATATTCTTAAAGACATCTTTTAACCCACGATAATCTTGCTAAAAATGTAAACTATACATATCCGGCCCTATATTATGTACTCTTTAGTACTTGTCACCTAAAAAGACGAATTTTTGGTCTTGTAACATCAATAATTAGTGCGCAGCTACCATACTTATGATGCATCCTTATAATATGGACTAATTCTAGATTAAATAATTAGTACCCAACTACTGTACATGTAATGGTTAACATGATAAACAAAATGATCAACCAAGATTTTTCTCATCACGCCATTTTATCATGTGAAAGTAACTGCAAGATGTTTAAAAAGAGGGGTAGACCAAAACATACAACTCACCTTGCATATACATCTTGGAACCAAGATCGCCCAATGTACGCAGGCTCGTGACCAAGTTTCCTCCAAAGTCTCTACCGTCTTCCGTATTATGAAATATGGAGTCAAGAATTATGAAAAACAACTTGCATTGTATCCATATTAGTGGGTTTTGCATATATAAATGTAGAAAGGGTAATGAGTTTGATAGTACTTAATTTTTGTTAAGTAGCACAACTAAGACAACACCTATAAAAGCATCCAATGCACATACACACTTGTAAAAATGATAGCCTCACCACCTTGCTGAAAAAACACATAATACCTAAGTTATTCATGCATCCCAAGTACACATATTTCAGCAATTTTCCAATCTTATCCAAAAAAAATGTTTGACACCTTACCTTCAATCCATCATCCATCAATTACACAAGACAAGCACACTCCATCAAGAATTAAGAACGTATTATGAGGAACCATTACTCTAGGATCGTATATAAACAAAACCCAAAATTTAAAACCTCATGAGAATCCTAAAAGTATAATCAATTTGTAGGCACTTCGTAAGTCATTTTATCAAACAATTGTGTGGGCATTGTACATATACATTAGGTGTTTCAAATTTATACATAACCATGAGTCCATGAATAATAATCCATGTAAAGTAACTACACATGACCATCTCTACAATCGTATGGTAATCCCTTTGAAAAACACTACACATGATAATCTCTATAGCTATTAAAGGTTTTAGTTTGGATAAGAAGCAAAATAGAGAAAAACTTACTAACAAGTGGTAGTTTAAATGATGAACCTTTAACTTACGAATTTGAAGTTTCAAAATGAAGAACCGAGCAATAGTTGTCTTAATTTGAGACTTGGAAGGCAAAGGAAGTTGTTTAGACTCAGAACTTGTTCGGTTTAGTGTGACCTAAAATTAACCCAAAAGATAAAATTAAGACAAAAAGATGAAACCATACCTTAGTTTTTCACTTAAATAGTTCTCAGGTTTAACCTTCCAAATTTATGATATAACAAAAAGAACTATCAATCTAAAGAAATTAGAACAAAAAGATGAAACCAAATCCTACAAATATCAATCTACCATAACATAGAACCAAAACCTAACAAAATATAGTGAAATAGACTTACATGGTGAGTATTCTCTCGCACAAATTTGCTTTCACACAAATTTATTTTTTAGAGAAACTTTCTTCAGAATTTTTTTTAGATCTGGAATGATACTAGATAGAGAAGAGACAGTCTTTTAGTAGATGGATTGAAGAGATGAAGAAGAAAATGGCTTTTCTGTTTTTCTTTGGAGTTCAGGATATGAAGAGTATGGGAGAAGAGAACAGAAACAAAGGAAAAAAAGAAATGGTTTTGATAATGGCGGATTTCAGAGAAGACTTTTCTCGGCTGTGGTGTTTCGAAGATGGCTGAAGTGAGAGAGTGTGAGATGAGTGAAGTGAGAGATGGATGAAACATAAAGATGAAACAAATACTAATAAAAAAAAGTACTCTCGATAATAACGAACTACTTGCTTCATCTCAGCCGTTCAACAAAGAAGTTAATTCTAGCCACACAAATTCGCCAGTGAAATGATACTACCCTATGTGTCGTTCAGAAAGTCAACTAAAGTCAAACTACTACGACAACTTGACTTTACTCAGAGCAAATACAGTTGTGTTGTTCTATAAGTCAACTAAAGTCCAATCACAACGATAACTTGACTTCAGTCAATGACGCGTTCGATATGATGCGGTTTCTCGTCATCTGTTGTGTGTCGTTTCCTTGTGCCTCAAATAGCCCTTTTTCCACTAGTGAAGATTTTGTTAACGAGGAAACCACAAATGCAGAAAAACCACGGGACCTTGTCCAGACTGAATACTCTCAGGATTAAGCCGCTATACAAAATCAAACCAACTTCGTATAGTTGAGACCAAGCAACTAAACCTATAGTTCACCTAGTTCCGTCTGTATTCCCACGCCTCCGACCTGTAATAAGTCACGTACTTGGAAAAATTCCTTTGGTTTGTATTCCAAACAGTAAAGGAACAACAAATCTGTTTGGTAGCAACTCTTTTCAACCAAGTCATATGAGTTCGACAAAGGCTCTTCTGTTTATCTCAATAAACTCCTTTGTCAGGTTCTTAGATATATCTTATTATCAACTACCAAAGGTAATTGTTAAGATTTTGCAATCAATACTTTTAATCACAAAGAATTATATTGATGCAGATCTACACAACTAATCAATCTAATATACCACAAGGATAAACCGATTATAGTTGGATCCTCTTTCACCGAAACAAGTATTGTGAAAACCGAAGATTATGAATCCCAAATCAGAAATCTTCAAAGTTTTCTTTATCTTTAAATCTTCTTATATCTTCAATAAGCACCTGCACACAATCAACTTGAATCTCTTGTGATCAATCACGCATGCACCGGAGTCTCAGTTAACAATGGATTATCACAAGACGTCTTTAGATCTACAAACAGTCTAAAGATCCCAGTCGAAACTTCGATCTAGTTTGAGTGAATCTTATATCAGAAGAGAAGATTCTCAAGCATAAACAAACTAGGTGCAATCAAAGTTCAACCACCGTTAGTCAATCAAATCAATCGAAAACAAAAGATAAACCGCAATTATCTAGTTTCCCACCAACGGTACTAATAGAGCTTCTCAATCCCAAAGAAGACTTTAAACTGAGCGGTCGTAAGAGATTTTGCCTAATTAGGTTACTCTCCTCTCGAATAGGCGGCTTCACCAATGGCACACAAACAAGATAGTTTTGTTGTACGAGGATTAGTTTGCTTGAAATGCAAACTTTCATATTTATAGACCAAGGAAGTTTGGACACCAAGGAATTTCCAAAACCGAAAATATTCTCAAGATATGCAATATATTCCAGATTCGGTTTCCATAATTCCTAGAAATGCTTTGTCCAAATATTGATCGAAAATCTCTTGGAAAATCTCCAACTAGTAAATGCACATTACTAATTTTCATTTTCCTAAAATAAAATTAAAACCTAAAATAAAAGATTCTCAATTTATTTTATTCGATCCGGATTTTCTTCCTTTAGCTATTAAGGAATAACTTTGAACAATTAAAG